>CM048650.1:47012500-47365000 GCA_026413185.1 Pueraria montana var. lobata | reverse complement strand
TCCCATTGTATAGCATAATTCAGATGATCACTAAATAATGATTATTCTATTTGTTTGAAACTCTGAACTGCACTTTATAACTTCAAATTAAGAATCATAAATGCCTCACTCCTTCTTTCTTTTCTTTGTATGATCTGACACTATACGCGAGCAGCAATTGATGGCTATGCCGGGACTCTCAACGATGATGAGAATCGCCCTGGCATACGGTGAAGGCTTCTGGACTTATGATGTTCACTATAATGTAGATACTTTTACGGGAATACTTAGTAGTTTGGTTCCACCTGCCACTGTAGACTTGCATGTGGTAATGACTTATCCACCTGCTCCGGGATATGTGTGCATACCACCACCATTTCCACCCTCTGCTGATGATACCATGACTGATATATAGATGACATCTCTGGACCAGTCCTATGGGTCGTCATCTCCTGTGCTTGTACCACCTCTTGAGTCTCTACCTATTTACTCACCTAGTACACTGTTTGGTTTTCTACTTCCTGGTTGGGCACCTGGACCTTCTGGATCCCATGGCTGGCTTGAGGGTGATGACCATGATGTTGTAGACGAGACCACTGAGAGTGATCCGTCTGAGGGATCACAGTAGGAGGGTTAAAGTATGGGTAATTTTTAGGATGTAGGCTGACTGCTCTGATTAGGACCTTTTTTTTTCCCTTTTTCACTGTATTATATATGGGAAGGGTAGAATTAGATCTTTTGTTTTGTATATATTCACAGTCAGTTAGTAGGCTTGCTTTTGAAATACTTTGTTATGGTGGCAAGGATGTACATATACCTTATGACTCGATGCATTAGTACTTCTTTGATGTATGATATTGCCACACGTAGAAGTGTTGGCTATGATATAACAGTTATCTTTATTACTTTTAAGTTTACTTGATACTTTAAAAAAAAAATCTACTCATATTTTCTATCTAATTAATACACACATATTTTACTATCTAATTAATAAACACATATTTACTTTATTAAATAAAATATCATATCAAGAATTTTAAAATAAATTTTGGACGTTACAAAATGAGACAAATATGTTAGTAGCTAAAATTGCATTGTATGCTTGTTAGTGATGCAAAATATATATGATGTAAAAGGTTTTCAAACTTTGGTAGATAAATTATTGACTTAACGTTACAAACATAGTCTTGTATGCTAGAGAATGAGTTGAAAGATTTTGTAAAAAATTTAGTATAATGACATGGTTAAAGATATTCATGAGTTCCTGAGGATTTGCTATAATCATTAGTAAGCAAATCAGCTATATTATTTGGAGTTAATCTTGGTAAGGAGGAAGTTGATCAGTATGTATTGACCTAAAGGGATGTGTTTTTATATGTTTTAGTACAAAAAAAATTAAAACTATTAACATCATAAAAACACATCCCTTTAGGTCAATACATACCGATCAACTTCCTCCTTACCAAGATTAACTCCAAATAATATAGCTTATTTGCTTACTAATGATTATAGAAAATCTTCAAGAACTCACCAATATCTTTAACCATGTCATTATACTAAATTTCTTACAATATCTTTCAACTCATTCTCTAACATACAAGATAAGACTATGTTTGTAACGTTAAGTCAGTAATTTATCTACCAAAGTTTGAAAACCTTTTACAGCATATATATTTTGCATCACTAACAAGCATGCAATGCAAGTTTTAGCTACTAACATCATATTTGTCTCATCCCCCCCCCCCCCCCCCCCTTTTTCTTTTCAATCAAGAAGAATAAATTCCTCGTCTCATTTCTTTCAAGCTTTCAAGAGAAGTTAATTTTTTTTTTCTCTTTTTCTCTTCTTGGACCAGATTTCTACAAAAATGAATAGCTAATCACTTGTGCCAAAAGAATTGCAGTGCATCCACAAGTGGCACCGAGCACTTGACCACACACCAAATTGTCATTTGTTGTCACAGGAAACTATTGTCAACAAGGTGAGAGGTATTATGTTTGGGAGAGTCAACTGCAGTGGGCATTTTGTCAGATAAATTCAATTAATTAAAGTTTTGTCTCCTTTGCAATTTTAATTTGGTGTTGCTACATTCAAGAGATTCTAGGTTTTGTTCTACTTTACTTTGTATAGTGGTGATTTCTATCGGAATTTGGTTTATAGCAGAGTATTTCCATGCCTAACTTTTTTATTAGGTAATTATTGGCATCATATTTTATCAATGCCCAACATATTGATATCATAGTGAATTAATGAATTTGCTCCATTTTGTCTTAGTTATGGTCATGACCCATGATGGCTTAATGTTATCCTAGGTGGCCCTTACACTCCCACGTGCTGCAGCTTACCTGTTTATGTGACAGGGGTTTACTGTTATATAAAATGGAAATGCATGGGTAATTGTGATATTTGTTATGGATTTATTGAGATATTACTGGATAATTATTCTAGGTTTGATAATTTGAAGAATGTTATATAGTATTATTGTGGTTGGATACTTTCATGAGATTCTTTGGAAATTAATGAAATGTTACGCTTGAGTTAGTGATTGGGGTGTGATATAATTCAAAAATAATTTGATGATTTTTAACAGTGGAATGTATGTTGAAAATATTGTCAAGTGTGGATTGACGGTCTTGTAATAATAACGAGTTTGAAATTTTGATTGTGAAGTGTTTTTGGGGGAAAACTTTTCCATAACACTGTAGCTAACAACAGTAGGTGTTAGCCTTGGTGCACCATGACTTATTTATAGGCGGGGAGCCTATTATTGATATTTCAGGCGGGGAGCCTATTGACATTGAAGGGGGAGCCTATTATAAATATTTTGGGCGGGGAGCCTAAGATCAACATGGGTGAGAGAACCCCCTCAGGTGGGGAGCTTGTTGTAGTTCTACTTGTGTAGTACTCCACTTGAAAATATGTTGCCATATGGACGTTGTGATTGATGACTTTAAGTTTTGACATTTTAACAAATTTTAAAATTTGGTTATTACCATGTCGTCCCGCTTGTTATATTCCTTGTTATTTGCTCACAGAGTGATGACTCACATCGTCTCTTCATTTTCTTTTCAAATAATCAGGCTTGTCTCAATTTAAGCACTTCTTCTAGGAGTTTGTTGTAGATTCTAGTGGGACGCTTTCATGCTCAATGGTTCATAATGATATTGAGTTTTCTATTCCCATGTCATTTTGAAATATTGATTGTTAAATTGTTTTAGAGGCTCTGTTGCTTTGTATTATAGATTTCTAGTAGTTATATGTAGTTTTGTTGGCCTCAGTGAGGTCCTGTGTTGGTTGGTATTTTATTATGGTGATTATACAGGTCTATATACATTTTTGGGATATGCATATTTTAGGGGAGGTTATGTCGAAATTTCATTAGGAAATTCTTTGAAATGTAGATTTTATAAATTTAGATTATATTTGCTATTATTATTTGGAGTTGGTCACAGTTAAGGCTTGCCATAGTAGAGTAGTAGTCTGTGCGCCGGTCACAATTGGTTTTTTTTTTTGTCGTGACATAAATATCCTATTTATATAATTCTAATTTTTGCATCATATTTCTTTTAAAGGGAAATATCTATAAATATCCTATTCATATAATTCTATTTTTTAAAATTATAATGTATGTTCCTAATTCACGCAACGCGTGGTTTCACAAGCTCAATATAACTAATAATTTTGTTTTACAAGACTTCGGCTTAAGTTGCTTTTTTTCTATTTCTAGTTAAAAAAAATTACATTGAACACTATATATCATATGATATATTTAAAGTAAGTAATTTTTCATTGTCTCTAAATTTTAGGATTTGATATAAATTACGATTCACAATTCAAAAATTAGCTCAACAATTCACGATTGAAATATCAATTTGATAACCTTGTAAATGATAACCTCCTTTGTTGGGTTGGATTAAGTGCAATACTAATGATTTTGTGTATCAGATTAATTCTTGTGTAGAGTCTTTTAGGATCATCATGGCAATTGGCTCAAAAACTTTTTCAAACAAATCTTGGTAAGCTCTAACATAATCCCGGACACTTTGCCACCAAGAAGTGTTATTTCACAAACCTTAACGCCAACTGTCTTGGGAGAACCAAACAATGCTCGCACAAGAGAACGAGATTGTGGAGAACCAAACAATATCCTATTGACAAAACAAGATTGAGAAAATTAAGCCATTGAGAAAATGAAGGGAGATTACGAGATTGAGAGAAAAACAGGGTTGTAGACTTTTGTAGTAGCACCAAGGTTGTGTATATACTATTTTGAAGAGTTTTCAATTTTCACGGTTTTTTAAAATTAGATTTTTTTTATTCCAAATAAAAATTTAAAAAAAAAAAAGGCCACCGTTTGTGAATAAGATAACGAATTAGATTTTCTTCTTCTTTTTTTCTTTTAAATAATGCAATTATCAATTATTACCAATTATCATCAATTATATATTATAAAACAAAGACCATATTTATTTTTTCTCTACTAAAATACCATTAATTTACCAATTGATCCAAGTAGTACTGGACTCAATCTCCTTAGGTAAGGTCTCGGGTTCAAGTTTTGTGAATGAAAAAGGTGGTCAGTCAGGTTCCCGACAGAGATTAGTCATCAACAAAGCTGGTGACTACTTTGCACCAATGTCATGGTGACAAAAAAAAATACCATCAATTTTTTTTATTTTACTAGATTGTAATGACTCGTGTCATACACAAGTAAATATTATTTCTGAACATTTTTATAAAATATTTTAAATAATATATATTTTAAGATTTGTATTAGAAATTATTTATAATTATTATTTTTATTTATTCTAACCATAGATTTTAAAGTATAATATTTTTAGTTATTAATTATTGTGGTCTATGATCGATAGTTGATTATAAATCTAGTAGACTAAGATTTTTAAAATACAATAAATGAGAGAAAAATTAATTAATTATGTGGTAGGTAGAGTAGTAATTTAAAAAATTATTGTGAAACAATATTTCAATCAATTTAAAGTGAGAGTTCCTAGTTAGTTACAGTAAAAATTAAAATAAAATATTTTTTATGAAATGGCATTTTAACCAAATATTTTTAAATGAAAACCTAAATTCAAGTGATGTACGTCATTCACGACATATATCTTAGTTTCTTAACAATGATATAAAATATTTTAAATTTTTAACATAAAATATTTATAAAAATTTAAATTAGGAATTATGAACTAAAAATAATATAAATTTTGAGCTAGATATAGTAATGTATGATAAGTATAACAATTTCAAAGTTATTAACTATGACGCATGCTAACGTGGGGGAGCTGATTATGTCCCCCACGGTGCGAGAGTAACGCTAGCCGTTAGATTTGTTTTGTTTTTTAATCAGCGGCTGATATTTTTTCTATTTTTCTTTTTTCTTTTTCCTTTTTTTTCTTCTCTTTCCAGTTTTATCCCCTTCTTCTTCCTTTGATCTGATGAGCCATCACAAAAACCATTACATCGACCTTTCGTCAGAATCGCTACCTGAACCGCACCATCGTTCCTTCCATCGAGCCATTGTACCAACAAAACCAAACTAACACCACGTAACTGTTGTCAGAGGCATGGTGTGATTTCGCTGCTGTCATGAACACTCCATCGAGCCACTGTACGAACTGAACCACCATGGTGCGATTTCATTGCTATCACGAACGCCGGTGCATATCGTTCTTCTTCCTTCTCTCTGCATCTGGTATTGTCGTTATTTCTTTGCTTACTATTTCAGATCGACATTTCAGATCTGATACATGATGATGAATTCAACCTCAGCAGTGTCGTTTGGAAGAGGTCATCAGTGGCAACAACGATTCTGGCAACAAGGGTGGTTTTGGTGGTGGCGCAATTCCAGCGATAGTGCCTAGGAACAACGATTGCATTGTTTGAGGAGGAGCAGGCCACGGCCTCACTGACTCAAAAGAAAGGTGGGGAGGGGAGAAGGAAGGGTAAAACCGGAAAGATAGGAAAAAAAGAAAAATAAAAAAATAAAAACTAGATAAAATATTAGCCATCGATTAAAAAACAAAACAAATCTAACGGTCAAAATTTACTTTCACACCGTGGGGGACATGATCAGGTCTCCCACGTTAGCCTGCGTCTATTAACTATTATTATGCAATATGAATAGTGGATTGAAGATTCAATTAATTATTATATTTAAAATAAAATATGGAGAAAAATAAAAATAAGAATTGAAAATTATGATTAAATATTGTAAGCATTAGACTATTACAAAAATTAAAGATGACTAGTTGATCAAGTCTAGAAAGACACGATATAAATATATAAATAACAATATCATAAATATATAATCAACCAATACACAATCCCACCAGGAGGTAATATGAACCTCAACCAACACACAATCCTACACACACAAAAATAATCAACCAACACACAATCCCACCAATTTATCCCTCTTGCAAACCTTTATTCCTAACAAACTGATACCACCTCTCAAAAAAAAAAAAAAAACTGATACCAAGTTATACCAAAAGAATTTTAATTTGTTTTGCGTCCTCTTCCCTTACAAATTTTACATTCATAATTGTTACCCTGTTCATCAATTAAATTTATATATTTTTTCATGTTTAATATGTATTTGTAAATTCTTATAAATATTTTTTTTTACTAATTTATGATATTAAAAATTATTAATTCATTTTGGTACTTAAATAATTAATTAAAAAATTACATATCCAAATTAATAATTAATTGTCATTCAATTATTGATTAGCCTCTAATTACGTTAAACTTATTTTTTTATTACATAAAAGTTAAATTACCACATCACCATTAATATAGACCTTCAATTTGTTGTAGACTACATTTTCCTTGCTTTTCTGCTTTTTTAATTGATTGTTCAAATAAAGAATTTTAATTTGCTACAGACTATCAATTAAACTAATATATCTAGAATTTTACAGGATAATAATTTGTAACATGTTAATAATTTGTTTTTACAGGTTATAATATTAACTTATTATAATGACTTTAATAAAATTATTAAAATAAAATCTATAATAACTCAAATCTCACTACAAATTATTAATAAATTACATAAATCATGTTAATTAAAAATAATTTTCCTTATGAATTTGTTAATAATTTGTAAGAAGAAAAACATAATAAAATTCTAGTAGAATTTACAAATTATTAAATTACTTTAATAATTTTTAATATTAAATTATTATTATTATTATGCATTACGCCTAATACAAATTTGAGTAAATAAAAAACAGGCCCGTCTTTCAAGTTTTTTGGAATTGTAATTTTTTTTTTTTTTTTACAAATTAAGTATGTTAGAATCAAAGACATGAAAGATGTCTAATTCCTAAAAAAAAAATAGTTTAACAAAGATATTAAAGTTTGATGGACTAATGAGGTTTATTAAGTATTACAGGATTATATGCGTCCAATATGGAAGAAGGTATTGTATTCCTTACCTTATACACAAAAATTATTTTAATTGACCTTGTGTCCAATGGGACAAAATTGGACTCAGTACAATATTTTCTAATGTAAACATAGCATCCAAAGTGCTATCAAATGAATTGCGTCCGAAACTTTTGAAAGAAACTAGATCCAATGTGCTATGTGCTTTTTCGTCCAAACAGGATAAAGAAAACTTACAATTCAATTTATATTTACACTAAGTTTTCTTTCCTCCAACAAAAAGATGAATGTACACGTTGTTCTATGATGATACTTCAAAAAGTTTCATATGTCTTATGTTCCCTCGCCATTTTAAAAAAATATCTCATCATTTGAATTTCAAGTGTGTATTCTAAGGCAAGACAAAGCACAATCAAAATATGCTCTGCACAAGTCGTTATCGTACAAGTAGTAGAGGCAAGGTGAACGCTCCTCAGAGAAAGGATAGTAACTTTCGTCTTTCTCTCTCCACCACAAGATGACACGTAGCAAGCATACAACCGTTGTGTCTAAACGGAAAATCACAAGGCTCCTTCTCCCACAACGGTCATATCCATTGAAGCCTATATGTAGAAGGTTGAAGCTTTGAAGAAGATGAAGAAGTGTTGAAAATTCTCTGATACAAGCAATAGAACAGTGAAAGCTCTCATATTTGAACGATAATCTTTTATACAAAAAGTTAATTCCTTTGCTTAGCAAAGTTGTAAAGGCAAAAAATCACAAGAAGGATGGTTGAATTGTGATTTATAAATTTTTTTGCAAACTTTTCGTAAATCCTATCATATGTTGAGACTTAACAAAACAAAGTTTTTATCTGAAAATACAAACAATGTTTTGGAGCTAAAGACAGACGTTTTCGTAAACACATAACCACAACTCGTGGTCAGATCAAACAACAGATAAAAAGAAAGAGAGAAGCACACAGAGAGTTTATACTGGTTCGTCTCAACCACCGAGACTACGTTCAGTTCTTGACAACCCACCAAGTTTCACTAACTTTTCACAAAGTTACAAGTATTGTTCACTGACACTTCTGGCTCAGACCTAACTAGTTTTTACACTAGCCTTTTCAAGCTAAAAACCCAAGTATTCTTTGCTACCAAGCCACTTCTGGCTCTAAAACAGATCAACATATTTGTTTAAGGTTGGGTGCACACAGACTATGTTATCATCTTACATATGGATATGTAAGGTAAGCTCACAGTCTTTTTCTCTCAAGATATACAAGGTGTTTTGAGAGCTTTTTTTACACTTAGAAAAGAATGAATACAAAAAGAATTTGAATGCTTGAGAATGGTTGCGTTGCAATTCGTAACTTAGGTACTCTGCACTTCAAAAACTTCTGGTATTTATAGCCTTGCTAAAGAAGTAATCGTTGTCTCTAAATAGCCTTCTTCTTTGCGTCTGACCTTCGTCTAAAGTTGAGTGTCCGTTGAAGCATTAAATGTTTGTCACCAACTAGTCACTCATAGTTGATATAGCACTCTGCTTATCTTCCTTGAGGGGCACTCCATATCTCTGCTTCAGTAGTCAAATTGCTTCTTCTCAGACAAATACTCATTACAGCTATGGCGCGTCTTTTAAGGCGAAGGAAAACTTTTAAACTTGACTTTTCTTCACTCCTTTGCACTTCGACAAATCACATGAAGAATAATCAGACATTCCCTGCATAGAGGATAAAAAATGATAGTGCATTAATTGTGCCTTAAATGTTATCAAACTCAGCGTTTGTCTGCCATCGTCTGTCGCTACAGACGCAGATACAACACTTTCGTTTGTTAACATTTTTCACACACAACTTTTTAACTTAATATTTATTTGCATCAATTCAAAATTATTGATGGTCTTGATTCTTCTTATGACTTAACAAAAGTTATTTATTTTTGCGCTGTAATTGTTTAATCTCTCTTTGAAAGTTGATTTTTGTGTAAATGGATCTTTCAAGCCTTGTTGTTTGAAAAAGCCAGGAATGACTTGGTGATAAAAGAATACTAAGGTATTTAGCAATCTCAGGGTGAGATTGTGATAGTATTAGAAGTGGCCTAGAGAATACTTGTTGTAGCCAAAAATGGTAGTGGTAGAATACTTGTTGTAATCAATTATTAATTAGTGAAACCCTTCTTAAGTTGAAGGGAGAACTTGACGTAGCTCAGGTTGAGTGAACCAATATAAAACAAGTGTTCTTTTACCTGTTCTACTGCTTTCATTTCTGTCCCTGCACGTTTACATTTTTCGATGATAGTTTTTCAAACTTGTTTTTGAACTTATATATAAAAAATATTGAAAAAGGATTTAAGTTTTCACAAACACATTATTCAACCTCCTTTCTAATGTATTCCAAAAAAGGATTTATTTCAAATCTATCAATAATTTATACAAATAATTATTGCAAAATAATTTCATAAATTAAACAATTAACTAATTCAAATAATTTAATTAATTAAGTTAAAAATTAATTAATTGATTACAATAAAGTATGTCAAAATTAAGGTATTTGACTATTTATTACAAAAAATTGTAAAATATTTATTTATTAATAATTTTCATAGATATTTAAAGCAAAAACTTAAATCAATTAAATCAAATCAAATGATGTGTGAGTACCAAGGGTGAGTATGAGGGGACGTTTGTTTTAAGTCATGATGTTGCATTCCCGAGAATATTATTACAAGGAATGTTATTCCCAGACATATCTAAAAATACGTTTGGTTAGCCTTTAATATTCCCGGGAATAATTTTTAAATTTTTAAATAAAAAATAAAAAATAAAAGTAAAAAATGGAAGTTATAGTAGAGTTAAAACATAACTTCCCACATTCCCATGGGAATGTCACATTCCCACCCCCTCACCATGGGAATAAAAACAATATAAACAAAGGAATGTAATTTTCCTGGAATAAAAGATACCCGGAAATATTTTTGATAACCTTCTAACAAACATGAGAATAAGTTTCCCCAACTTCATATTCCCGGGAATACTAAAAGTTTCAGTGAAACAAACACCCCCTATAGTCCTATTTTTTTTTTATAGACTCGGTTTACATTGTCAAGCTACTCCAAACAAAAGGGTGAATACCAAGGGGTCTAACTCGGTTGGTTGAGCAGGGTGTGTAAGTGTTGTAAACCTTCTGCATGTCTTCGATTCTTACGGATAAAAAAAAAGGTGGGTGAAAAAAAAAGAAAAAAAAGAGAAAAAAGAAGTCTTTAAAGAGGTAACACCAGCCTCCAATAATGACCAAAACGACCATTTTTTAGTGCTTAAGTTTTAAAGCACTTCTTTGAAACGTTCAACACGCTTTAACCGGCTGTGGAATGCAATTAAGTTCAATAAATAATTTGTATTTTAATGATTTATTCTTCGGTTTTGGCTATGGTGAAGTAGTTAAAAAGTGAGGCACAGGTGCACAATGAATTTTTACTTACAATAGCAGGTTAAGTTACCGGATATGTGTATTTTATAAAATAGAAAATTAAGTCATTTTATTTGCACAAAGGGGTCTATAATGGATAACATTTATTGAACCCCTATTTCTCCACCTCACCTGTGTCGGAAAGACTGCGCGATGACGCACGACGGAGATAAATTTTTTTTCTTTTTTCGATCCTTTCTTCCTCACCTTGATCTATTTTATTTTTCTTTCACAAATAATTTTCCTTTTTTTTGGATTGCATTTTTGTTGGCTTTGGGGTCTTATTGAGAAAAGTTGCAATCTAAGGCCCCAAAATGGCGGAGAAAACTAATGGTGTTAGCTACATCGACGTCCCAATCGATGTTACCGTCAACGGCAGCCGAGAACTCCGGGCTCGACAACATGTACGATTTGGGTTGGGAAAACTCGAATATGGGGGAAGCCACGGTCGCTCACGATAGTTTGTGCAATGCTTGCAATAAGGGTTGACGAAGTGTACGGTTTTAGAAAGATATTTGGGGGAAGTAACCAGAATGGGTGGATGTTGCACCTCAAGCGAATTTCAAATTGTTTCAGATGTGCCTCAATCGAAAATTCCTTCTGCATATATAAATTTAGTATATAGTGATGTCATTTTTTTTTTATTTTACATTGTTTGGTTGATGAAATGAGAACAGAGGGTTTACATGTCCAGATTGATGGTGCCAATTACTGCCTGTTTTTGTTGTGTTTTATTTTATCAGTACATCTAAATTTCATGAATTTGTTGTTAAGCCATGAGAGCTCGCCGAGACAGAGGTCGATGAAGAGATTTGTTTTAGATCTGAAAGTTAAAAACCAAAGAGAAAGAAAAAAAACTCATAAGGGTTTTTAGTGTGAAATGCCATCTGTGTATTTTTGTAATTTGCAAACCAATCCAACTAGTATAAAATACGTATTTCATACGGGGACTAATATGCAAAATAGGTTTAAATTTACTTTCAAGTAACCGGTTACACATCTTAACCATTCAATTTTTTATTAATATATCCAACGATCATAACTCATTGTGCACCGGTGCCTTACTTTTTAACTACTTCACCGTGGCCAGAACCTTATTCTTCTCTTTTATGCATGCTAGAACTATGTTCGTTTCTTTCTATAGTTCCCCCAACATTCTTAAAACCATCCACAACAATAGACCAAAAAGCTAACACAACTAAGCACAGATTGCACGTGAAATCCAAAATAAACAAATTGTCAAGCATTGATTTCCACCACCTAATATCCACACTTCCTCGTTACAATTTCGTGCAAGTTATCAATCATATAACAGTAGCATGTCAATTCCTCCCTATCAAACAGCAAAGTTTAATGTCTCCCTTAAAATTGCCGGATTCCCACTCCTCATTAGATTACAGTTGGGATTTTACCATCCTCCTTTAATTAAAGTTGCCCTTTTACTTTATGATGCATCACCCATATAGCTGGATCCTGGTTTCCATGCTAGTGGGCCTAGTCAAATCCTTAAATGAGTCCAGAAAAGTCAATTTAATGGACCACACACTCATCAACTTGTTCTTGTACACACAAAATGAAGCACATAAATAGTGTTTGTCACATTATATCAAACCAGTTCCAACAAAAACTGAGCAAGTGCTCAAAAAGATGTTGCATTTATCTCATTTTCGTACATTTATATAAATAGTTTTTTATTCGATATATCCCACAAGATGAGATGAAAATTCTTAGTACATAATTGATACGAAAATCCACTTTGCAGAAACTACTCTTCACATTTCAAACACAAATTACAGAAACTGAATATAATAAATAGTAAAATAAATACACTGATCAGGAGTGTGAAGTATGACTGTTTATTTGAAACATCATAAATATACACTTAAACACTTGCTTTGCTTCTTTCAAAATGAGATTAGAAGCCTTATTTACAAATTTGATATTTCCAAGCATAAATTACAGAAACATGAATACATAAATACATTAATCAGGTGTGTGAACTGTGAAGTATACCTGTTTATTCAAAACTTGAGAAGTATACACTTTCTTCTTTCACCTTCCATTCCAATTACACAACAACTTCAATAAACTTTCTCGACGCCCACATTTTCGCAGCATCAGAGAGCTTGCTCCCCTCGACCTCCATCCTCCTCAAACGAGAAGAATTCTTAACAAACAACTCAACAGCCTCAGAGTCTATCCCAAAGCAGTGCATAACATCCACATTTTCAAGCTGTTTGCAGCTCCTAAGCATGGAAGCCATGGCAACACTGGTGAGTCCCTTACACCCTCTCACCCTCAACTCAATCAAATGAACGCACGAAACCAGCATCAAAACAAGCTCCTTGTCAAGCAACATTTCGTTATGCGACAAGTCCAGCTTCCTTAATTTCCTCAAATGCTGCCCCAGAGTGGCAAGCAGCCCGGGTTCCCTCTCAACCACGTCACAGTTCACAAGCGCCAATTCTTCCAGCCCTCCGCCGCTCATCGCCACGGCGAGGGCCTTCAGGCCCTCGCCGCTAACGAGGCAACAGCTCTGAAGCCTGATGCTCGTGAGCCCATCAAAATTCGCGGCCATCCCCGAGAGATGGTCGTTGTTGAGATCCAACGGCAAACGAAGGTCGAGTTTGCGAACATTGGAACGACACTGAGTAAAAAACTGCAGCAGTCCCTCTCTGCTTCCACCATCGTGAACCAAGAGGGAGCTCAAAGAGCCACAATGCTCCACGAGCTCCAAGAGAATCCCGTATACCACGCTCCTGCAAGTTCGGAGCTCAATTTCTTCAAGGCCCTGCAAGCAGTTAACAAAAGAAGAATAAGACCCTCCAATCCCCTGGCAACTCTGAAGCCTCAGTTTCTTAAGATTCGTGCATCTTCTCCACAACCAACCCACCCCCCAATCGTCGCCACGAATCCCCACCAAACAAAGACTCTCCAACCCCAATTCCAATTCCACATCAAAATCTTCACTTTCTTCATCACTATTGACCCCACCTTGATTCCCTTCATTTTCATCAGACAAGGATATTGACAATTCCTTGAGGCAGGGGAAGGAGAGGACCCAGCTGAGAAAAATGGGTCTGGGGAGGGTGATGCAGAGGGAGGCGAGGCAGGGGCAGGAGGTAGAGAGAGAGAGGAGGGAGGAGAAAGAAACGGGGGCGGGGGTGAGAGAGAGAGCGAGGAGGTTGGAGAAGGGAGAGATGATGAGAGAGAGGAGGTGCGGAGAGAGAGAGAGGGGTGGCGTGAGGGAGAGAGAGAGGGAAGAGAGGAAAGGGTGGTGGGAGAGGAAGGAGGAGAGAGAAGGGATGATGAGAGATAAGTGAGGGGTGGTGGTGGTGAGGCGGAGAGAGAGGGAGGTTCTGGAGGAACGGTAGAGGTGGAGCCAGCGCTTGCAGACCAGGGAGACAGACGAAGAGGAAGATGAGGGGAGTTTCTGGAAAATTTCTTGCAATAGTTCGTCGTATAAACTGTTCTCCATCTCTCTCTCCCTCTCTCTCTCTCTGTGTTTGTGTTGTGTTCGTATGGAGAACTGAGAGCTGAACGAGTTGTTCTAGCAGGGTCTGGTTTTTGACGAGAGGAGAGGGGAGGGGAAGAGAGAGAGAGAGTTGATTAGGTGAGAAGAGGAGAAGTGAGTTTGAAAGAGGCACCTTGCTTACACGCAGGTGAAGAGGACGTGGAAGTCACGTCCTTACATTGGAACAAAGGAGTAAAAAAGAAAAAAAAAACTAATTAGAAAGAAAGTAAGAGGTTAAGTGCCACTTAAAATTTGGAAAAAAGGAAAGTTGCTATTCCTCATTGAAATGTTAATTCACAGTGGGATGAAACTTGTGAAGCCACTTTCTTTGTTTTTCTTTAATGTAATAGATTTTGTAAAGATAAATATGGAAAAGAATGACTAATTTTTTGGTATAAAAAAAATGCGTTTGGCATAATTAGCTTATTTTTCAATTGGCTTACTTTACAATTTACATATCAATATTGTGATATGCTAATCAATAACTGAACAAGCAACACCTCTCAACAAAAAAAAAACTGAACAAGCAACAAGAACATATGGTGGGCTTCTAGTCCCTTTTATTCAATGAAGAAAAAAGCAAAATGAACATTTCTTTTATCTTTACTTAAATATTTGTAATTGAAGTTTGCATGGAATAGCAATTCATATCTGCTGCTGATAATTAATTATTATGAAGTTATAATACAAAAATGAATATTAAAAAAGACATTTAATTTTGTTTATAAGAAAAAATATTTAATGAAATGATAAATATAACTACTAACTAATACTTTTAAGTAAGTTAAATTTCATTAAAATGATATTTATATAAAAAATTAATAATATTTTTATTATTGTTCATAGACAAATTTAATAATTATAACTGGATTAATAAAAACAATATTTTATATAAAATTATTAATATATAAAAATAAGTATAACTTATACTAATATCGATTGATTCCTCTTCTAAGTCGGCTATAATTTTATCATACGTATTATAAATGAAATTGAAAAAAAAATTGTTTGCACTTTGTCCTAAGAATATCTTTTAATCCATAATTACAGATTATTTTTTTAAAACATACTAGAAATCACAAACAAAATATTTTCCATATACATATTCAAAAATTAAATTTCTACTAACATGCTTAAGAAACTCGTTTATATAGATTAAATTTAATTTAAGCTAAATTGCCAAATGTGTCTAGTTCAGTTGGTTGAACAAGATATGTGAATATTATAAATTTCTTGGTATTATCTTCGATTTCGAATAAAAAATATTAACTAACTTACATTTTTTATTCTTTATTTTATTTTTAAGATTTATTTTGATCGTTCATTTTTCAAAAATTTTAATTTAGTCATTTATATTTTAAATTTAAGTTAAATTGGTCTTTTCAAATATTTTTATAGGATAAATAGCCACTTTCGTCTTTGAAAGTGTAAAACGGCTTTCGTATATGAAAGAACAAAAATTTTGATTTAGTCCTTATATGTGTAAAAAGTGAGACAATTATGTCTTAAGTTTCTTGGGACCATTTTGTCATTAAATTTTAATATTCAATGACCAATTTGAAATTAAATTAGAATTTTCAATTGCTAATTTGATACTCTCTCCAGTCCTTTATATAAGAAACAAATAACTAAATTATCAAGACCAATAAAAATAGTTAAGTTAGTTAATTATAATTAATAATGTCATAAATTTTAATTTTATTTCAAAAGTATCTCTTAAATTAATTGGTTTAAGTAGTGATTACATTAATAACACTGCACTTTTACCAATAAATGTAACTTGTATTGTTAATAGACCAATAAATACATGAGAAATAAGTAGATGTCTCATTAATGGATTTACAAAATGAAGGATAAAAAAGAAAATCAGCAATTAATATGACTTAAAATGAGTATATATTTTTTATAATTAGGACAAAAAAAAATACTTTTTATTTCTTATAAAAAAGATAAAAAGGAGTATTAAGTTGTAAAGTTGAGGGATAAATTTGTACGATAAAACATAATTATTGTACTTTATATACATGTAGAAACTAAATCAAAAATTTTATTTTTTCAAGGGACGATTCTACGGTGAAGACGTGCCTCAAATGGTCCATCGTTGGACCAGCAAAATATCATTGAACAGTGAAAAAAATAAATTTAAAAAATTAATTATCATTATTATAATTTGTGAAATATCTATTATGCCCCCAAGAGAAATTTTCATTATCCAACTCCACATAGTTTCTCTCTCTGTTCTCCTTTCCTTCATTCTGCAAATCCCCTTCGCTGCCACTCCACTCCCTGTCCGACTTGCCAATCTCCGATGGCCACTCCTCCCCGTCGCAGCAGAAGCCGCCGTCGATTCCTCGCCGGACTTGTTGATTTCTGACGGCCACTTCTCGATCGCCGCCCAGTGCCTCTCCCCGGCGTCGTCACCTGTGGTGACGGCTCACCGATTCGAGGTGGAGCCCACGGTGGTGACCAGGGTAGATCCCGACGCCGAAGAGGGTTTCGTGAAAGACATAGAACAAGCCACTGGCAGCGCTAGTAATCGACGGCCGAGACCAGATGGGTCGAAAAAACTTAATAAAGTGGGCCTCACTTCTTCCCTTCCATTAAAATGACAATATCTATTTTATACTATTGGTTGCTTTTGTTTTGTCCCAATGCAAATTCACTCCAACAACTGCATCCAAAGGCTCCATCAATTGTTCACTAATTATAAATTGTAAAAAAGTAAAAACACAAACGGGAATCAGGACCACCAACGTAATCAAACACAAATGTTAATTACATCCTCTGTTCAACAACAATAGACAATGCCGAACACAACCACGACCTGGCGTTGTTGCAGAAACGACGCCGATTATTACAACGGAAGACGAAGTTGATTCTCGGAGAGAGATGCTTGAAAACTTTTTTTTTAAAGTAGGGTCAAAATGGACAATTACCATTAAACTGTTTTTTAAATATAAAACTAAAAGTAATTTCATACAGTAATTGGTACTGTACCAAAAAAAAATAGAGTAACTAGTATGTCATCTTAGCCGTTCATTTATTTTAGTTTATATCCAACTGCTTATATTCAGTGGCTCACCGGTGAACCATATAACATAGGAGTCCACGGTAGAATTTTCCTTTTTCAAGAATTAAAGTATTTCTACTTTATCATTTGAACGACGAAAGCGATCATTTATCCTACTTTTTTTATAACATGTCACTATCCAACAAAACGATTAATATTTTGTACGAGGGAAAAGTTGGCTTTGCCGGCTTGGTGCTGTTTGTTTGGAGTGTTGAAGTTCACGCTTCCTAGTGGACGCGAGTGGGTTTTCATCGTATAGTATGCCATGACTCCTTGTCCAGCTGGGTGTGTGACACCTTTCACAATAATATTCAATATCAAAATCATGTTAACAAATTTCTCCTTCACTTAATCATAATAAAAGCTCTATTTCCCCTCTTTGATTTTGTGTTTATTCACAGCCACAGAAGCCACCTGCGGTTAGAAGGGAGGCTTTCATTTTCATTTTAATATTTTATATTTAGGAGGAATCAAATTACATCGATATAACTTAAATAATTATTATATCATTCAATAACTTTCAACTGGATCATATTTTCTTAAAATCCATCGTTCGATTAAAAGTTCCTTTTATATAGATCATGTATACAAAATTTTAAATTAATCCAAAATTATTTGTTATCTCATTCATATAGATTAAAATAGACGTAATATAAATTTTTCAAAATACATTAAAATATGGATAATTTGATTACTTTTTTATTATTGTTCAATTTTGACAAAATTTGACACCAACAATCTTGATAATATGTAGATATAATTCAACGGTTGGATCGATAAAATTTTTATTCTATATCAAGTTATTAAAATAGTGTAACTCTTTTATATTAGTGTAATTTGATTCCTCCTCTTTTATATTTATACAAATACAATGAAACTCGAAATAACCAAAATAAAATATTAAAATAGATAGATACAAAATGTTTTAAAAAAGACGCCGTTGGTCGTTTATGTTTATCTCTTTCTTTATATAATGTTGTAATAAAATTTACATTAAAGAAATCATTCCCTGACGATTTCGAGATACTGCTTTATCCATAAAATCTTCCATACAATACCGAATTTACCAAAGGAAAAAAAAGTCAACCAAATGTTTTGATCATTCTAATTTCATACACGATGAAGAAAAAAATGCGTAATTTTTAAATTATAAAAGTTTTAGATAATGACGTGTTTTGGTTTTCAATTTTGACATTAACTTTCCTTAATTTGAAAGTTTTTTTTCCTACAGAAACATAAAATAAAATACTTAATTTAAACGGTGATTATTGAAATTTTAGCGGTGGAATGGAATCCAAGTTCAAAACAAGAAAGGAATCTGAATAAAATAGGAGGCGAGTGGACATGGTAGATTGGTGGGTGGGGTCGTCCCCTGCCCAAGGTTTTTCTCATCCTCTAGTTAAAGAATAAGAGAAGGATGAAGAATTTTCTATATTCCACAAGCAGGAACGGGTTGGCCTGCGAGTTGCCCATTTATTTATAAAAAAAAAAAAAAAAAATTATCCTCTTTCATATACATCACAAGCCTCACTAGATCACTTAGAAAATTTTACATTGTCTTAGTTTCCTTGAGGTTGATGATATATTAATTTGAATTTGAAAATGTTAGTGAATATATAATGTTTGATAGATTCAAATTTGTTAGGAGATGTATGATGTTAATGAATATATGCATCTGAATTTAAAAATGTTAATAAATTTGAAAATTTGTTATTTTCGGTGTATTTTGACAACTTCTGGTTGCTATTTTTACATGACAAAAGAAAATAAAAGCTAATTTTTTTTTTAAAAAAATGATTTTTTTTAAAAAAATTGATTTCTTTTTTATATTTTTTTTTATTTTAGGTGGGCCAACCCGTTTACCCACCAATCCGTGGTGGGCCGGGCCGGGCCAGCATTTTTATGGCTTACCAAGAAGTGAGCCGGGTTGGGTTGACCCACCTATTAGGTGGGCCGGACTGATCCGTTTTGACAGCTCTATAAAAATTACTTTCAATTTTATGTGTAAAAATAATAAATATTTATTTTAAAATGATTATTTATTAGAAGTTAGATATTATAGGAGAAGAAAAAAAAATTTAGCCCCCCGTTTAATAGATTTCTGGATCCGTCCCTGTCCACAAGAACAGTGTGAAATTTAATAAAATTATGGGGTCAATTTGGAAAATTTTAATAGTAAATATTTTAAAAATAAGAAGATAAAATAAATTGATTTTATAAATAAAAACAATTTATGCATCTCTATTTTAAGAGAAACTAAATGAGAAAAGCTATTACAAATTGTGGAAAATATGAAATTTTATTCATTTTACTTTTTTTTTTCTTACAAGTGTGTTTTTTTTTTTAAAAATTATCTAAACTAATTCAAATATAATTACTTTACATGTAAAAATTTTATTGTTTGAGTACAATTACTTTAAATTAATTTTTGTATATCTATCTTTGATTATTTAATTTTTATTGTTCGGGTATAATTACTTCAATTTCTTTTTGCATATGTATCTTTTATTATTTTTTATTTTTTCTCCATAAATAACATTCTTTATAAGCAATAGTATTCGAAGTACCATCAGATATTAAATAGAGTTTAATGGTGATGCACTGACGGTGTAAAAAAGTTTTACACGTTCATCCAATCACAAATCACCGTTGCTATGACTTTTAAAATAATTTTGTAAAAATCAACAAACTTATCATACATGGTGGATTGTGATTGAATAACGGTATAAAATTATTTTACACTGTCAGTGCATATTCCTTTTTCTCTATTAAATATGAACATTTCTTCAAATAAACCGGGATTCTATCATGGTTCGCTATTTTGATTAATTTTTTTTTCTTTTTGGTATATTTGATTATTTTGATTTGATCATTAAAACATTTTTTATTCTTTCGCTTAAAATATTTTCCTACTTTTATTTATGGGGAATGCTAGAAGTTATGAAAATATTCAAAAAATCAAGTACGAATGAATAACAAGGTTCTCACAATTGGTTATGAAATAAGTTGTTTGTTTCTTTATTGATTGAAAATTAAATAAAAAAGAAGTAAAAAAAAAAAAAGGGACTTGACATAAATCACTGGTATCGAACTATCAATACAGTTTTTCGTCATATTTCATGTAAAACAAATCGTATTATTAAACAATTAATTTTCTGTTTTGCCAATAAAAAAAAATTAATAATACAAATTTATTTTCCATGAATACTGTCAACAGAAAATTGTTTAATAATACAGTACGAAATTACTTTGTATGAAAAGTGACGAAAACTGTAAACTATTTTTTTTTTACCGTATCATTGGAGCCATCCACTAATTTTACTTTGTTGATGACTAATTTCAATAATGACTGATCACTTTTAATGGAGTATTCCCTCTCTGGTCACCTTTAGTGAGATATTATCTTTCAACTAGGGTCGGCCCTGGGCCTTGATTGGAGGGGCGATGGCTCAAGGCCCAAGACTAGGAGGGGCCCAAAATTTAAAAAAAAAATATAGGTGTGCAAAAAATATATATATTATTTTCATAAATAAATTAAAAATATTGTTTTATTATAATCTCTTTTTATTCAAATTAAAATATGACGTGATTAAAAAGTATCATTCTTTTAGTTGTTATTTTTTTTTCTAATGGTTATATTCATAAACCAATGTTAAATAAATTTATAGTTAATTATGACATATCAATATGTAATGAATTTTTAATAAAAGATGTGTTTGCTTTTTGCATAAGATAAGAAATACAAACTAAAATTTAAATTATAAAAGGAATTATTTTATGTACAAAGCTAAGCATTTATTTAGGGGACAAATATAAAAATTAAATTATAATTTTAAAATTAATATATTAAATTTAACCAACTACTAAAATAATCATAATAATTGGCTACATACCATAAAAACTAAATTTATATAAATTTACCAAAGGATACGAGATTATAGAATTGCAGTTGGAGAAAAGGATTTAGTTTTTAAAATTCATGATAGCAATTCTAATGATAGAAAATCTTTATTTTATTTAGATATCATGATTAAAATTTTAAAAACATAATTAACACTTAATTTTTATTAAAGTGAAAATTCTTTTTTGATATGAGACTAATAAGAATAGTATATTTTCTGCTTCAAACAATGAAATAAGATTTCTTTATTTTTTATTAAAAAATTAGAAAAAAAATAGAGAGGCCTAAAAAATTATTGAAAATGATTATTGTATATTTTTTGGGAGGAGTAGAGAGAGAAAATGTGAAATCTAATACGAAATGTGATGAGAAAGAAAAATAAATAGAGAAAGAAAAAGAAAATGGAGAAGAAGTTATGAAAAATAGAATTATATAAAATTATTATAGAAAAATTATATATATATATATATATATATATATATATATATATATATATATATATATATATATATATATTGTGTATATTTTCTCTTTTTTATAGGGGTGTCCTTATATATAAATATTTGTGTATGAATAATTTTTTTTTTGGGTATAAATTAAATGATAGATGGTAACATATGAGTAAATTGAATAAAAAAATTGAGATTTATTAAAATCATGTTATTCACTCAATGTAATAGTACATATCATTTTAATAAAATTACGTATTTATTTTTTGCAATATATATTTAAATTTTCGAATATTTATATATAAGGGCCCCTTATTATTATTCTGTCCTGGACCCCTAAAATGTCAAGACCGGTCTAGCTTTCAACAAGTTTTTTTTATCCATAAAATTTGAACCTGAAACTTTACTTAAGATAATTTAGTCCAATTCCATTCGGATTAATGACTTGGTAAATTGTAAACCATTTATACTCTCAACAAATAAGAGCTTAATAATATGAATTTGTTTTGCATGAAGAGTGACGAAAATTATAAGTGAATGTTTGGTTGTCCGTTCAACTTGCTTCCGCACGAATTCTCAAACAAATCCAACGGCCCACTGCAAACTGAACGCAAAAGAAAGGGTCTGGATGCTTTTGCCAACCTCTGTTTGCAAACGCAGACGGTTACCCAAACATACCCTAAAGCATCCATACCATATGATTTTTATCAAGCCCTCTTTTTCATTCTTTTTATTCAATGTTTAACCAATAAAAACAAATTTGTTTGATAACCAATCGTGAACATAAGAGCAACGGCAGGTATACCTTCTATTCAAGGAAATTGACATTTGACGTTAGTGTTGTTTTCGGACTCTTCTCATTCATTTCATTTTGTCTCTGGCTTCGTCTATCACTTCTATTTTTAGTTCGACCAATTATTCTTGCATGTCATTTAAAAAAATGACCCTTGTATTTATGTTTAAATAAGTTTAGTGAAATTTATATATAGTGTAAGTCTGTCTATTTATATGAATAACAAATATTAAAACAATTAGCAATTGAAACTCTGTCTATCATTTTATAACATTGAGTTCAACTATGCGAGGCATCCAACTTTAACCCCAAAAAAAGAAAAAGAAAAAGAAAGTGTATACAACTATGGAGTACTTTTGATATTATTTTCTAATTAAAATTAATTTTTTATATCAATAATCTACATAATGGAGATTTGCATTAAAAACCAATATAAATTAATTAAATGAAACTTTAATTGTGATTGAAAAACAATACTAAAAACATTTAAAGAATTTAATTTTTTTTAATTTAGGATAAGAAAGTGGAGGAAAAAAAATATTATTGATAGTACTAAAAACTTTTGTTATGAAAATGCAATCCTTGAAAGCAGCACCACAACCGTGGATTCCAATTAAGTGCATCAATAACAATATTTAAAATCCTATCTTTATCACCAATCAATGAAATGAATGGGACGTTATTCTATATTGTGGGTTACAAGAATGATAATTTGCTTTTTGTTCATGCATTTGGCTTGTGTTTTATGGGAACATTAGATAAATTTAAATGCTTTATTGCTTTTCCTATGGTTATTAGTTCCTCTCTTGACATAAGTGGAATATAGTTATATAGACCTTAATGTTCGAGCATCTTCTCATTAGAGTACCCATGAAAAAAAGTTAACACAGGATTATTATTATTATTATTATTATTATTATTATTATTATTATTATTCGGTGATAACACAAGATTATCATGGAAAAGTAACGGTTGAATGTGTGTTTGATTTTTTTTATTTTTAAAAAAAGGTGTGTTTGATTTACCATTATAAAAGTATTTCAATGTACCTTCACTTTAATTAATTCATCTCTCTTATGAGCATGTTTGGTTTAAGTACTATTCCTCCGTTTAAAAAATTTAGTTGCTTTAGTTTTGTGTAATTCTTTTCCAAATATATTCTTATATGTATTTGAATAATTAAAACTATTTTTTAGTAGAGTATTAATAACTTTGATTTTTACAAAGTATTTATAGTGGAATATTAATGTTATTTCTCAATGAAATTTATATTAAAAATGAACACTATTTAATCAAAGGGCTGCATATGGTTCAAAGTGAATTCTCATTTGAGTTTTAAACACAAATTTGCAAATAGAGAAAAAAAGGAAAGGATTGGAGATTCATTCGAAGATAGGATAGAAGATTTATCTGAAGAGAAGGTTGAAAACTCACTTGAAGAGAGTTGAAGATTCTTTTGAATTTAATTCTCAAGATTCAGCTACATAAAAATGTAAGTGTTGAGTCATAAGAAGAATCAGGACCCTTAATAATTTTGATTTAATGCAAAACAAATATTAAGTTAAAAAGATTACATCTTAAATGCCAACAGACGAAAACGTTGCATCTGCGTCTTTATGTTACAGATGATACGCAGACAGACGCTTAAGTCTGTAGGAGCATTTAAAGGCATAATAAATACACTGTCATTTTGTAATTTGTATTGCAGGGAATGTTCGTGGAACATCCTTCTTAGGATCTGTCGAAGTGCATAAAGGAAAACAGAAAGAAGAGTCAAAGAAACAAATGTTCCCCTCGCCTCAAAAGACGTGCTACAGCTAGCAATGAGTACTTGTCTGAGCAAATGATGTGGCCACTGCAAACAGAAGGATGTGGAGTGTCTCTTAAGGAAGATAAGTAGAATGCTTTATCAGTTCAAAGTAACTAGTTAGTGACAAGCATTTAATGCTTGCATTAAATGCCCCAACGACCAACTCTCCTTCAGACGCTGATTAGATGCATGCAAGAAGGCCGTTTAGAGACAACGGTTACTTCCTTAGCAAGTCTTACGAGCATTCTTTCAAGTCTTTATTCTTTCTCTTGTTAATTTCTCTAAGTTGTAAAAAAACTCTCAAAACACTTTGAGTATCCTGAGAGAAAAAGACTATGTTCCTAATCTTGTATATGCGTCTGTCAGACGCTATCTAAAGTCTGTGCGTCCTAACTTTCAACAAATCTACTGATTTGTTGTAGAGCCAGAAGTGGCTTGGTAAGAAAGAATACTTGGGTTTTTAGCTTGGAGAGGCTAGTGTAAAAACTACTTGGGTTGAGCCAGAATGACAGTGAACAATACTTGTAACTTTTGAAAGTTAGTGGAACTTGGTGATTTGCCAAGAACTGGACGTAGTCTCGGGGTGAGATGAACCAATATAAATTTCTGTGTTTTTCTTTCCTGCTTTATATCTCTTTTAACTGTTTGGACTGACTTTGTCTTATGATTTATCTTGTCTTGTCTTTTAAAAAGGTTTCGTCTGTTATCTTGTATAACATCGTCTGTTAACGCTTTTCCTTAAAACCTCTTTTCCAGATCTGTTACAGACGAATAACTTGTTTTATAAAAGTTTGCGAAAAATTTTATAAATCACAATTCAACCCCCCTCCCTTCTTGTGATTTTCGCCTTTACAGTTTGGTATCAGAGCTCAGCCTCTAAGGGTTGAGCACCTGACCGTATCTAGAGGAAAAGATCCAGATGGCTAGCCATGACAATCAGTTCATTCCCGAGGGAGCCTCTCTAACAAGGCCTCCAGCCTTTCTTGGAGATGACTATCCTTACTAGAAAGACCGCATGGAAATGTACATCAAGTCCAATCAGTATCAACTATGGAACATCATCATACATGGAGATATCCTCATCACAAGGCCCAAAGATCAATGGACCCAAGATGACTACAACATACTTCAACTCAACAACAAGGACAAATATACTCTGACCTGTGCTTTAACTAGAAACGAGTACAAGAAAGTGCGTAGACTCAAATCGGCCAAAGAAATTTTGGATTCTCTCTGCACCAACTACAAGGCAACAAAAGATGTTCAACTCAGGAAAGATGCCACTCTGACCAGACACTATGAGAGTTTCTCCAAGAAAGAAGGAGAAAGTGTTGATGACATGTTTAGGAGACTTCAGGATCTTCTCCCAGACCTGGAATCTCTTGGGCACACTTATACTAAAGCTCAGATCAATCTAAAGATCCTTGATATTATGCCCAAGGTGTGGGAATCCAAGACCATAGCTATCCAAGAGGCAAGGAACATGAGAACCTTGTCTTGGGATGAGTTGTTGGGAGTTCTAAGAGTGCATGAATTGCATCTACAGAACAGAGACCAACTACCTGCAAACAACACTAACAATTTCATTGCTCTTAAAGTTGGTGAATCTAGTAGCAAAAAAGAAGAAAAGAAAATAGCCCCCAAGGCTCTAAAGGTTCAAGCTGTTCAGTCAGAAGAATCAGACGAAAGCTCTGCCGGATCAACAGATGATGAGGTAGCCCTTATGTCAAGGAAGTTCAAGCAGATGCTGAAAAAGAAGAACAAGTTCAGACAATCCTCCAGGAAGAAGGACTCCAGATTCAAAAAGAAAGATAAGGAGGACAATTAGGAGATCATCTGCTTCGAGTGCAGAAAGCCTGGACACATGAAGTTTGAGTGTCCAAGGCTAAGGAAAAAGAAGTCCTATGGTGGCAAGAAAAAGAAGAAGAGTCTGATGGCCACATGAGTTGACTCAGACAGTGAGCGAAGCAGCAACTCAGACGATGAGCAGGCAAACATCTATTTGATGGCAGAGACAGATGAAAAAGTTGAGGTAAAAACCTGCTCAAGAGATGCCCTATGACGTTTTACTTCAGAACTGTCATATGATCTCTCAGCAATGTAAAAAATTTAAACAAAAACTCAAACAGTCTATTTGCAAGATAGATTTGCTGAAGAAATCAAATGCAGATCTGGAAGAAAAAATCAAGACTCTTTAAGAGAGTCTAAGCCAAACCAATACCTTAAGTAAGACAGACGATCCATCCACGGTTGAAAAATTAAGGGAGGAAGTCGCATGTCTAACTAAGGATTTTTGGAGATTTTTGGAGAGCTCTAACACTCTCACTATGCTTTTAAAATATCATCAACATCCCCATGATAAATTTGGTTTAGGCTTAGAAAAAGGTGCATCTGCTTCCACTCAGTCTGATCCAGACAAACGTGACTTCTGTGGAAAGTCTGGACACTCCAAGTTCATATGCATACACAAGAAGAAATAGATGTCTAAGGGCACTAATGCTGCTGGACCCAAGAAGATTTGGGTACCAAAGTCTCAGATTATTCCTATTTCAGATATCCTTGGTAGGAAAAGGCCAGGGTTTGAGCTGGTACTTGGACAGTGGCTACTCACGACACATGACAGGAGAAATGTCTATGTTCCTAGACCTAAAGCCGGTTGAAGGTGGAGCAGTTGCCTTTGGAGGCATCGGGAAGGGATGCATCACTGGTGTAGATAAAGTTGGTATGTCTTCCCTAACCTCCATAGACAACGTCCTGTATGTTGAAGGTCTGAAGTATAACCTACTGAGCATAAGTCAATTGTGTGACAATGGTTATATCGTCTCTTTCAACAATGATGGATGCATAGTTAAAATAGATTATGGCAAGTCTGTCTTTTCTGCCAGACGACACAACAATCTATATGAGATAGATCTTATAGATCTTAGCAAGCAGAGGGTATCGTGTCTACTGTCCAGAGAAGATGAAAGATGGATTTGGCATAAAAAACTTGGACACGTGAGTCTGAAAACACATTTCAAAAATTTCAAAAAAGGGTTTAGTAAGAGGATTGTCTGAGATTTCTTGGAAAACTCATCTTCTCTGTGAAGCTTGTCAAAAGGGGAAACAAATTAAAATATCTTTTAAATATAATAATGTTGTTTAAACCTCTAGATCGTTGCAACTCTTGCATATGGATCTGTTTGGTCCCACTAGAACGTTGAGTCTAGGCAAGAAGAAATATGGCTTAGTCATTGTAGATGACTATTCAAGATATACATAGGTATACTTCCTAGGCCATAAACATGAGTCTTTCAAGGTCTTTGAAATATTCTATAAAAGAGTTCAAAATGAAAAGGGGTTTTGCATCTTTAGAATCAGAAGTGACCATGGGACTGAGTTTGAAAATGCTGAGTTCAAATCTTTCTACGAAAAGAATGGGATTTTTCACAACTTCTCTTCACCAAGAACACCCCAGCAAAATGGGGTAGTTGAAAGGAAAAATTGAACTCTGCAAGAGATGGCTAGGACCATGCTCTGTGAAAACTCTCTTCCTAAACACTTCTGGGCAGAGGCTGTGAACAGTGCTTGTTATGTTCAAAACAGAGTATTGATCAGATCTATGATTGAAAAGACTCCTTATGAACTATGGAGAGGAAGAAGACCCAACATTGCTTACTTTCATCCTTTCAGATGTGAGTGCTACATCTTAAACACCAGAGATCAATTGGGAAAATTTGATTCTAAGGTGAATAAAGGTGTCTTCCTGGGATATTCTGATACATCTAAGGCTTAAAGAGTTTTTAATACCGGAACCTTAGTTGTAGAAGAATCTATCCATGTTAAGTTTAATGATGGACTAATGTCTGATAGGAGACTATCAGATCTTGAGGATGATTTTGCAGATATGCAGATAGTTCCGTCTGTAACGCCTAAGTCAGACGAAGTCCAACCACCTAAGGAAATTCTATCTCAGATTAAAGGACTGTCTAGCTCCCAACCACAGACAAAAGACTGGAAATTCGTGACCTATCATCCACAAGATCAAATCATAGGAGATCAGAAGGAAGGCGTCAAGACCAGATCATCCTTCAGAGATCAAGCATCTTATGCCTTCGTCTTAGAGATAGAGCCAAAAACGATAGACGAAGCTCTAACAAACGATGAATGAATTCTAGCCATGGAAGAAGAACTAAACCAGTTCACCAGAAACGACGTCTGGACCTTAGTTTCTAAACCAAAGAACAAAAGCATCATCAGAACAAGATGGGTCTTCAGAAACAAGCTAGATGAACAAGGAAGAATGGTAAGAAACAAAGCTAGGTTAGTAGCTTAAGGCTATAACCAACAGGAAGGTATAGACTTCACAGAAACCTTTGCTCCTGTAGCTAGATTAGAAGCTATAAGAATCATGCTTGCATTTGCTGCTCATAAAAATATTAAGCTTTTTCAAATGGATGTTAAGAGTGCCTTTTTAAATGGCTTTATTAAAGAGGAAGTTTATGTTAAACAACCTCCTGGTTTCGAAGATCCCACTCTTACAGATCATGTTTTTAAACTTAAAAAGGCTCTGTATGTTCTGAAATAGGCACCTCGTGCTTGGTATGACAGATTGAGCTCTTTTCTCTTAGAAAATGGTTTTGTGAGAGGCAAAGTAGACACTACTCTTTTCAGAAGAGAAGTTGGCAAATATTTCATTATAGTTTAAATCTATGTTGATGATGTTATTTTCGGAGCTACTAATGAATCTTTGTGCAAGGATTTTTCTGATCTGATGAAAAGCAAGTTTGAGATGAGTATGATGGGAGAACTTAAGTTCTTCCTGGGGCTTCAGATCAAACAAGATAGCAAAGGAATTTATATTCATCAGCAAAAATATACAAGGGAGCTTCTAAAATAGTTCAAGATGGAAGATGCTAAACCTATGAAAACACCAATGCATGCTTCCAATCCCTTGAACAAAGACGAATCAGGTAAACCAGTAGATCAGACGATCTACAGAGGTATGATTGGATCACTTCTTTGTCTTACAGCCAATAGACCTGATATTATGCATAGCGTCTGTTTGTGCACTAGATTTCAGTCTGATCCTAGCGAGTCACATCTCAAAGCTGTTAAAAGGATCTTACGTTATCTAATGGGCACCACTAACCTCAGCCTGTTCTATAAGAAAAATCAAGATTTCAGGTTAGTAGGATACTGTGATACAAACTATGCAGAAGACAGAGTTGAACGAAAAAGTACAAGTGGAGAAAGCCACTTTATAGGACCTTGTCTCATCTCATGGGCAAGCAAGAAGCAGAATTCAATTGCTCTATCTATTGCAGAAGCTGAATATGTGTCTGTTGCTAGTTGCTGCTCACAACTGCTATGGGTAAAATATCAGTTGGAAGGTTACTCTAGTTTTGAAAATAATATACATGTATATTGTCAATACTAGTGTAATCAACTTATCTAAGAATCCCATACAACATTCTAAGGCAAAGCACATTGAAATCAGATATCATTTCATTCGTGACTATGTTCAAAAAGGTGTTTTTGATATTCAATTTGTAGATATAGATCACCAATAGGCTAATATCTTTACAAAACCTTTGTCTGAAGAACGTTTCGTCTGTATCAGGGATCATCTGCATATGCACATGCTTTCAGATTAATGTTTGCATTAATCAAACGATCTCTTTTGTCTTATCCCTTTTCATTAATCTGTTGGACTAATGTGTGTTCAAGTGTACAGACGGTGGAGCCTCACGTTCACAACGGTTACAAGTCTTTTCGTTTTCTCTCAAAAACGTGCACCGCCCTTTTCACCATGATGAGATAGTTTTCAAAAAGTTTTTAATGCTTTTAAACCACTATTTTATGTTATCTAAAAAATTCTCCATCCTCTCTCATCTGGTATAAAAGGACGAAGTATCTAAACAAGAAGGTTCCTTTGATCTCTCAAATTCTCTAAAGTTCTTAAGAGTTTCAAGATTTCAAAGATCAAAACTTTCTAATCTTTTCTGTTCAAGACTCAAACTTTGTGAACGAAATGGCACCAAGAAAGCAAGTTTCAACCTCTGCTGCTCCTCTCATCCACAACCATGACGAAGCCACTAAGAATTTCCAGAAGAACTGTTCATTCCTTAAAAATGGGCAAGCTTGAACAAGTTGGTAAAAGAAGGCTTTGATGTCAAGGACATGTTCACCAGGGCTGGGTGGACCAATTTCATTGGAAAACACAGTGTCTGGTATCATGGTCCTTATGCCCTTTTCTGGGGCACTGCCAAGATGGAGGATGACCAGTGCATTCGAGGCACTATTGGTCAGACGAAGGTGGAGATCAGTCCTTCAACCATAGCTAAGGCTATTGGATGTGTTGAGGAAGGAGTGAAGTTTGACAAAGAATGGGAGAAGACGGTCACTCAAGAAATGGTGGACAAGCTTCTCAATGACGGAGTCAGACATGCAGATGAAGACCCGAAGAAGCGTGCTGCAGCGATGAAAAACTTTCTAAGGTCTGCCAACATGACCTATATATGCAAACTCCTGCACAGTATGCTGTTCAACATTATGCTTCCAAGAACCGATTCGAGGGACCATGTGAGTGAAAGAGATAGATTTTACATATACAACATCATGGTAGGAGAACATATCAATCTTCCTAATATAATCTTCTATCATCTGGAGTAAGCCTTCAAGGACCGTTTCTCCTCGAGGAAGCAGAGGAACCCCATCCCTTACTGCATGTTTTTCACACAACAAATGAGGGATGCTGGTGTTGATCTTTCAGAGTTTGAATCATCTGGAGGAGCTACCTAGGTCTCAGGAACTACTTTTGTGAGAATGGGGATAGCTCATAAGTTCCCTGAGTGGGTCAAGAAGCATGGAGGCAAAGTGAAGAAAGAGCCTAAGGAAGAACCATCTGATGAGCCTGCGTCTGAAGCAGAGAAATAGACCCTACCTCAGCCTCAGCCTTCACAGACTCAAATTAAACCAACCACCAGACGCACCCAACCTTCATCCTCACACCAAGCCAAGAAACCTAAACAGAAACCACCTTTTGACCCTCACTCCTCTCTTAAGAGAAAGGTTCCAGAAACTTCATCTGAACCTATCTTTGAACCTCCCCTCAAGAAACCCTTCACCAGACCTACCAAAATTCGCATTGTCACCAAAGTCAAACTCACCACTTCACCTGAACCTTAACCTGAACCTGTACCTCAACCTTCACCCTCTCAAGCCCAAGAATCTGATGTTGAGATTCTTGATGCACCTCCTTCTCAACCACAACCTTCTTCCAAACCTAAACCTTCCTCCTTTCCTCCACCCGTTGATAAAAAGGAAGCATCTACTATCAGAAAGGCTCAGGAGTTGTCCAAGAAGGAAGCTACAAAGAAGGCAAGGCTGGACAAAAGCCTTGAAAGGAAAGAACAGATTGAGCTGGAACAATCTGTTGTAAAGTATGTTAAGACTCTATCAGTTGAAGAATTAAAGCGAAAGGCTGCAGAAGAAGCCTTGGCACCTGCAGATGAAGCTGTAGAAGAAGAAGCCATTGATGAAGTTGTTCTTGCATCTATTAAGACTCTATCTGAAGAAGAATAGAAGCAAGCTGCTCTTGAAGATCTGACAAGGATGGAATCTGCTATGATTCAAACAGCTGAGCTAGTATCTGAAGAAATTGCTGCTAAGCAAAAAGAGTTTTAGACGATCACAGTAGATGAAGATGCAGACTAAGCTAAGATCGAGGAGTTAGATGAATTTTTTATTCAGTCTGCTTTAATGGCCAGTGCACAAGGTCTAGACTTTGTTGAGGAGGACACTGTGGAAACTGATGATTTAGGTCCTTATACCATCTATAGACCTATCACAGCAGACGATGAGAAAATAGTATATGAGCACTTGGCAAAATGTGATGAAGATCGTGCTACCAAACAGATGAGTATCTTTGGCAACACTTTGTCTGTTTCTATTGAAGACATAAAGGTAATAACTAAAGACAAACTTTTTATATGACGTCGATACGCTGCCAAAGCTTCTCTTTCCTTAGGTTACATATTCGGCAGTCTAGCACAAGATCTGGAACCAAGACCCCGAGGCTATGATTGGATCATCAGACGCAGTCCAAACATAGCAGTTCCTGCAGTACAACCATCACCAGACCCTGATGTCAATGTCAGATACTATCAAGGGTGGAAACAGCCAAGGGTGAATGAATAGAAGCACTGCAACAAAGAATGGCGGATCAAGAATGTATACACTGTAGACGATCAAGATATTCTCTTATACTACGTTGATCCAGTGAAGTTATGGAAGATGGGAGTTCCAGGGATTGATCCCTTCAACTATCCATCTTATGGAGTGCTTCCAGAAGAAGAGCTTCATACTCTCTCCTGCTACAAGAAGGAACCTCATTTCAGGATCTTCCCTCCTCGCCAGACGCTATCCCCATATCCAAACTCCATCATCTTCGAACACAATCCTCGTGGCAGACGTAGATATCCTCTTGAAGCTCAAGTGTGGAGATGCATTGCAGTACCCACCGACTCTCTACCCTTCTATGAGCTAGTCAACTTATAACAAATGATGGGTCTTCTCGCGTATGTCAACGTGATTCTTCCTTGGAATCATGCTGAACCAAGACGCACTGTGTACACTAAAGATCTGAACTTGGACGATCCAGAAGCAAGTCCAACTTTTGATGTATAGGAATCTTCATACTACACCATAGACCTTCGCACGAAGTTGCAGACTTATAAGGAAGAAATTCAAAAGCGTTAGAACTCTTTTCGGCAAATTCAACGACGTGCACAGACGATGCCTCATTTCCTTGGCACACAGTTTCATTGTGTGGCCTCTTCTCAGACCCAATTCAAACTTGCATTGGACAAGGTTATTCTAGTTTGTCCAATTCTAAATTATAAGGGTAAGGAAAAAGTAGAAGAAGAAGATGCTACTCCCCAACACAACATTCGTGTTCGCAGAGGCAGGCCCTTCAAACGCGAAATAGAGGCCATCTTCCACAAGTCAGATGATGAATGTACGTCTGAAGACTTGAAGACCGTCAGACGAGTGAAGAAGTTTGATGCTTTCTGCTATGGTCTAGAACTTGAAGAAAAACCTCCTACAGAAGGATATCATCTGAAGATTGGCCACTTCTTTCAATGCAAAGGTCATCAGCCTTTTCTCTCTACGTCTGGCCCCTCTGAGCTCATGCCTTGGAGAAACAGGTTTTTCTATGCATCTGATAGAGACTTCTCATTCTCTGTGTATCTTCCTTACTCCATCTTTTTCTTTTCCAAGACTATCATGGGCATAGTGGAAGAACTGGTAGAAGCCATTGCTCCATACAGACCTCCAATCATTGGTGAACAAGTATATGATCTGTATGTTGAGCTTTGGGCAACAAGGAAAGCTTTGCGTCAAGCTCTGCAAGACAGGAAGGCCTTAGAGTTTGAGCTCAAGAAATGGATAAACATAGATGCCTTCTTTCGCAATAGACGATGCCAGCGCTCTCCTACTCCACCAGGATCCCTTATGGTTCTTTCATCTGATTCTGATTCCTCTGACTTTGATGGTCCAATTCCTGGGGAACCAAGTTTTGTTGATCGCCATGCAAAAGGGGGAGAAGGGAAAGGTAAAAAGAAAATGTGAAGAGGATGCATCTGACGAGGAGCTGAAGCTGAAAAGGATAGGGGGAGAGTATTCTTTTTTTTTTTTGGTTTTCGTCTTTATGTAAACACTCAAAAACACATCACCTTGATGTGAAAACTCTTAATAAGACGAGTTGTTTGATTGCTCATTAAACTTAAGTCTTCTTTTCTCTCTTTTTAAATTCTATGTTTTTATACTGTTTGCTTATATATTATTCTGATACATCTTTTTACAATATTTGTTTGGCATCATAAAAAAGGAGGAGATTGTTGAGTCATAAGACGAATCAGGACCCTTAATAATTTTGATTTAATGCAAAACAAATATTAAGTTAAAAAGATTACATCTTAAGTGCCAACAGACGAAAAGGTTGCATCTGCGTCTGTATGTTACAGATGATACGCAGACAGACTTAGGAGCATTTAAAGGCATAGTAAATGCACTGTCGTTTTGTAATCTGTATTGCAGGGAATGTTCATGGAACATCCTTCTTAAGATCTGTCGAAGTGCATAAAGGAAAATAGAAAGAAGAGTCAAAGAAACAAATGTCCCCCTCGCCTCAAAAGATGTGCTACAGCTAGCAATTAGTACTTGTCTGAGCAAGCGATGTGACCACTGCAAACAAAAGGATATGGAGTGCCTCTTAAGGAAGATAAGCATAATGCTTCATCAGCTCAAAGTGACTAGTTGGTGACAAACATTTAATGCTTGCATTAAATGCCCCAATGGCCAACTCTCCTTCAGACGCTGATCAGACGCATGCAAGAAGGCCGTTTAGAGACAACGGTGACTTGCTCAGCAAGTCTATATATAGCAGAAGTTTTGACGTGCTGAATACACCGAACTGAATTCAAATCTTACGAGCATTCTTTCAAGCCTTTATTATTTCTCTTGTAAATTTCTCTGAGTTATAAAAAGCTTTCGAAACACTTTGAGTATCCTGAGAAAAAAAGACTGTGTTCTTAATCTTATATATTCGTCTGTAAAAGTCTATCTAAAGTCTGTGCACCCTAACCTTCAACGAATCTACTGATTTGTTGTAGAGCTAGAAGTGGCTTGGTAAGAAAGAATACTTGGGTTTTTAGCTTGGAGAGGCTAGTGTAAAAACTACATGGGTTGAGCCAGAAGTGGCAGTGAACAATACTTGTAACTTGTGAAAGTTAGTAGAACTTGGTGGTGTGCCAAGAACTGGACGTAGTCTTGGGTGAGACGAACCAATATAAATTTCTATGCTTTTCTTTCTTGCTTTATATCTCTTTTAACTACTTGGACTAACTTTCTCTTGTGATTTATCTTGTCTTGTCTTTTAAAAAGGTTTCATCTGTTATCTTGTATAACATCGTCTGTTAACGCTTTTTCTTAAAACCTCTTTTCCATATCTGTTACAGACAAACAACTTGTTTTATAAAAGTTTGCAAAAATTTTTATAAATCACAATTCAACCCCCCTTCTTGTGATTTTCGCCTTTACAGTAAGGCTAAAATATCATTTTAATTCATTACATTTTCATATTTTTTTATTTTGGTTCTTTAAGTTTGAAAAAGGTACCAATTTTATTCTTTCATCAGTTTCACGTTAACACCGTTAACTTTTTACACTTTAAAATAATTAATTTTAACATAATGGTGATTAAAAATCGGAAGGTAAAAGAGGAGAAACTTTTGAAGAGGAGGAGTTAAATGAAATGATAAGACATGAAAAAAAATATGATGCACTTTAAATACGAAAATTTATTCATACAAAAGATTCACGAGAACTGAAAGGAAACACACATTCAAACACATTATATGTTATTGAGTCCAAATTGACGTTAGAGGCTTGTCAACGATAAAATAAAGGACAAAACTTATTTGTTCCTTAGGTGTTGTTTGTATGTTTGTATAGTGTTCTCTAATTCATTTAATTCAAACTTTTATGAGTAAATTACACAGACATTCCTTGAGGTTTTAGCTTATTACACCCAACATCCCTCCGTTGTTTTACATTACTTTTAGCCCTTTTGTACAAATGGCGTTAACTTTTCTGTTAAGAATAAATTTTAAATGAAAAAAAAACCTTTTTATGAAAAAATATTTTGCCCTTTCCCTAACCCATTTCTCTTTGAGTTTTGGATCCCAAATTCCCAGTGTCCTCCCCCAATTCCCTATTAACAGTTTGCATCTCTGAACCATCCTCTCCGACATCAGAGTACGTTGTCCTTTCCAGCCACTGTCAGGCCCTCACGAGTAACATTCCTAAAGTCACACTTGTTCTTCAACGCCGACATCCCCTACCTCAAGTACTTAACCCCTCGACTCTTCTCCGCCGTCGTCGTTCCCTCCAACCTCACCCTCGTGTTCCTCTTCCTCGTTGCACTGCATCTAAGTCCGCGCGATTTAGCCTGGCAATTCCTCGATCCATAACCTCAAACGACTTTGTTCACCACAAATCCAAAGCGGTTTTGGTGACAGTAACAGGCCTCCAACTAGGACAACTTTTACAGGCACAGCCGCCTCAAATCGCTACAATGACAACTTTTCACATCCATCAAGCAACCCACCAATTTTTGTTAGATAAAATGGCTTGTAATATAGGAAATCCAAGAGGGGGTGAATTGGATTCTTTCTAAATTTTATTTGAAAACAATTTTCTTAATGAAAACTTTTCGCAAGATCAAATCATTCTAGATCCATTAGAAGATGAGAGTGTATGATTCAGTTGTGTTTACTTATCTCTTAATTCCATAAACAAAATTAACAAATGATCACACTACAATGCTAGTAATATTGATCAATATGTAAAAAGATAAGGGAAAAGAGAGAATGGCACAAGATCTATACTGGTTCGATTTCAACCTAAAATCTACATCCAGTGTTATCCAAAGCAACCATAGCTTGGACCTTTTCCACTATTAGAATTTGTATACACACAAACTCACATGCACATGCAGCACATATGCAATGATCTTCTTGAAAACCTATCAAGAAACATTACAATGTAGAAAACCTATCTACATGCAATGCAACTAGGGAAACCTACCCTATACACGAATTACATAGCAAAGTTAAAGGAAAGAATTCACCTAGAATGTGAAGATATGAAAAGTTGAAGTTCTTCCTAATTTGCTTTCATATTCCCTTCATGTAGCTTGATCAAGATCCATTGATTTCTTGAAGATAAGAAGAGTGTGGTTCAATGAATCTCAGAGATGATGACACTCAATTTCTAAGCTCTCTCAGATGAAAATTACGAAAATTTTTTGAGAGAAGTGAGTGTCACACATGAGAGCTTTGGAAATGTTAATTTTATAGCCCTCTGAACAAAGATAATCGATTATTTCATTCTAGTCATCATCTGGAAACGCTGAAGATCAAAATAGTCGATTATTTCACCAAATAATCGATTAACTATGAATGACTCATTTTTCTTTCAGGACCAAATAATCGATTATTTCAATTGGATAATCGATTATCTACGAATGGATAACAATTTTCATAAAACAGAGCCTCGAGATAATCGATTAAAATGTTTTGATAATCGATTATTTTGTTTTTGGATTGAAATCTTAGAAATTTCAAAAGGTTTTCGCCCAAATTCAATCCTTAACCAAAATATATAGTGAATCAATGATCAATCAATGCAATCATGAGGGAATAGAAGTATAACTAGCCTAGATGAATGATACACACACATTAAAATCTATAACAAGCATCCTAATTAGACTAGTGTTCTCCATATATATGGAGCACACTTAAACTATTACAAGTACAACATCATCAAAACTATATGCAGTTGCAAATACAGAGGCACATGGGGTCTTAATTTCATTACAATTTCTTGCATTTTTGGGGATTTAAAGAAAAGTTGGGGATTCAATTTAGGGGTACGAAAACCTACGAAGGTTTAATGCATTTTTGGATATTGATACTGGTTTTTTTTTCTTCATTTTGATTCTGGTTTAGTAGATAACAAACTAATCATCAGTCTAATATTGATATTTTTTTCTTCATCTTGATTCTGGTAGAAATAATAGTGATGTTGCAATCCGATATTGATATTGGTTCTATATATGTCGTTTTGATTCTGGTATAGTAGACAAAATACTAATGATGCAATATGTCATTATACTGGTTTTTTTTTTTCATTTTGATTCTGGTTTTGAGCATATTTTCCAATCACTGTACACCCCTTTTTTTTAGTGTGTTCAGTTGTAATGTCTAAGGAAGAGGATGAGGGCATTTTTGGTAAAAATAATTCATTAAAACACATGTGTTGCTCACATGACGCTTTAAAACTAATGTTACTAACGTCTTAAACTTCCAAGGGGGGCAAGTGTAACGAACTACCAAAAATTAAAGAATTTTCTGTAGGGTTCTAAAATGGAAGGTAGTGAGTGTAATAATACCAAACCTCATAGGGTTGTAAAACCCTAAAAATCACAACTCAAATTATTGTGTGTTTGTGTGAAATTGCATAATGGCTTAGAAAATAGGAAAATAATTATTTTGGTTGAAATAAATTCCTTGTTAATTAATATTAGCCTTAGAATAAAAGAATTAAGCAAGGAAACTAAGTATTAGTTTAAAAATAGCTTGGTCATGCCAAAGTCAAAGGTGAGTCAAACTTAATCAACAAGTCAAACATAGTCAAAGTAAAGGAATGTCAACTCATTAATAACATTGTGGTAAATATGAGGAACTCTCAACTAGAATAAAAAATTAGCATTCTAATGGCACAAATAGCTTACTAATGAGTTTATAGTAACTTTAATTAGAAAAATTAATGGTTCTAAAGTAATTAATGGGTTTATAAATTTCAAAATTAAGTTAATTAATTTATTTATGCTAGAACCTTTTAATTAAAGTTTCTAGAAAGCTAGTAGACAATTAATTGAAGGAGGGCAACTAAACTAAGTTTAATTCGAGATTGATTAAGCTCATTAAAGGCACTAAGAACCTAATTAACAAAACCTTAAAAATGTGTTGCATGTGGGTCCCCCTTTTTAGGGTTTTGGGAGCCCATATAAAAAGCAACATATGGACCCCCTCCACCAAGAGTGTGTCACCGAATTTAACAAGGGAAGAGGGAAGGAATGGTTGCTTCTTCTTTCTCTTCGAGACACGCACTTAAACCTTCTCCTACTTCTCTCTAGCATTTGAGGCTCAAGCTTCAAGCTTTCAAGGCTTCCAACTATTGTGGAGAAGAGCTCAAGGACTTTAAGAGAACCTTACTCTTTCTCTTTTTGGTGTTGTGCTTGTTGAGGTTTGGGAGGAGTTTTCTCTTTTTCCAAGCCTTTTTTCATGTTCTATGATGTGTTTCCTTCATACCCATCTTGAGTGGGGCTCTATACGTTGTGTGTGCTGTCAAACCCTTGCTTGGTACTTGAAAGTGTATTTTCTTACCTTTGGCAGCCAGTTATTTTGTGGAAATAAGACTCTTTTATGGTTTAGGTTGCTGATTTTAAGTGTTGATAATGTGAATATACCATCAAGGAACATGTCCATAAGGTTTTATTTATTTTTAAGTTGATTTGCTATTTTTAATGGATTTTACATTGCTGAACTCTGAATTTGCATGAAGCATATTTTTGCACGAAAATAATTATTTAAAAAGGTCATTTTGGTGAAGTGAGTTGATAAATAGTTTCTACTAATGTTGAGGAACATGTCCATAAATTTTCATGAATTTTGGAACTGTTTTGCTATTTTATTTTGATATTAGAATGTGTATCACTAAAATTGTCCAACTCCCTTATTTCATGTAAAAGATCACTTTAAAAGTGTGTGGGTTGGTGAGATAAAATTATATGTTGTTTTCCTGATGTTGTAGAATGTAACTATAAATTTCTAGCAATTTTGAAGTTGATTTGCTATTTTAAAATGATTTTATACTGCAAATCTCTATTTTTGCCCAACAGTAGTAAATTGAAGTAAAACATCATTTAAAGTGTATAATTTGCTGAGATAAAATTATATATGGTTAATGTGGAGTATGCCTGTAAATTCCTATGAATTTTGAAAGTGATTTACTATTTTATTTCGAATTTAAACTTTATTTTACTGAATATGCCCTATAGTAGTATTTGAATGAAAAAGCCCTTTTAAAGTATGAATCACGAGGAGATAAATTTATGTGTAATTGTATCAGCATTTCGGAACATCTCTATGATTTTTCATGAATTGATTTGCTATGTTAAATAAATTCTAAATTTCCTATTTCTGGATTAGAATGTTTATACGACCAAATGGTATCCACCCAATCAGACTATTTTAATAACCTGGATTTGAGGCGCATTTCTAAATTCTAAATTCTAAATAACCTAGATTTGAAGCGCATTTCTGGTGGGTCGATATCTGTCTGGCCCACCTGACAATTATGAGTATTCTTATACGACCAAATGGTATTTTCCCAATCAGACTATTTTGCCCACGCTTATTCATCCATATGATACATTAATAGTTAGTTTTTAATCGAAAGGAAAAAACAATTATTTTATTTTTTATATATATGTATATTATAAAATTTAATATTTATACTTCAAATTCTCTTCACTATGTCATTATTTTCTCTTTTTTTCTCCATTTTTGTATTTTTTTAAGTCTTGAAAGTGAATCATAATAAAGATAGTTGATGTCAAAGTGTATTATTTTTAATGCCTTTATTAAAAAGAGATTCAATAACTTTTATTAAAATATTTATAATAAAAATGAATATTAAAAAAAATTATTTAAATTTTAAAATAATAATATATTATACATGTTATCAAAATATTCAAAATATTATTTTAAAATTGGGTTATCACAATATTATTATATTCAATCTGCACATAGAAACAAAGAAATTACGCTTAATAATTTTTTAATCCCTTTTTCCAATGATTATTATGTGATTTGAGTTTCTATAAAATAAATTGGCAAATCACTTTTTTTATTAAAATATTAAATCACTTTGTTTCTATCATTTAATCATTGTTAAAATTAGTCACATAATCAATGATTAATATATATGACAAAATATAAAAAAAATTCTTCTAATTTTTAAAATAATCAATATATTATGTAGGTTATCAAAACATTCAAAATATTATTTTAAAATTTGATTATAATATTATTTTAAAATATAAAGCTTATCATCACGACATATTATTTTAAAACTTGGTTATTAAAGTCTGGAAGGACAAATATAAATCTATTAAATATCTTATATATAAAAAGATAGTGATTGTGTTAATAATAATTAATGGTAGTAAAACAAGGGGTGAAAAAGGAAATGGAAAAGTTGCATTAGAATGTGACACGTGTACAAATAATTCTAGTAAGCCAAAATTTATCAACAAGGTCGTTGTAGTATAGTGGTGAGTATTCCCGCCTGTCACGCGGGTGACCCGGGTTCGATCCCCGGCAACGGCGTTTTATTAATCTTTTAATCGTCATTGTGTTTTAAAATTCAATGACTATTGTTTTCAGTTTGAGTTTTGCTATATCCACTCTCCTTTTTTTGGTAAGTACACTCCCATTGATTTTCTTTTTATTTTTTTCCTTGTATACCCTTTATACACATAACATTTATACAAAATTATTATTCTAGAAAGTATTTTCCGGAATACTATTTTGTGTTCCGGAAAATACTTTCCAGAATACTATTATTGTGTTCCAGAAAATACTTTTCGGAATACAATTTTATTTTTTAACATTCTAAAAAGTATTTTTCGGAATATAATTTTATTTTTTAACTTCCGGAAAGTACTTTCTGAAATATTATTTTGTGTTCCGGAAAGTACTTTCTGGAATACAATTTTATTTTTTAACTTCCGGAAAGTACTTTTTGAAATATTATTTTGTGTTCCAGAAAGTACTTTCTAGAACGTTGAAAAACAAAATAGTATTCTGGAAAGTACTTTTCGAAATACAAAATAGTATTCCAGAAAGTACTTTCCAGAATGTTAAGAAAAACATCTAAAAAAATTCAAACATAACACTAGAACCATTAAAAATCTCATACAAAGGAAAAATTGTACAATAATGAAGCAATTGAAGTAGAGGAAACATATAATTGATATTAGTCCTTAAATCTAAACGACTCAAAGAGGCGTGTCATTGCAGCAACTCGAAGTTTGGAGGATGAAAAATCCTAAAGCTAAAGTAAGAGACTAAGCAAGGGAAGAACAAAGGGAGGCCAGAGTAAGAGATCAAAGGGATGAAGGGAGGGAAAGAGATTAGGGAGTGTAATGAAAAAGAAGAGAATGTATTGTTACTATGAAAAAAAGGGAGTGTGTTGTTGCGTTGAAAAGGGGAGTATGCGGGGAAGAGAAGAAGGTTTGAAGGGGGAAAGTTATTTAAGTAATAGAATTTTAGAAAAAGGATAGGGGAGTGTACTTAGCTAAAAAGGCAGTGGATATAGCAATAGCCTTTCAGTTTTCACCAAATTCTGAGAGTTTCCTATATCGCAAACATACTTCGATACCAGCTGAAAGCCCAAAAGGGATGGGCTTTTTTGTGTTCTGAACCCACTTAACCTCCCAATTAATTAAATGTAAGCTGAACCCCCAAAATAAAATATAAAACATTGATGCAGCCATCTTTAAGGATCAATGTACTTTGTGCTTGTATTCGTGATCATGCAGCACATGAGGCTGAAGCAATGGCTCAGAATATCATATTCGAAGTTGACTGCAAGTGCGTGGTGGATTCTCTGGACTCAATAAATCACATGAATTCTGAATTCAGCTTCATTTTGCTCAAGTGTAAAAATTTGCTCAATAGTTTTCATAACTCCTCTGAGTTTTATTTGTAGGTAAGCTAATTAAGTCTTCATTCTCTTGTTATGGTGCCTAGGTTTTATGCTTGTCAACATTTCTTTGATTTCATTCCGCAATATATCCATCCTATTATTATGAATGAAATCATATGACGAGTTTCTTGCTGTCAAAAAAATATATATAATAATAATAAACAAAACATTGTGTTAGATTTTATGTAATATATTGATTGATTGATAATGGCTAAAGTATAATAATGGTTTTTTTTTTGGTTCTAAATTGATCTTCTAATATTTTAAAGTTTTAAAATGATTTCCTTAACATGTTTGTCCTTTCAAAACATTTATCATTTTTTATTTTATGGTATGATTTTGAACCGGTTTTTTTTTATTGATTCAAGCCGTAAAACTTGTCCCATTAGATTAATATATATGAAAACTATAGGAACCAATTAATGTTTGGATAAAAAAGGTTACTTAAATAAGTTGAAAATTGCATAAAAAGTGAGCTCCATGAACAACCTAAAAATTAAAAATCTAATATTATACCCTTTTTTTATTGCTCTTGAAACTCACTTTTCATGTGATTTTCACCATGTTTATGACCCTTTTTGTTTTGAACATTATTTATTTCTCATAATTTTCATATAGGTGAATCTAATAAGACAAATTTCACATCTTGAATCAATAAAAAAAGGATTTAAAATTATGTCTGAAAATTGAAAACGATAAGTGTTTCGAAAAGACAAATGTATTATTAATTAAATAAGGAAACTATTTTAGAACTTTTAAAAATCAAGAGACCAATTTAGAGCCAAAAAATAAGTTAAGCAACTATTCTTATATTTTATCCGATAATTTTTTATTATATTTTTTCATTAAGACATGAAACTTCATTGTTGAAATGTATTCTTTTTAAAAAAATGACAAATTAATTACTTTCAAACTTTTATATATTAATTTATTTTCATTCTATCTTAGTTGCTTATATTTTCAAATTAGTTTTTTTCGATTTTTTTTTGCATCAATATTCCTCTTCTTCTTCGTATCTCAATTGCTTCTGATTTTTCAGACAATTAATTTTAAGTATTTTTTATGTTATTTTTTTTTTCACAAATTAACATTGAAATTTACTTTTTCTCTTAAATCTCAATTGTTATACTATTTAAAAGTGACTTAATCCTTTGATTTTTTTTTGTTGAACCTAGGTATTCCTCGGCCAAGAGCCAATGATTAATCCCTAATTCATTTAAAGGGTTGACATCTCCCAACAGATGTTAAACTAACTTATTAAACTAACTTATTAAATCATAAGTGTTTGGGAAAACTATCTGTTGAAGTAACTAGAAAAATGTAAAATGACAGAAATTGACATATTTATATGATATTTTTATATGAATTTTAATTTTATTTTATGGATAAATATATTTTGAGATATTATAATTTTAGTTTTTTAGTTAATTTAAACTCTTATAATTTTTTATTTATAGATAAATTATTTTCATTACATTTTTAGTTTCAATTATTACATTTTTTCCATATTATGTACTATACTATTAATCTTATACTATATCCTATAATATTTTTAATCAAGTTTAAAATAAATTAAAAAAAAACATACACTTAAGTAGACATTATACTTTTATTATATTACTTAGCATAATAGTTAAAATAATTAGGGTAATAAGGAAATTTAATAAATATTTTGAGGATAAAAAGAGAATAAAATATAAAAAGTTAGAAGCTAGCATTTTAAAAAAATATTACTTCAAGTAGCGTTTCAAAACATGTTAGAAGATACTAAAATAAGTTTGTTTACTAAACAATCAAAGCTTTTTAGCTAGTAGACAAATCTAGAAACTAGCTGAATGGCTTGCCGAACATAGCCATAACTTCTCTAAAATATGAGTTTTAGGCTATGTTTGGCAAAACTTGCTAAAAAACTAACTGGAAGTTAAAAAGCTAGTTGGAGGCTGAAAGCTTGTTGCTAGTGGCTAAAAGCTAGAAAGCTAGCTTATTGAATTAGACTCCTTCCGTCCCAAAATGAGTGTCGTCCTAAGTTTTTTTACACAGACCAAAAAAAGCTATTAAATAGATGAAAGAGAAAAGTAATTTTACAAACAGAGATGAAAGTAGGGGGGAGGGGGGGACCAAGGGCTCGAGCCCCCTGTCCTCTCCATAACTATGATATTGATATATATATTTGCTAAAAATGTTGATATGAGAATTTACATATTTATCTTCATATATTATATGTTATTTTGTATACGTCTCTATTTTACTGGAACTAGGTGAGGTTTTGGCCGTTTTAAAATCCCGTTTCAACTTCTATTAATTATAATATATATATATATATATATATATATATATATATATATATATATAATATTAATATTATTAACATATGTATTCTTATATATTAAATATAGTTGTTTATTAGTTTTATAATTTTATTTTTTCTTTGCAAACTTTATTATAATATGATATATAATTACAAAGAAAATATTTGATTTATCTTCTAATTAATCATTTAATTTGTTTGGTATTGATTCTTCTCATCTTAATATTACTGTAATTGAGAGAACATTTTTAATTATGATTTTTTTAAAAAAAATAAGCTTGAAAAAAAGATGAAAGGTAAATTTCTAATTGATATATTGAGAGAATGACTGCTGAAAAATTTAAGGGTTAACTAAGTTTTTAGTTCCTAAACTTTTTCAAAATTCGGCTTTTAGTCCCTAAACTTTAGTTTGACTGATCAAGGTCCCTAAACTTTTAAAAAAATTAGTTTTTAGTCCCTAAACTTTAGTTTGATTGGTTAAGGTCCCTAAATTTTTTAAAAATTCGGGTTTTAGTCCCTAAACTTTTTAAAAATTCGATTTTTAGTTCCTGAAATCTCATTAGTTAAGGGACTAAAACTAAATTTTTAAAAAGTTTAGGGACTGAAAACCAAATTTTTAAAAAGTTTAGGAACTTTGACTGGTCAAAATTTTGTTCATAAGTTTAATGCTACATTTTTACATAAGTTTAATACTACATATTCTATTTTATTAACTATTATGATTTAATATTTTTATTTAATATTTATTGTTAAATTTTTTCTAGCCCCCCTTTTGTTATATGGCTGGATCCGTCCCTGTTTACAAAACTAACCTTATTATTAATATTGCATTGAAAAGCTAAAGTGACACTTATTAGGGGTATTAGTGAAAAAAGTAATTAATATTACATTGAAAAGTCAAATGCGACACTCATTTTTGGACAGAGTGAGTAATTGTTTGGTAAAATTATCTGTTAAAGTAGCTGAAAAATGTAAAATGACATAAATAGACATATTTATGTGATATTTTTTATATAAATTTTAATTTTATTTTATTGATAAAAATATATTTTGGAATATTTATATTTTTAATTTTTAATTAATTTTAAATAGTTGTAAACTTTTATTTATAGATCAATTATTTTAATTATATTTTTTACTTTTAATTATTATATTTGTTACATATTGTGTTGTTTTACTATTCATCTTACTATATCTTATAATATTTTAATCAAATTTAAAATAAAGTAAAAAAAAAAATAATAAGTAGACATTACACTTTCATTAAGTTAGTTAGTATAATAGTTAAAATATCTTGAAGTATAATAGAAAAATCATTGAAAAATAATGTAAATAAAGTAATGGTTAAAATAAATATTTAATATTAAAATATGAAAAAAAAAAAAACTTATCATCTAACAAAATCAACATCTTGAAGTATAAATAAGAAAATAAATATTGTAAATAGTATAATGATTAAAATAAATAATATAGTATGAAAACTTCCAAAACAATAATAAATAAAATAAAATAAAATAATTATCTATCTTTATCAATATCTTATATAATAAAAAGGTAAAAATTAGAAAATTCCATCTTATGTAAAAAAAAAAGGTAAAAATAATAAAATCCTGTTGTATGAGAGGAAGAGAAAAAAAAAACCTTACCTTATATAAAAAGAGATTAAAAAGGAAATATAATAAATATTCAATGACAAAAAGGGAATAAATATAGAAACTTGAAGTAGCGTATCAAAATCGCTAAAAGCTATTAAAAAGAGCTTGCTTAACAAACAGTCAACTAAGTTTTTCAGCTAGTAAAAAAAGTTAGAAGCTAGCTGAAATATTTTGCCAAATATAGTCTTAACTTATACATAAGCTAATTTTAACTTGTGAAGAAACTCATTTCATTTTTCTTTTTCTTATTTTTTTTCTCCTGGAAATGTTTTTGGATAAGCTTATCCAAACATACCCTAAATAATATTATATATGTCATTTTTTAATTTTCTAAATTTAAATTCAAATTATTTTTAATTAAATATGAAATTTGTATTTTTAGTCCTCCAAATAAAAATTTACATTTTTTAGTCTCTCAAATTTGAAAACAAAAAATTAGTCCCTCTGTTAGAATTTAAGGGACTGAAAAATGCAAATTTTTATTTGAGAAAAGGGATTGAAAAGAGTATTTTTTGAATTTGAAGGATTAAAAAATATAAATTTTTATTTAGGAGACTAAAAGAAATAGACTCCCTAATTTGAGGGACTAAAATACATAATTTTTTTTATAAGTGCTTTAGAATGCTTAACCAACTTAAATTTCATAACTATAAATGTGTACTATCAGAGTATAAATAAACATAAGCATATATCATACATTTGATCATCCTCAGATGTGCATATGACAAAGTGTCTCAATTTGTCTCCAAAATATATACATTAAAAAGAAAAGATCATGTGTCAAAACAATGATTTATTCGGTATATCATTTTCTTAAACCTACAACTACACATGGAGAAGAGGTGTAATACTCCTTGTTACATTGACTTTAAAACTCGTCAGACAATGCTTTATGTTAATTTTATAAAAACTTAAATATGTTTTTAGTTCCTCAAATATGGGTCATTATTTTTTTAGTCCTCTAAATTTGAAATTACTTTTTTTAGTCTCTGAAATTCGAAAAATGCTCTTTTTAGTCCCTCTGCATAGTGTGAGCCAAATGGAAATAAGAGATTCGCAATTTGTGACCATTTTTTATCACCAAAATTTGATTTTCTATTTTAAATTTTAAAGTACGATTTTCTGACGGTTTAAAATCGCCAGAATCAAGTCAATAAAAAAAATTAAAGCAGTTTTTAAAGCAGTTAATGGGTTTTTAATTTTTTTTATTGACTTGATTCTGACAGTTTTTAACCGTCAGAAAATTATACTTTAAAATATAAAATATAAAATCAAATTCTGGCGGTCAAAATTTGTCACAAATTATGAATCTCTTATTTTTCGTTTGGCTCACACTGTGCAAAAGGACTAAAAAGAGCATTTTGCGAATTTCAGGGACTAAAAAAACCAATTTCAAATTTGAAGGACTAAAAAAATAATGACCCACATTTGAGGGACTAAAAACATATTTAAGTCTTTTATAAAAACTCTTTGTTAGTTTATTATGAAAAATCGGGAAAACTTTTGCGCGTTCTATCAACATTAAATTTGAAAGCAGAAATTGTTTAATAATGAGAAACCTAACATGTCATGCATTAATCATGGCACCAAAGTACATCAAAGTTGTGGGATGCAAATAAAAGTGAATACAACTGAACATGAAAAGAGGAATGTAGATACTTATGAATTCTATAAATGTTTAAGCAAATGTAGTAAGTTTATTTATGGGAATGTATTTATTATTGAGATGTAAATATTTTGTTGAAATGATGAAATTATTGATTAGATGATGATGTGTGTGATGTGTATGTGAACCTTGTGTTGGAACTATTCCTATATATTAAAATAAGTTGGTTATGTATCTTTGGGAAGATTTTTATAGAAAAATTATTGCTTTGGGAGGGTGAGTTCCATGCTAGAACTCAAATCCACTAAAGTGACTTGGGGTCTCGCTTGGTTGGATATCTTCCAGAGTACTCACCCATATGTTTTGACTTTGAATGGCATGTCAGAGTGATGAAAACTACTTTCCCAAGAGGTTTAATTGACATTTTTAGTGTATAGGACCATTGGACCCTTAAGTTAGGCCATTGGAGATGGTGGATACAAAAATGTCGTGTCTAGGACCACAGGGGATTCCAAGTGTGGTGAGATTTATTTGGACCCTTAAGTTAGGCCATTGGAGATGGCGGGTATAGAGGTGTCGTATCTAGGACTGTAGGGGATTCCAAATGAAATATGTCATTGGTGTGTTGTATATGCACAGTTGGTGCATAAGCATATGAGTAGATACGTAAGTTAAGAGTGCTTAGTAGGCTCTCAACCTAGTGTTGGGGGGTTTTAATGGGCCTATAGAATAGACGAGTGGGTAAATCCCAATAGATGGAAGGTCTTGCAAGCATACAGAAGTAAGACATTACTCACACTTTATAAAATTTCTTTAAAAACTTTCTTGAAAAACTCTTTTTGTGAGATCCAAAATCCTTGATTCTTGAACTAGTTAAGTAGTATAGGTAGCTATGTTAATTGATCACTTATTTCCTAGGTTCAGTTTTAAGAAATAAATCACAATTGTATACAAGAAACTAAACCAAGATGATAGAAAGTTGAAGGATAGAGAAGATGACACAAACAATTTATACTTGTTGCAACTGGAGTCACGATGGGACGACGCCAAAATAATTTTAAAAATGGAGTCGCTGCCAATATTTATTTTAAAGGAAAAAAACATTGGAAAACCTTTTCAAAATGGTCTTTGAAATCAAAGACGGGTCCGGGAGTCGATTACGTGTATGGAAGGTATTAGCACCCCACAACGCCCATTAAAAACGGTATCTATAATTAATTGCGCAAAAGTATGTATCTTTAAAAATATTTATTTTACCCCAAAAAGAAAAGGAAAAAATATATACTTTTTTAAAAAAAAGGAACTCTATGCACAAAAGTTTTAGATAGCAAATGGCTATTCAATAAACTTTTATTATTTAACCAACATTAAAAGGTAAAAGTGTTTGGTAAAAAAAAAGGGTAAAAGTGTCACTTAATTAACGTCACAAACTAGTGCATGAGTTAAAATTTTTATTTAAAATGCAATTTTTAACACTATCAAAAGAAGACAAACTCTATGCACAAAAGTTTATAGCAAATGGCTATTCAATAAACTTTTATGATTTAAGTAACATTAAAAGGTAGAATTACTACTCAATTAATGGCACAAACCATTGCATGAATTAAAATGATTATTTCATTTGAAACCACAAATATGAATTAAGAGAAGGAAAAAAGATTTTTTTTTTATTTCACAAAGAAAAATATTTATTAGAAGAAAAGGAAAAGAAAAGTGGAATATACAAATCCCAGTAACCAAACCGGGACCTTGCAATGTTTTCAGTTTTATATTTTTTTTAAATAAAATCAAATCAAATCAAAACTAACTTCCTAATCCTATATCCTAATCTCATGCACAGGAAGCAAGCAAGCACCACACGCAAAGGAAAGTCCAAATAAAACAATGTACAACTTTAATCTTTTTTTAATATTAAAAAAACTAAAAGCCAAAGCTGGACCCTTAAACATTACAATCCTAAAGAAAGCAACACATCATGCACACACAAAACGAAATCAGGTTAAAAAATAAAAATAAAAATAAAACAAAATAAAAGAGAAGAAAACTAGATACCGAATCTACAATCTAAAAAAAAAACACCCCGCATTTTAAAAATAAATAAAAGCCTGAGATCAAATCAATTCTTTTAATATTATGATTATAATCCAACATAAGGCAAAAACAAACATTGACCTAATCTGCTATATTGGGTTTGGGTTTCTAGGTCGAAAATCAGATCTGAGTTTTTGTTTCAGTAAATATGATTTTTTATTTTTATTTGTGGAAGCTGAATATTATTGCATAAAGAATGTGGAAGCTGAATATGTTTCAATTTTTTTTATTTGGTATATGGAATCTGATTTGTGCCGAATACACATTTCGATTTTTTTGATTTGGTCTATAGATTTGATTTGTGTTTTCTAAAAAAGGTGAGAATCAATTTCTGGTGGTTTTAAGTCACCAGAAATTGCTTAATATAGTTTAATTACTTTATCCAAGGATTTTCTGGTGGTTTTTAGTTGCTAGAAAATTAACCGTTGTAAAATGTAATTAAATAATAATAAAATAAGCCCCATGTCATCATTTAACAAGGAGATTTGACGACAGGGACTAAAATCATTAACGGACAAAAACATCAGGGACTAAGACCGGTCAATTTTTTGTTTAGGGACTAAAAGTGAAAACTCGAAAAAGTTCAGGGACCAAAAACATAATTAACCATCTTTTTTACTAATCTCCATCGTGCCCCTTGGACGGTGTGTCTCCTATGGTTATGATGATAACAAATGATATTAAATTTTGAATGATCTAATGAGTTTGAGTAATATAGGAGACACACCGTCTAATCTACCTTTGGCATCGTAATCTCATGCTTAAACTCTATATAGAACTCTCAATATCGTCCAACATAAATGGGACTTATTTTTATAATAAACCATTCAACGTCCAACGCGTTGTTAACAAACAAGCGTCCAAAATTATTAAGAAAAACCAGTGTATAATACACTGTGTTCCTTTTAGCGTCCATAAAGGAGCTAATAACTTACACAAAGTTTTTATTTAAGTTAGTTAGTGTCCACTCTCTCATGTTCATACTCTTGTACACTTCGAGGATGATTCACTTTAAAAAGTTTTGTACCTTTATTCCCTCCTCTTTTTAAAATGACTAATCATTTGAAATTCAAAAGTATACTGAGATAGGTGACAAAGAAGCATTCTCTGAAAAGGAATCTTCTTCGTACAGAGTAGTGGAGGCGTGCTCAGAAAGGACAATACTATTTGTCCCCTTCTCTATCCACATCAAGCTGACACGTGATAATGATCACATGATTGTGAGAGAACGAATATTTTTTAAGGCTCCAATCCCCACAACAGAACATTTCCTTGAAGTCTATAAATAGAAAAGTATGCACACTGAATCAACAATGAAGCTATCTGATTTTTTCTAAGTGTTGAAACTCTGCTGAATTCACTGAATGATCAATACTTGTGCTAAAAAGAGAAACTTCTTTGCTCTGCAAAGCTTTTGTATTTTGTTTTACATTGTAATATCCTCTTTGTGAGAGTTATTTCTGAATTTGTAATTCATTCAAACAGTTGTTTGGAAAGCCAGAAGTGACTTAGTGATCAAAGAATACTTGGGTGTTTTAATCTCAAGGGGAGATTAAAGGTGTGTCAGAAGTGGCCTAAAGAATACTTGTTTTTGTAATCAATTTGATTAATGGAACCCTTCAAAGGTTTTGAAGGAGAACTAGACGTAGCTCAAGATTGAGTGAACCTATATAAAACCAAGTGTTTATACTTTATCTTTTAGCTTAACTTGTTTTTCTCTTATGCTTATTCTACACACCTTGGACGCACAAGTTGTTGTTTTAAAAGATCTAGTTGTGAAAAATATTTTTTTCTTTGGACAGTCTATCAAAAACTCAGTTCCATTATAAATGTGATTTTCAATGTTGGACGATCTTGCAAAAACTCTGTTTGCAAGTTCCTTGTGGTATCTGCTTTGAGAAATTCTCCATATTTGCGAAAAAGTTTTTTAAGTTTATATTAACACACTATTCAACCCCCCTTCTAGTGTGTTCCTTGCATTTCACACATGAAAACCCACATATGCACTACTTCTTGAAAACCTATCAAGAAAAACACTAGCACATGTAGAAACCCACTACATGAAACAAAACTTGAGTAACCCACTCAAGATCACACTAATATGCAAAGTAAATGGAAAGAATTCACCTATGTAGTGAAGATATGAAAAAATGATGCACTTCCTATTCACTTTCAACTTCTCTTTATGATTCCATGGCAAAGATCCATTGATTTCTTTAAGATAAGAAAAAGGTTTTGCTCAATGAATCACTGGGATGATGACACTTAAGGTCTCTAAGCTCTCTCTATGAAATTTCTAAGTATATTGAGTAAAATGGGTGTCACACTTGAGAGCTTTCAAAAATTTCATTTTTATAGACCTTTAAACAGAGATAATATATTATTTACTCATGATAATCGATTATTTCATTCTTGCCATCTCCTGGGTAACATGAAGAACAAAATAGTCGATTATTTCATCAAATAATCGATTAACTGCGAAAGCCCATATTTTGCTTCAGGGCCAAATAATCGATTATCTAAAGTGGATAATCGATTATCTGCGAACCTTAGGCAATTTTGATAAAACAAAGCATCGAGATAATTGATTAAATTGTTCTAATAATCGATTATATTGTTCTTGGATTGAAACCTTATGATCTTTCAAAGAATTTTTGCCCATATTCAATCCTAAACAAATATAAGCCATAGATCTTCACTTTAGAGATCAATTATGAGAAAATTGAAATGCTTTCTAGCCTAGATGTATGAAGCAGACACATTCAAGCATTAAAGCTATAGCACACAACCTACTAGACTAGAGTTCATACTAGGAGCTTTACGAACTTTACAAAACTTCATCATCAAAACTAAAGACATAAAGAATACACAATAGTCTTCAGGTGTCTTCATTCTGTAACATCCCTAATTTATGAACCTTAGAAATAAATAATAAAGAGACATCCTTCATGGAATACCCTTTATATTTAATGGTCAAAGGATACCCTTAGGTATTATTAATAATAGTTACCTTTTATTATCAAGAATGAGATAATAGGATCCAGATGGGGAGTCAAGGCCCAAGGTGGGCTTATCATTTAAGAAGCACGAACACGACAGAGGAAGGCCGTGTCGAGGTGTCTGACCCGCTTCCGACACCGACATGCCGTGGACACACAACGGACACGGTGTCAGACACTTTTTTGTTGTGTCCAGTTTTTTTTTTCGAGCTTGGACACGACCCGGACATGGCCCAAACATGCAGCACACATCAAGCACTCCTCTGAATTTTTTTTTATCAAAACTTTTAAAACTGAACCTAAAAGATTAGATAATAAAATTTCCCTTTTAAAATTAACCGATTTTGGTAACCTCTCTCACGTACCTTTTGCCTTCTCCTCCGTCCGTTCACGTTCTCAAGTACGCCGGCTTAACTGGTACACCCTCTGTTCGTCTTATTTTTTAGTTTTCTTAACTTGTTTTAAGATGAATATATAAATCTTAATTATCAATTTAAATTTTTGTCATGTTGATCATATATATATATATATATATATATATATATATATATATATATATATATATATATATATATATATATATATAAGGGATCCACTTACTCCAAGAGTAAGTATAAGAGACTTACTCTTCATCCTCACCATTCATTTTTTTTTAAATCTAATGGTTGTAATGAGTAACTAATCTTAACCAGTATTAAACTTTAGTTGTGTCCCGGTGTCCATGTCGTGTCCGGTGTCCATGTCCGAGTCAGCGCTTCATAGGTTATCATCATTGTTTTATGTTATTTTGGACTGCTATAATGTTAAGTTAGTTTATCTCTAATGCTACCTGTTGTCTATGACTTAAAATCTGATGAGATTCACTCTAATGGTTGTTTAGTCTGATGGGGTGCTCGGTCTAATGAGGATCATCTGGTACAGACTAAGGACCGTCTGATGGTCAGAAAGTTGGGATAGTCTGTTTCATCAGTCTGATACGCATCGTCTGAAGAGGCAATTTTCTGTTATGTTTTTTATGAGAATCATGGGCTGGAACAAGAACATTCAAGCACTTTAAGGGATCCTTTGCAAATTCCAAGTGGGCCTATTACAAGAGCAATGGTTAAGAGATTCAAGGAAGCACTAAATGGACTTGTTCAAGACATTTGGCCCAAATAAAATTCTGTCTAATCTAAATCTGAGCATAATCACATTTTAACATTAATTTGGGCTAAAGATGGAGCTGAAGAAGGAGATTTGGGCCAAAACCATTGAAATTAAGGAGTTTGGGGGCATCAACTATACATGGGCTGGATGTATTTATGCTCAATCATGTTATTTTTGGGCTGAAAGAGTGTTTTTATGGCCAGCTGATGTATTTGGACGAATTTGAAGTTGAATGAAAGCAATTCTGAAAATTCAGATTAGTGAGAGAGTTTTTCTCTTTGGTTCTTTTTAGAACTTTTCTGACTTATCAAGGCTTGATCATCCTTGTGGCGTCTCAAACACTTTGGGTTCTTGTGTCTTGTACTCCAGGGTTCAAGTGAATCATCAAATCTGATTCTTAGTTTCTTGGGGTGGGTGTAATTCAAGTAACTTGTGGGTTCAAAGGTTTCAAACCTTCTTGGGCTCACATCATTTGGTTATCAGAGCTTCGGTTCTAAAATCAGGTTATATCCCTTTCTAGTTTTCTTTTTCAATTCTGTTTCCTTTTTTTTTTTCCTTTTGTTTGTTTATCTTCATTTCCAGATTTTGTGTTCATCTTCTTCTTTAAAAAGAAAACAGCAAAACAGAAAAGAAAATACTGGAAAAAAAATGTGGAAAATAGCAAACAAAAAGTATAAAAAAATAGCAAAAGAAAAAAACGTGAAAAAAATAGAAGAAAAAAAAAGTACGAAAATTATAAAAAAAAAAGAAGAAAGAAAGAAATTCTGCTGGTTTTACAATATTTACAAGTTATTGTCTCAAGTTCTGGTTATTATTTCTTGAGTTCTTTTATACTCATCCAATTTCCATTTTGTATTGTCTTTTGTTCCTAAATTGTTGCATCTTGCAAGAATTGTGATAGCCTTTGATTGAGTTGATTAAGTCCTCTAAAGAACTTATAGAGAAGACTAAGAGTGGAAAAAGGCTACAGTGTTCATCTAAAGAAAAAGCCAAACAAAGAGTGAAACACGAGGGAAGAGTGTCATCTTTCTTGAGGGTAAACACGTGAGGAATTGTGAGGATTTTTTTTTTCTAACAAGTTTTTATTGCAGCTTTCCTATGGCAAGTAAGGATAACACATCCAGTGGTGGAACTCCACATAACATAGAGTTCACCTTAAAAGCCATGCAACAACAGTTTGAACGTTTCAATGTGGTTTTTGATGAAATAAAGGATAAGATGAATAAACAAGAAGATATGATTTCTAATCTGCAAAAGGAGCAATCAAATAGATATCCTAACTTTGGGAGGCATGGTAGGAGAAATCAAGGAGGTAGGGATGAGTCTGAGGCTGAAAAGGAAGGTAGAGAAGAAACTGAGGATGGGGGTGACTATGAATATGCATCTGCTGAAACTGAAGTGGGAAGAAATAGGCGTAGAAGAGAAAGACATAGAAGGGATGATAGAAGAGGTCCTCTTGGAGATAGAAATAGGAGAGATGGAAACCTTGGTAATATTAAAATGAAAATACCTTCTTTCCAAGGTAGAAATGATCCTGAAGCATATTTAGAATGGGAGAAAAAAGTGGAGTTGATTTTTGATTGCCATAACTATTCTGAAGTAAAAAAGGTGAAATTGGCTGTGGTTGAGTTTACTAATTATGCCATTGTTTGGTGGGATGAATTGGTTCTGAATAGAAGGAGAGATGGTGAAAGACCTGTAGAAACATGGAGGGAAATGAAGGCCCTAATGAGGAAGAGGTTTGTTCCTAGTCATTACTACAGAGACCTCTATCAAAAATTGCAAAGTCTTAGACAAGGGTCTAGGAGTGTGGAGGAGTATTATCAAGAAATGGAGGTAGTTATTATAAGGGCTGATGTGAATGAAGATATGAAGGCTACAATGGCAAGATTCTTGAATGGGCTAAATAGAGAAATTGCTCACATAGTGGAGTTGCAGCATTATGTGGAGTTAGAAGATATGGTGCACATGGCAATGAAGGTAGAGAGACAATTGAAGCAAAAAAGAGCATCAAAGTTCAGTGTGGGCTCTAGTTCTTCTTTCAAACAGAATTGGAAGAAGGAAGAAAAGGTTGTTCCAAAAGAAGGCTCTAAAGTCAAAGAAGACTCTTCCAATTACAAAGGTAAACCTAATTCCCAACCATTTAGAAATAGAGATATTAAATGTTTCAAGTGTTTGGGAATAGGTAACATTGCATCACAATGCCCTAACAAGAAAGTCATGATTATGCATAACAATGAGGTGATGAGTGAAGGAGAAAGTGATGGTGAATCCATGCCCTCACTTGAAGATGCAAGTGATGATGAGCTTGAGTATGCAGCTGAAGGGGAAGCACTTGTTTCTAGATGTGTTCTGAATTCCCAAGTTAAGGAGGATGATGTGGAGCAACAAAGGGAAAATATATTCCATACTCGTTGCCTTATAAATAATAAGGTATGTAGTATGATTATAGATGGAGGGAGTTGTGCAAATGTTGCAAGTACTACATTAGTTGAGAAGTTGAACTTGTCTACCATTAAACACCACAAACCTTATAAATTGCAATGGTTGAATGATTGTGGGGAGGTTAAGGTTAAAGACCAAGTTCTGGTTTCATTCTCAATTGGTAGATACAATGATGAAGTACTTTGTGATGTTGTTCCTATGCATGCTGGGCATATACTTTTGGGAAGACCATGGGAGTTTGATCATAGGGCAACTAAAGATGGGTACACCAACAGATATTCATTTGTGATGAATAATAGGTCCATTACTCTTGCACCACTTTCTCCTAAGCAAGTGTATAAGGATAAACTCAAAATGAAGAAAGATAGAGAGAAAAAGAGAGTGAATTGAAAAATGAGAGTCAAAAGAAAAAGAGTGAGATGAAAAAAGAGAGAGAGAAAATACAAAAAAAGAAGTGTGAAAAAAATGAGGGATCAAAAAAAGAAATTCAGAAAAGAAAAAAAAAGAAGAGAAACTGAAAAGAAAAGAGAATTTTTATGCAAAAGAAAGTGATGTGAGAGTTGCTTATCTCAACAAACAGCCTATGCTTGTATTTATTTACAAGGAGGCATGTTTAAACACTAACTTTCTTGATCCTTCTCTTCCAAGTATTGTTTGTTCTCTATTGCAGGAATTTGGAGATATATTTCCAGAAGAAATTCCTAGTGGGTTGCCACCTATTAGGGGAATAGAGCACCAAATTGACTTCATTCTTGGAGCAACTATTCCAAAATGTCCAGCTTATAGATGCAATCCAGAAGAGACCAAAGAAATTCAAAGGCAAGTTGAAAAGCTCATGGAAAAAGGATATGTAAGAGAAAGTTTGAGTCCTTGTGCAGTTCCAGTTCTTCTTGTTCCTAAGAAAGATGGCTCATGGAGAATGTGCAGTGATTGTAGAGCTGTGAATAATATCACGGTAAAGTATCGTCATCCCATTCCTAGATTAGATGACATGCTGGATGAATTGCATGGTTCTTGCATCTTTTCTAAAATTGATTTGAAATCTGGGTACTATCAAATTAGGATGAGGGAAGGGGATGAGTGGAAAACTGCTTTTAAAACAAAACATGGGCTTTATGAATGGTTAGTGATGCCTTTTGGGCTCACAAATGCACCAAGCACTTTCATGAGATTAATGAATCATGTATTGCATGCATTCATTGGAAAATTTGTTGTGGTTTATTTTGATGATATCTTGATATACATCAAGAATCTTGATGAGCATGTGAGTCATTTGCATTGTGTCCTTGATGTTCTGAAAAAGGAAAAATTGTATGCTAACTTGGAAAAGTGTTGTTTTTGCATGGAAAAGATTGTTTTCCTTGGTTTTGTTGTTAGTTCACAAGGGATAGAAGTTGATGAGGAAAAGTTAAAGGCAATAAAATGGCCAACGCCTACAAGCATTACTGAGGTGAGAAGCTTTCATGGTTTAGCTAGTTTTTATAGGCGTTTTGTGAAAGATTTTAGTACAATTGCTACACCACTCACTGAGATCATTAAGAAATTTGTAGGATTTAAATGGGAGAAAGCTAACGATAATGCTTTTCAAGTTCTTAAAGATAGGTTGTGTTCTGCACCTGTTTTAGCACTTCCTAACTTTAATAAGACATTTGAGATTGAGTGTGATGCATCAGGAATTGGTATAGGAGCTGTTTTGATGCAGGAAGGAAAGCCTGTTGCTTATTTCAGTGAAAAATTAAGTGGAGCAACTTTGAACTATCCAACATATGACAAGGAGCTTTATGCACTTGTGAGAGCATTAGAGACTTGGCAACACTACCTTTGGCCAAAGCAATTTGTCATTCATACCGATCATCAATCTTTGAAGCATCTGAAAGGTCAAGGTAAGTTGAATAAAAGGCATGCAAAGTGGTTGGAGTTCATTGAACCTTTTCCTTATGTCATAAAATACAAGCAAGGTAAGGAGAACATAGTTGCAGATGCCTTATCTAGAAGGTATGTTCTACTTACTTCTCTTGAAGCAAGATTAATTGGTTTTGAATATGTGAAAGACTTGTATGAAAATGATGGTGACTTTACTGAAATTTTTGATGCATGTGAAAAGGGAGCATTTGGGAAATTTCATAGAGTTGAGGGATACTTGTTTAGAGAGAATAAATTATGTGTGCCTCAATGTTCTATGCGTGAATTGCTTGTAAGGGAAGCTCATGGGGGAGGATTAATGGGACATTTTGGTGTTAAAAAGACTTTAGATGTTTTGCATGAGCATTTTTTTTGGTCTAAAATGAAGCGTGATGTTGAAAGAATATGTGGTAAGTGCATTACTTGTAAAAAGGCAAAATCTAGAGTTTTACCACATGGTTTGTATACTCCTCTACCAGTACCTAGTGAACCTTGGGTAGAAATATCTATGGACTTTATTTTGGGACTTCCTAGGTCAAGGGGGGGACGAGATTCAATCTTTGTGGTGATTGATAGATTTTCTAAAATGGCACATTTCATTTCTTGTCATAAAAACTGATGATGCTATTCATATTGCAGATTTATTTTTCAAAGAAATTGTGAGGCTTCATGGTGTGCCAAGAAGTATTGTGTTTGGTAGGGATACAAAATTTCTCAGCCATTTTTGGAGGGTTTTATGGGGAAGGCTTGGTACTAAATTGTTATTTTCTACATCTCATCACCCACAAACAGATGGACAAACTGAAGTGGTCAATAGAACTTTAACTCAATTGCTTAGAGTAGTTGTTCAAAAGAATTTGAAGAATTAGGAAGAATGTTTGCCATTTTTTGAGTTTGCATATAATAGGAGTGTTCATTCATCTACTAGTTACTCTCCTTTTGAAGTAGTTTATGGTTTTAATCCACTAACTCCTTTGGATTTAATACCATTGCCTGTAGATGAAAGAGTTAGCCTTGATGGAAAAATGAAGGCTGAAATGGTAAAAAAGCTTCATGAAAATGTTAGGCAGCAAATTCAAAAGAAAAATGACCAATATGCATCCCATGCCAACAAAGGAAGAAGGCGTGTTATCTTTGAACCAGGTGATTGGGTGTGGGTGCACATGAGGAAAAAGAGGTTTCCAACTCAAAGGAATCTAAATTGGCTCCAAGGGGAGAAGGACCATTTCAAGTCCTTGAGAGGATAAATGATAATGCATACAAGATAGATCTTCCTGGTGAGTACAATATTAGTTCTACATTCAATGTTGCTGATTTATCTCCTTATGATGCAGGTGAAGATTCGAGGATGAATCCTTTGGAGGAGAGAGGGGATGATGAGAATCATGGGCTGGAACAAGAACATTCAAGTACTTTAAGGGATCCTTTGCAAATTCCAAGTGGGACTATTACAAGAGCAATGGCTAAAAGATTCAAGGAAGCACTAAATGAATTTGTTCAAGACATTTGGCCTAAACAAAATTCTGTCCAATCTAAATCTGAGCATAATCATGTTTTAACATTAATTTGGGCTAAAGATGGAGCTGAAGAAGGAGATTTGGGCCAAAACCATTGAAATTAAGGAGCTTGGGCCATCAACTATACATGGGCTGGTTGTATTTAAGCTCAATCATGTTTTTTTGGGCTGAAAGAGTGTTTTAATGGCCAGCTGATGTATTTGGATGAATTTGAAGTTGAATGAAAGCAATTCTGAAAATTCAGATTAGTGAGAGAGTTTTTCTCTTTGGTTCTTTTTAGAACTTTTCTGACTTATCAAGGCTTGATCATCCTTGTGGCATCTCAAACACTTTGGGTTCTTGTGTCTTGTACTCCAAGGTTCAAGTGGATCATCAAATCTGATTCTTAGTTTCATGGGGTGGGTGTAATTCAAGTGACTTGTGGATTCAAAGGTTTCAAACCATCTTGGGCTCACATCAGTTTTCTACTACAAGTCCTAGAGACTTGGAGTCTAAAAATAGAGGGCATGTGATCTCTGTTATGTGTGTGGGAGTAACTAACTGTATGTGAGTGAGCCATAGTAGGGGTGTGAGTGAAGAGATAACAGAAACATTGGGTACGCAAAAGGGAGAGAGAAACAGAGTGTTAGGCTTGGGTATTTGCTGAGAGTTCTTCTTGAACTTGTGAGGGCAGAACCAAGGGGTTCTCTGTTGTATCTCGTTGTGATTCTGGTTTCATAGTGGAGCTGCTCTTTCATGTGGATGTAGGCCACATTGGCTGAACCACGTAATTGCGTTGTGCTCTTGATTTCTCTTTTACGTTCTTTCTTTTAGGTCTGCGTTTGTTGTGTATTCTTGGGTTTCTTGGTTTGGTTCGTAGTTCTTTGCATTCTTGGTAATTTTTGTTTCTTTCTTGCTCGTGAATCAACACTACATGTTATTTTAAACAATCTGCAACCTCACTTTTTTGGTGAGGTATTTCACTACTAAGACATTCATATACTCCATTTATACAGATGATCACCTCTGCCAAAATCCAATTATAATGATTGAAATCCAAAAAGTTTTCAAGCCACAGCTCACATAACTTTTCAGGTATGGATATATAAAAGAATAAGTACTCTTACTACTTATTAATTATAATTTTGTTCTATTGATCCTTGCTATTATTTTTCAATTATGCATAATTCAATCCAAAGAAATACGTTTAATTATTGTTAAATCATAAATTTGTGTTGAATAGTAAATTAGTGGTTAGAATAGACAGAGCTTCTGGCATAGAGGAACCTATGTTGAATAGTAAATTAGTTACTGGGCAAAATACTTTAAACTCTTGGTTATCAAAGGAAACTGTTGACATTTTAATTATATAAGGGCAAATGAAATTGTGTTTGTAGGGAAGATGTTAGGGATTTTACAATGAAGTCTAAAGAAATGAGTTGTAGAGGTCGACTAATGGGGTTTGGCTAAGGTGAAGTTTGAAAACACTTTCTCACCGGTGAGAAAGTGTTTTTTACCTGCTGCAGCAGGTTAGCCATTAGGAGAAAAAAATATATTTTTTATTTAAAAAATAAAATTATATAAAATTATTATAATAAAAATTAGAATAAAAATTTTCTCTTTTTTTAAAAAAGTGGGAACCATCGGTGGTGCTTAAACAAATTACCTACTATAATAGGTTGGTTAACCAGGAGAAAAAAAATCATTTTTTTTATTTCTCTTATGCTCCACCGGGAGAAAAAAATATTTAAAAAATGAAATTATATAAAATTATTATAATAAAAATTAGAATAAAAATTTCTCTTTTTTTTAAAAAAAAGTGGGAACCATGGTGGTGCTTGAACAAATTACCTACTATAATAGGTTGGTTAACCGGGAGAAAAAACATCATTTTTTTATTTCTCTTATGCTCCACCGGGAGAAAAAAAATAAAAAATATATTTTTTAAATTTTTTTATATAATTTCATTTAATAAAAAATGATTTTTTTCTCCTGGTTAACCAACCTATTATAGTAGGTAATTTGTTCAAGTACCACCGGTGGTTTCCACTTTTTTAAAAAAAAGAGAAAATTTTTATTCTAATTTTATTATAATAATTTTATATAATTTCATTTTTTAAATAAAAATATTTTTTTATTTTTTTTTCTCCCGGTGGAGCATAAGAGAAATAAAAAAATGATTGTTTTTCTCCCGGTTAACCAACCTATTATAGTAGGTAATTTGTTCAAGCACCACCGGTGGTTCCCACTTTTTTAAAAAAAGAGAAAAATTTTATTCTAATTTTTATTATAATAATTTTATATAATTTCATTTTTTAAATAATTTTTTTTTTCTCCTGATGGCTAACCTGCTTCAGCAGGTAAAAAACCGATGACTAACCTGCTGGAACAGATAAAAAACACTTTCTCACCGTTGAGAATGTATTTTCAAACTTCACCTTAGTCAAACCCTCGACTAATGTCAAACAACTGGTGGACACACAAGCAAATGTAAGGGTGCAAGTATCCTATGTGTCTGGAGCAGCATAATTTCACGGATTTGCAGTATATAGCAACTGGATTAAGGGATGTTTCAGTTGGCAATTTACACTACCTTTTAATTTTGATTAATTGACTTTTCTATCTTTTAGAGTATTTTTTTTTCCCAAAGATTTTGTGTGTGTCTATTTCTGCAGCCTCCACACGCTATCTACCATGTTTTTTAATGTGCAGCTTTCCTTTGCTTCTATTATTTTGTCAACGCATCAATATTGTACTACCTTTTATTTTGGTTCAAACAACACGCATTAGAAACAGGATATTGTCCCTATCAAAAAATTAAAAGATTCTGCCACTATCAATACACAATATCTTATGTACAAGAAAATATTTAAAACACATATTCTGATTAGCAAAGAATTTTATTATAATAGTGCAGCAATTTAAAAATAAGTATTAGATTTTATAAAAAAATAATATTAAAAAATAAGTATGACGTGCTTCAGCAACTTTAAAATATTTATTAAAGAATGGTAGATAATGTAACAATAATATATTAACTTTAAAAATAATTATGTAATGAAAAAGGTTATAAATTAATATACTTTGAAATTTGTTTTAATCATTTATCCTGTATAAAAAATAATTAAATATTTAATAATGACTTATGTTTTTCTTAGGATACCAATTTGGACTTTTTTTTTTGTTTCACAACAAAAGATATGAATCTAAATCCTTCTTTTATTAAGAAAAAAATAGAGATTTGGGCCTACATTTTCTGCTTAATAACAAGTATAGACATTTTTAAACTAATTGACTTTTGTCCCGTTAACTTTTGGCCCAACTAAAATATTAACATGAACGTTGAAGGACATTTAAGGAAAAAATTAAATTTTTGGCTTTTGAGAATCATTCACATTCATTGGAAACATCATCAAACCTATTGATTCTCTTACAATTAAAGGCAATTCAAAACGCATACAATCTCTTGGAAACCTTTCGATTTTCTTATCAATTAAACATCAGCAGCAAACTGCTTCTATTTTTATTAAAGAGGCATGCAAAACCCTTATCAGTTATGTACTCTTGGAAAATTTGGGTGTTTCTCCTCATATAAAACAGAGTCTTATGGAAATCTACTCGATTTTGCAATTGGGATTCCTACTACATATAATCTAAACGGTAAATACTTTCTCCAACCAGTTTTTTTATGTTATTTCATTAGATTGTATAATAGATTTTCTTTTTTACTCTTTCAAATTTTCTATTAGCAGAACTTTTGTTGTTTTCTCTTCAACCTAAAAGAGGCCTATTGAAGTGGATTAAGGTATATGCAATTACTACCCCCATTACATTTTTAATATACAGATCAATCAGTAAAGTTTTATCTTTATGTTGAAGTTTTTTATTTAAATTCATATCTTCGGGTTTTAATGTTTCACCTATTATTATTATATAATATAATATCTTACAAAATTCTAATGTTCCTAGCGAATTATAATTCTGCTTTTTAAATTTGATTGATAAGGGTATGCTACAGAAAATTTTTATTTGCAATACTGATTTCAAACCTTACGAACTTCAATTCTAATGTTGCTGCTACTTTGTTTAGATTAAAGTCGATTCTTTAAATTGAAGAATTTGGTTATTTTCATGCATCAGTCATTATTAAAATTTGATTTGAATATAAACCCATATCCTTTTATCTGTTTATAGGATGGCACCATCAAGTACAACCAAATACACAAAGTGGTTCAGGACATTTTTAACAACAATACATCCTCAAGAGGTACATCTAACAAATATAATTTTTTTTATAAACTTGGAAATTATATATTTAAGTAAAATTAGTTGTTATCTTCATGGTCAAGTATATTGATATATTGAATTTTTTTAATGGTTTCTTTTATTTTCTTTAATGAGTAGGATAAAATAAGGATTTGTGGGACTTTTAATGATTGTTGCCGCACAGAGATCTTGCCTGAAGAAAAATATGTGGTAGATCCATGTGGAAATCGAAATTGTGTTGACCTATATGCTAGATATGATGAGCCATATTTTAGATAAGGAGGAATTAAGATAGCAAAGTTTTATAACCTGAATGCAGAACATCTGATAGCAATGCACTTTGTTGGAGATAATTTGTTTCATATCAGAATTTTCAATTAGAATTTCGTTGAAATAGATTATCCAATTATACATGTTGCCTCAAATGCTCTTAATTAGAAATTCTCTAAGGATTTCTTCAGAAGTGTCAAGATACTTATTGTTCCTGCCTGTGGGTAGCGAGGTAACCTTCTACTGACGTCTTTACTTAAAGGTCTTTTGTGGATGTCCGAATCCTTCTATGCGAGTAATAAATGAGGGTCAAAAGTCCTTTTACCTTGAGGGGTGTACCCCCTTTTATACTTATCCTGTTGGGCCTGGGCCCTTATGGGCCATGACCATTTCTTAATGACCGATCCATACTAATTAAGGTTGCTTAATCACCTCATAATGGGATCTACATTATCCGAATACTATCCCTAATATTTGGCTTTAGTGATGCCGAATACTCCTGCGATGGTATTTGGTAATATAGCTAGTTGAGCGTAAGGAGTAAAGAGTGTTCGGTCAGTTTTTGGCTGAACACTTACCTCTTTACGAGGTGTATTCGGTTGTTTGTGGTGGAGGGTATTTGGCTATTCATATAGCCGAATACCCCACCGGTATACATGCCTCCAGCCTCGAGTAATCAGCTGTGACGAAGAGGCTTTGATTCGAATAAGGTGCCTCGTTGTGTTGTTTCAAATTTTGTCATTATGGCTGAAAAAAGCCGTTTAGGTGAAGCGATCGAGGCGTCGCGTTTTTATGAACCGTTAGATCTGGATTGATCTAACGGTTGGCAGCATTTGAACTTTTTGGACGTTGTGGGCTTGGGCCCTATAAATAGGGTGAGGGATGTAGTCTTTGCATCCCTTATTTACAATCTACCAAATTTTTCTTATTTCGCTCTCGGCCGAATACTTCTTTCTAGCTTCATATTTTTCGTCTTAACCAAGGTACGAGAGTTCGGCTTTTGCTCTTTCTTTTTCCATTGCCATGAGTTCGTCTGGTCATAAGCTTTTTGGGGAAATCGAGGTGGTTGATATTCGGTCACCCCTCTCGGCTAGTGGGGAGTCTTCGACTTCTTCGTCTTCATTTTCGTCTTCTTGTCCTTCGACGTCCCCCTCTTCGTCTTCTGCTAGAGAGGGAGTGGGTGAAAAAGTGGTGTCCCATTCGGTAGGAAATGATAATTCCAGTCAAAAGTCGAAGCGTAAGCCTCGGGTTACGCAAGGGAAACAAGTGTTTCGCCGATTACCCTGGACGGGTACACATGGGTAAACGGGGAGGTCGGGTCCTATTGGTCTCGGTATGATGATATGCGTAGTGTGTCCAATTTTGTAAATTATGTAGATGTATCTACCATCCTTGAGGATGAGTTGTGTCCGATAGCGTTACAATGTTGTCGGTGTGAAACTAATGCCGAATTCGTTTTCATGGGAAAGGGTGAGTCTATAAGGGACTTCTTTTACATGTACGATTGCGTATTCCGTGACCTACATATAACAGTTCCCTTTGATGATTTTACAATGGGGGTGCTTCGGGTTTTGAATGTGGCACCCTCTCAGTTGCATCCGAACGGGTGGGCTGCAATCCAAACATTCTGTGCCCTTTGTATTTTCAATTTTATAGAGCCTTCAGTGAGTATATTTTTGTACTATTTTTGTACTCGGCCCAAGAGTGATTTATGAGTATCCCTAATAAGGAAACCGAAGAGGCCCTTATTCCAATCTTTTACTTCTTCTTACAAAAATTTCAAAACTGGCTTCTTTAAAGTGGTAGTAAGGCCGAATATAGGGGCTGACCACTTCTATGAAAGCCCTTATTTCCTTTTTATTGGGAGAGAACCCCTCGGCGTTATGACAAATTTCTGAAGTCTATGATGACCAAAAGGGAACGCGAGGACCTCCTCTTTCTTGAGTCCCTCCCCCGAAAGCTTCAGGCTAGGCAGCTCATGGCCTTATTTAGTTCTTCAACTGTTTTAGCCGATATGTGTGGTAAGGCTTCGGTTCTTTCTTTTATGTTATTTTTATACTTAGTTCACATGAATGACTAAGTGTTTTGTGGGGTGTAGGTATTATGGCCGATGCTGGCGGTGACGTCCTTTCTTTCCGGAATGCTCGGAAGAACCAGGTTCAAGTTACGGGGAACACTTCGGGTGTCGCTTCAGTGCCTCCTGTTGTGAAGCAACAGACCCCGAGGCCATATCCGGTGGATACCCTACCCCCTCTGGCAAGAGAGAAGAAAAACAAGGACAAGGATCACAAGAAAAGGCACTGAAGTCGTGAGGCCTCAGAGGAGGAAAAGGCGAAGAAGTTGAAACAACAGACTTCGGACTTTTCAGCTTCGGGGTCTTTGGCTTCCATCACTGCCATGACTGTCGAGGACTTCTTTTCGAAGGACTTTTAGCCAAAGAAAATGGTCAGTTCCAATGACATTTCTGATACTGGAAAAAATATCTTGAACAAGGCTGATGCTGCCTCCAACTGGTCGGCCTACTGTGAGTTTCAAGCAAGGGCTTCGGCCATTGCTTATCACATGTTCATGAACCTGCTGAAGGAGGCCGAGAAGTTGAAGAAGAGCTTGAAGGAGTCACGGGCCTCTAACTAACAAGCTTTGGACGCCACCATAGTATTGGCGGATGACAACGCTCGTCTAAAGGACAAAGTGAAGCACCTTTCGGTTGATCTTAATGATTTGAATACTAAAGTCATAACGACCGAGAAGGATGTTAAACTTCAGTTCGATGAGATTGAGCGTTTAAAGATGTTATTGGCTCAAGCTAAAGAGGAGAAGGACGCGGAACGCGCTGCTAAGGAAAACATCATCTCTTTGGCTCAAGACAAGATTTATACTAAACACGAAGCCGGATTTCTCCATGCTGTTCGGCAGATGCTGCATTTCTATGACGTCCGCAATCCTACCGCTTTTGACATGGACAAGGATGTCTATCAAGGCCGCTTGGTACCTCTTGATGATATTCCTAAGGACACGGTACTTGAGAATCCTCTTCAGCCGTCGGCTTTGGACGATGATGGGAACCTTGGGACTAATGAGGAAAATAAAGAAGAAAATGTTGTCGATGTCATGGCCCAAGAGGATCCGACTGAATGAAATATTTGTATTTTAGGCCATTAGAGCCTCTTTTTGTTTTTAGGTAGAAATTTTGTAAGTCTCTTTTTGTGATTAATGAAATATAGTATTTATCTTTCGGCATCCGTTTCTCAATTTACACTTAGAATAATTTTACAGACTTACTCATAGCCGATCACTTTGTGAGAATTGTGTCCTATTAAAATGATTAATATACAACTCTTAGGAATATTTCGGAGTAGTGTCGTGCTCTGCAACAACTCTACTTTTTAACAATGTTATGGTCGTATGTATTCGGCTTAAAAGCGTGGTTGAACCGATAGCTTTTGTTTATTGTCTATGGATTCTTTTTGAAAAAATCAACACTAGAGTTTTTTGCAAAGAAAATCCGACTGGTGCGTCCTTTGCCAAGTAGGAGCGCTCGGAAGGTAAACCATTTGTGGAGAAAATCCGAACGGTGCGTCCTTTGCTGAGTAGGAGTACTCGGGAGGGAAACCATTTGTGGAGAAAATCTAAATGATGCGTCCTTTGTCGAGTAGGAGTACTCGAGAGGGAAACCATTTGTGGAGAAAATCTTAATGGTGCATCCTTTGCCAAGTAGGAGTACTTGGGAGGGAAACCATTTGTGGAGAAAATTCGAATGGTGCGTCCTTTGCCGAGTAGAAGTACTCAGGAGGAAAACCATTTACGAGGAAATAATTGCTGCTTGAAAAACAATGATAGATAGGCAAGAAAGATATGCTTCATTGATTCGACTGGATAGGTGTGCCTCGTTAAAACCTTCTCGGTAAAAAACCCTTTCACATTCTTTTAGGGACAAAAAACCGAGTAAGGAAAAAGAGTACAATGCCCTTTACATAATCAACTAAAATAATACTTAAGATGGGTCGAGTTCCATGTTCTCGGCACCACCTTTCCTGACAGTTCTTCTAACTTGTATGCTCCATTGTTGAGGGTTTTCCTGATTCTAAATGGGCCATCCCAATTAGCTGCTAGCTTCCCTTCCTGGGTATCTCTTTGTGCATCACCTTGCATCCTTAGGACTAGATCTCCTCTTTTGAACTCTCTTGGCTTCAGCTTTGAGTTGAATCTCCTGGTCATTCTTTATTTGCATGCTTTGGCGTCGAGGCGTGCTCGGTCGCGAACCTCTTCGATCAAATCGAGTTCACATCTCATGGAGTTTTCTTTTTCGGATACTTCAAAGTTTTGTCTTCGGAAGGTAGGTTCCCCTACCTCTACCGACATCATAGCTTCGGTTCCATATACCATTCGGAAGGGCGTTTCTTTGATAGTTGATTGTGGGGTGCATCTATATGCCCACAAAATTTCAGGTATCTCTTCGGCCCATGCACCTTTAGCTACACCCAATCTCTTCTTTAATTCACCCAAGATGACTTTGTTGGTGGACTCCGCCTGTCCGTTTGTTTGGGGGTGTTCGACCGAGGTCACCCTGTGCTTTATTCCCAGGTTTTCCAAAAAAACATTTAACTTTTTGTCCGTAAACTGTAGTCCGTTGTCGGTGACGATCACGTATGGAATACCGAAGCATGTGATTACGTTCCTCCATAAAAAAATTGTACGTTTTGAGCTGTAATGGTCACCAAAGGTTCGGCCTCTATCCATTTTTTGAAGTAATTGACGGCCACTATCAAAAACTTGAACTGCCCCTTAGCTACGGGAAAGAGTCCCAAGATATCGGTCCCTTAGATAGCGAAGGGCCATGGTGACGAAATAGCATGTAGCTCGTCGGCAGGCTGGTGAATAAGGTTACCATGTTTTTGGCATTTGTCACACTTTTTGACATACTCGGTGCAATCAGTCTTGAGGGTTGGTCAGTAATACCCTGCTCTTAGTACGCGAGTGGGCATTGTTCGGCCACCAGAATGCATACCACAGAGTCCCTCATCCAACTCTCTTGTAACATACTCGGCCTGATCTTTGTCAAGGCATTTAAGTAGGGGGTGGAAAACCCTCTTCTGTACAACTCCCCGGCAATCAGAACGTACCTTGTGGCACTGGTTCACAATCTTTTGGCCTTGTCCCTATCCTCCGGAAGGGTGCCTTGTGACAAGTATTGTTAGATTTCGGTTATCCAAAGGTCCTTAGATGTCAAAACCTGCATGCATTATTCAATAGTTACACTTGGTTCTGGTAACGTTTCCTGAATGAATGTTCTCAGTTGCCCGGGTTTCTGAGTACTAGCCAATTTAGCTGATCGGCTCTATCATTCTGTTCTCGGGCTAAGTGTTTTACTCGAACCTCGTCGAACTCCTCCTTCATTTGCATGAAAGTATGATAATACTTCAATAGCAGCGGGTCTTTGACCTGAAAAACACCATTGATCTGTTCGACTGCGATTTGTGAATCCCTCCAACATTCTACTTTTCGAGCCCCCATCTCTTTTGCTAACCTGAGTCCGGCCAACAAGGCTTCATATTTGGCCTGATTGTTAGATGCTTTAAAACCGAATCATAAAGACTGTTCTAGCCGTATCTGGTTTGGTCCTTGCAATATAACACCTGCTCCGCTTCCCCTTTGGTTGGACAAACCATCAACGTGTACAACCCACCATTCGACGTCAAGTTTCTTGGCCGGGTGCAGCTCATTGACGAAGTCCGCTAAACATTGCGCCTTGATGGGACCTCTCGGCTCATATCTTATATCAAATTCTGACAGTTCTATTGACCAAGCCATCATTTGTCAGGCCAGCTCTGGTTTCTTCAATACCTTCGCAATGGGACAATCAGTTTTGACAACCACGCGATGCCCTTGGAAGTATTGTCTTAAGCGCCTTGCGGCGTTGACTAGTGCTAGGGCCGCCTTCTCTATTGTTTGGTACCTGGTCTCGGACTCTTGGAGCACTCGACTGATAAAATATATAGGTGCTTGACCCTCTTCATGCTCTTGGGCTAACACCACACTTATGGCTTCTTGGGAGACCGAGATGTATAGCACTAGATCTTTTTTAGGGTTCAGTTTCTTGAGTATAGGCGGGGCTGAAAGGGTCTTCTTCAGCTTTTGAAAAGCTTCTTCACACTGTTGGTTCCATAAAAAATTCTTAGTTGTCTTCAACAATTGCATGATGGGTTTTGCCTTTTCGGCTATCCTTGGTAGGAATCGTGATAGAGAGGCGATTCTCCCTATCAGTCTTTGGACCTCCTTTGGGGTTTCCGAACTTTTCATACAAATTACCGCTTCGTATTTGTCAGGATTCGCCTCTATGCCTCGGTATGTTAGCATGAAACCTAAAAATTTTCCTCCTTGAACTCTGAAAACACATTTTTCGAGGTTCAGGCGCATATTGTGCTTCCTGAGTTCATCAAAGATCTCTTTCAGGTCCTTCATGTGCTCGCCGGCCTTGGAAGATTTGACAACCATATCATCAGCGTATACCTCCAAGTTTCTTCCAAGTTGTCTTTGAAAGACTTTGTCCATTAATCTTTGGTAGGTGGCTTCGGCATTTTTTAGGCCAAAGGGCATAACTTAGTAGCAATAATTGGCAGATTCAGTTATGAAAGCAGTATTGTATTCGTCTTGAGGGTACATTCGGATTTGATTATACCTCGAATATGCGTCCAAAAAACTGAGGCAAGAGTGTCCGGATGCCCCATCGACCAGCCGATTAATATTTGGTAGCGGATACGCATCCTTTGGGCAAGCTATGTTCAGGTCCGTGTAGTCAGTACACATTCTCCACTTGCCATTAGCCTTTTTCACCATGACCACATTGGCTAACCAAGTAGTGTATTTGACTTCTCGGATGAAGTTGGCCGCTATCAACTTGGACACTTCTTCTTCTACGACTTTCCACTTCTCTTCCCCCATTTTTCTCTTCTTTTGAGAGATCGGTTTAGCTTCTCGGCATATCACCAATCTATGAGAGTGGAATCTCAGGTCGATGCCTGGCATATCCGAGGCCTTCCAAGCAAACAGGTCGGCATGCTGCCTTACGACACTTTGGATTTGAAGCTTATTCTTTTCCGATAGGTTGCTTCCGAGGTATGTGATCTGAGTATCTGCCGCACCAATTTGAAATGCGCAGATTTCTTCGTTCGGTTCAACTCGCTTATCTTCATTAACTCTAGGATCAAGATCTAAGGATTGCGCTAGACGTTCAGCTGCCGAGATCATGTGTATCGCCTCGTACTCCTCTTCTTTTAGCTGAGTGACTTTGAGACTGGCTATGTAACACTCCTTAGCCGCTTTCTGGTCAGCATGAATTGTAAGCACTGTGCCCTGGCTTGTCAGGAATTTCATGGCAAGGTGCGGAGTGGACACTATAGCTCCAAGAGTGTTCAAGGATGGTCATCCGAGTAGTATACGAAGTGTTAGCAAGCACTACTATATATCCGACTTTTATAGTTTTGCACTCCTTTCTCCCATACCCGAAGGTTGTGTCTAGCTCGATACACCCTCTGGTGTTAACCCTCTCTCCTGAAAATCCGACCAGGGGTTCATCGTAGGGCATGAGCTTCCTCTCCGGAATATCCAACTGCTTGAAGGTATTCCAATACAGGATGTCGGCTGAACTTCCTTGATCTATCAGAGTTTTCTAGACTGTGCAGTCTGCTACGTCTACACTGATGACCATTGGATCATCTTGTACGGGATCGGACCCTTGAAAGTCTGCGTTGGTGAATGTAATGGGCGATATTTTTAGCTTGCTCACAGCTGATGTCATGTTGACTGATCGGACTAATCAGAGATGCTTCTTCCTGGCCGAAGATATACTTCCTCCTCCTGCGAATCCTCCTGCGATTGTATTTATGACCTTTCGGGGGTTAGACGGTTTTGTTTCGTGTCGCTCCCGGGACCTGCTTCTTGGTCTTTCCGCCCTTCGATCATGTTCTCGGTCGTAATTGAAGTCCCTCCTGTAAGTTCTGTCATCGTCTTTGTACTTTGAGAACTGGGGCCTATCAATTCTAGGATTACGGACAAAACCTTTGAGATGCCTCATCTTAATGAGGTCCTCGATCTTGTCTTTGAGTGCTGCGCACTCTTCGGTGGAATGACCTCTATTGTGATGGTATCGACATTGCTTGCTGTAGTCGGTTTTTGGGGGGGTATTGGCTCTCTTTGGCACTGCCAATATCTCGATTGCCAGGGCCTATTTGAGTATCCGGGAGCGGCTAGTGTTGAGGGGAGTGTAGGTCGTGTACCAGGAGCCACGGTACTCCCGCTCCTTGTGAAACTTGTCCTTGCCCTTTCCTTGATTATCTTTTTCGTGTTCCTTCCTTCCTATGTTGGTTTCTGCTCAGACTTGGTTTCGGTACTCGGATAACTCTTTCATCTGCATGTATTTTGCTGCTCTTCGGCGGAGGTCGTCCATGTCAAGTGCTGGTTTTTTACAAAGACTATTGACGAAAGCCCCCCGCTTAAGGGCCGTCACGAGATGATGCATGGCTACTGCTGGATCAAGGTTTCGGATGTTTAAGGGAACTTTGCTAAACCTTTCCATGAACATTCTAAGGGATTCCCTCTTTTCTTGCTAAATGTTCACCAGTGAGACCGAAGCCAAGTGATGAGGTCTGCTTGTTGCGAACTGATTGTCGAATTTAGTCGCAAGTATTTCAAAACTGTCGATGGAATTGGGTGGGAGCCGTGTGAACCAGTTTAGAGCTTGTCCCTTTAGGGACATGGGGAATACTCTACATAGGATGGTGTCTTCGGTGGTGTAAAGGCTAACTTGGGTGACGTAGACGTCTATGTGCTCATTCGAGTCAGTGCTACCATCTTATCGGTTCAGGCTGAGGCTTTTCCAATTTGGGGGAAGAGGCGTTTCCATGATTTTGGAAACGAAAGGATGCCTGCAAGGATGTGACTGAGTGTTGGCGGTAAAGGTTGAGGGCCGATTAGTTGCCCCATGTATGCTAAGATTGGCCGCGAACTCACCCTCATGTTGCTTGTCTGGTGCTTGATCCTCGAGTTTCCAAGATCGGTTCAGATTTCTCAATTCGGCGTTCTCCTGTCGAAGGGCCGATATCTCCTGTGCGTGCTGCCTTCTCATTGCTGATATGTCGGCTCGCAACTGTTTTAACTCCGACGACAAATTCGTTTGATCTTCCATATGCTCTACGTTCTCACCGATGAGGTGCTGCCCTTGTACGTGTTGCTACCTGGCCGGTGCCGATGGTTAAGGTATGTGTGCATGACTTCGAGCAGTAACCATTCCTTGAGGGGCTATGGGGTAAGTTTTACCGGGCCCCACGATGGGCGCCAAAATGTTCCTGCCTGTGGGTAGCGAGGTAACCTTCTACTGACATCTTTACTTAAAGATCTTCTGTGGATGTCTGAATCCTTCTATGCGAGTGACGTGGGGGGTACCTGCAAAAGGCACTCCAACGCTCAAGTCAGGTTTCGGCTCAGAGCATTTAATGTGAGTAATAAATGAGGGTCAAAAGTCATTTTACCTTGAGGGGTGTACCCCCTTTTATACTTATCCTGTAGGGCCTGGGCCCTTATGGGCCCTGACCATTTCTTAATGACCGATCCATACTAATTAAGGTTGCTTAATCACCTCCTAATTTAATCACCTCCTAATGGGATCTACATTATCCGAATACTATCCCTAGTATTCGGCCGTAGTGATGTCGAATACTCCTGCGATGGTATTTGGTAATATAGCTAGTTGAGCATAAGGAGTAAAGAGTGTTTGGCCAGTTTTAAGCCGAACACTTACCTCTTTACGAGGTGTATTTGGTTGTTTGTGGTGGAGGGTATTCGACTATTCATATAGCCGAATACGCCATCGGTATACTTATCAATCCTAATGAGGTTTACATTCTTTTCTTTCTATATGTCTAATTCATTTAAAAATGCGTAATTAGTTTGCATCTAATAATGATATTTATTTCAATGTGGTTGTAGGATTTTGTTGAGTTGGGCAAGGTTTTTTCAATTTTTTTTTTTTGGAGAGAACATTTGACGGTTGGAAATGCATTTCTGCATGATCTTGTAAAAAATACCATTTGTCTACAACTATTAAAAAGGTCTGATGGCATGGTTACTTTTTCATCAAGAATAATGAAATTGGCTGAACTATACCAGCTTAATACTGCTCATTGGCTATGGCTGCATTACTGGGACGAAAATAATTTTGAAATTAAAGTGTTTTCTTATAACAATAAGGAAATTATTTATACAATATTGTTAGATGAATCTTATGAAGAGGTTGGCAATGATAATGGTCTACAAATGGAAAATAATGAAGAAAATGAAGATATGGCTAACCAACAAGACAATGGGGATGAAAATGGAATTGATAGGAGTTGGCCTCACTACAAGAAATGTCACTTTTAGTGACACACAAAAAGTGTCACTATAGGTCTAATATATGCAGGTATAGACCTATTTGACATATACCCACACATAATTTTAGTGTTGATTTTGGAAGGGATTTAACAACATTTATTGTATGTTACTATAACCTATACCTACACTTTATAGCAATTGTGGGAATAAATTTATATACATAGGCCAACACGTACTATGTGTCACTATAGCCTATACCTAAATTATTTATAATAGCTTTAATCCATTTAATATTATTCAAAAAATTAAAATAATCATAAATAGTTAAATTAAATTTCATTAGTAAAATCATAACTTAAATAAATATATTAAAATATCTATTTAATTACCCATATAAAAATAATATTATTATTCATTCATGACAAAAAACGAAAATCCTTGAGTTTTTACAAACATCAATCGAATACATCATATAATAAGAAAAAAAAATGCCATACTCCCATCCATCCATAACAAAAGAAAATGAAAATTCTTATGTTCACAATCTCAATTTAATATCTCATATAACAAAAAAAAAAAAATGCTATGTCCATCAATATAAAGAAAAGGAAAATTCTTGAGTTCACCATAATGTCTTTCCTTGAGCTCCTTCAATAAAAAATGAAAATATTAACAACCTACAATTGACAAAGAAAATTATAAGGTCAAACCATGACATAGATAGATAATACACACACACACACACACACACACACACACACACACACACACACATATATATATATATATATATATATATATATAAGAAATGTATATGCTTCGATAAATAAAAAGAACAAAAGTATTAATAATAAAATTTAATTACATTGAGATATAACTAAAACATGCATAAACATTATAGAAATATATATAAAAAGGGGACACAATATCTCTCCACTAAGACAAGATTATTCATATATAACATAAAAATAATAATCTATTTAACAAATATATATATATATATATATATATATATATAGAGAGAGAGAGAGAGAGAGAGAGAGAGAGGGAGTGAGAATTTAGAATATGTAAGAATAAAGGACAATGATGAAACTTGCTCATGTCCCTGCTACTTTAAAATTTCAAGTTTAATCTTTTAAAATAAATTCATTTAATATCATACAATATCAAATATCTTCATTTAAAGATTAAAATGATTATTAAGAGGATGATATTATCAAACAATTTTTAATGATTCTTTACTTTGTTAATTATGAACAATAACTGAAGTTCTGTCAGTGTATTTACCTATAAAGTGGAGGCACTTGAAATAGAAAAGAATATATCACGTGAACCAATTAATTTAATTTAGTTGTGTTAGAAAACTAAATCTATGTATGACAATTAAAAATAGGTTAGCTAAATTGTAATTTGACCTTAATTTTGCAGTGGCATTGTCCACACAAGGCAGAATATCATCCATAGCCATATATGCAGTGGGATACTAGATCTATTCATTCACAGCTACACAACTATTTGCTGTCGAACTAGCAACAAAACAAAACAAAAAATGATTAGCTCCACACTCAGATGGCAAATTCCACATTGAAAAGAAAAGAAAAAAAAAGGTAGCATGCTCATCAATATAAACATTGCACTTGGTAAAATATTATAAGGAGAGACGGTTTTACATCACAACATCAAGTTTAACATAATTTATCTGAGAGATTTCTAAAGGATCAGTAAAATTGAAATTTCATGTTTGGAAGACAAATTAGACCAAAACCTCAAGTATCCAAGTGATCTCGGAAAGATCCTTAATATTCAAGGCTTGAAGATAAAGTACTACATTCTACGCATGATTGAATAATAATAACAATGTGTTTATTCATACAAGAACATTAATCCTTGCTACCACATTGGTGTCTATCAGCAAGATGTGTATATGTTCAGTTAGTAAATTTTTCAGCTATATTTTTGTTGTTTTTTAGCTAACTGTAACCTGCTGCTATTAGTTAGTTACTTTCCATATGCAAGCTTTCATATGGAAACTGCATTATATAGTTAAAATTTGTGATAAGTGATCAATTCTAGATTGAGAAGAAAACTGAATTTTGAAAAGATTATCCGCAAAAACAATGATCAAAGATTCTTGACGAAGGAGCTTATCAAAGAAAACAAAAGAAGAACCGAATCACAGAGCAGTGATGGTGGCAGAACCCCTAAAAAGAAGTTATGAATCCTGATATCATGTGAAAAGGATAAACTTCAGAGAAAAATGTGCAATGTGCTCTCAATCTGAAATTGATCACTTATCACATGTTTTAACTACACAATGCAGCTTTATATGAAGCTTACATATAAAAACTAACTAATAACAGCGGGCTGAAAAACAATAAAAAGTTAGTTGAAAAATTAACTTAATAGTCTAAAAATATATGGCAAAACCATTGAAGGGGAGGGGGAATGGGAACTTACTTATGAAGAACAAGGAACAAGTCACATAATATAAGGGTGCCAGTAACAAGAACCCATCCTGCGATCACCAAGCTGCAATTATTTATGCCAGTTTATACTGGAACTAGCAGATTCAAACCAATTCACATATGTTTGCACTTTGCACCAACACTGCTTACTGGTGAGAAGCAAACTAGACATGGTTGTCTAATAAGTTTATCAGTAAATATGAAGTACAAGCAACAATTAATTAATCTGTAAGAATCAAGATGTACCAACTGATCTGACTTGGTTTCTAGTCTTAAGCATTTCCCACATATCTTCGGTTCCATAAACCCGAGCTTCGACAAGTCCTGGGACTTCTTGGGTTCCTTCTGTAGCTTGCTTTATGTCCAATCTAAAGTTTAAAAATTTGTTCTCTTCATCCATGTTGCTCGAGAAACATTTTATACATCAAAATTTCATGCATACAATTTGAAAGAAAAACTAGAGACCACATTAATTAGTTATTGGCTGGTTGCAAATATAGTTGAAAATTGAAATGTAGAGATGGTTAAAAAACTATGCGGCTCAAAATAATGTCTTGTTTAGAACCATGAAACTATATTGTCATTTTTTCTGATTTTTATCCAGCAAAGCAATATGCCATAGGAATTCTCAGATCTTGATTTTATTAATATCATTAACCAAAACATAAGTCTGGTTGAGGAATTTGATCAAACAGTTTGTGCCCATAAGAAAGAGAAGCATGAGTAGCAAGTTTGAGGAGCTTGTTGGCTAAAACAGGGTGCAAAATTAAAGTCTATAGTATTAAGGGAAATCACCTGAGATCAAATCCATTTTCATAAGGAAGGAGAGGGTTTCAAGAAAGAAAAGAGAATTGTAACTCTGGTTCTATCTCTGTACCTGCAACGAAAACACCTTGATGTTAATTCAAAGGCTAAAATAGTTTATAAGAAAGTAACGAATCGTAGCATGCTAACACAGGACGAAAACAAGAACATTGATAAATTTAGTAAAATTATAGCATCACGAACCGCTCAAATCGTAGAATCACGAATCAAAGAAACATTAAATGATTGAGAATGAATTATAGAATACCATATCTTCCATTTCGGTAAAATCTTGTGATCACGATTCGGAATTGCTATGAAAACACGTTTCTACCATAACTTACGATGTAATGAAAGAAGCGAATAACTAAGAACGAATTGCATAGAGTGAACGTTACTGCGAAATTGAAACCACTGGTAAACGAAGAACAAAAACTGTGATTTGAATCAAAATCGTTCGAAGCTAAACTCGAAAATAGCACAAAACATTCAGATCTAGTGTTGAAGAGATCGAAGCTCACATTCGTAGAGAGAGGAAGCGTGCATCGAGGTAAGCTAAAGAGAGAATGCGAATTGGGGACACGAGAGACCAGAGAGAGAATGAGATCGCAAAGTGAAAGGGAACAGTGATTCTGCTTATTTTTTATTTTGGATAAAAGTAAATTAATACTTGATTTTAACTAGAAAAATATTACCAGGGCTATCGTGACACAAAAATAAAAATAAAGCTAAAGGCACAGTCATATAGTGATAGATGAAAAAAAAAATATAGGTAAAAGTAACTTTTAGTGACATCAAGTATTGTGTCACTGTAGAGTGTGTGTACCTATATGGCATTTTTTTTGTAGTGCCTAAAACTTTATCTATTGCTGATGTTCAACAACAAACATTGGTTAGCTGTTAAATTATTTGCTGATATAATATATAATTTTTTTTTGGTTTTTTTAATCAAATCTATAACCATTCTTATTTATATTATTTCAGCCAATTCCTGTACATATTGTCAAAAATTTCATTCCTAAGACTCAGGAAATAATTTATCTAGAAGATGATGATGGGAAAATGTACCAATGCAAGCTTGGAGGAGGAACAAGAAGAGATAATGAAAGATGGATTGCTGCAGCAAGCTGGTCAAAATTTGTCAAAGCTAAGAAGCTGAAAGCGAAAGATGTTCTCCAATTTTCATTTTTTATTGGTCCTGAAATCCTTTATGTTAGCATTATTTATATAACATTTATGGTCATTTTGGTTCAATGTTAAGGTTTTATATTTTCAGTATTATTAGCTTTTGTCTACTTGAGATTCTGCTAAGAGCAATCAATAGATGAATGGAAATAAGTTAAATCCATTTTTATTCATGTTTTTAATTTTTATTTTAATGTTATGCAAATCTTTTATCTTGGTTTTTTAGATGGGGTGAGGCACTGTTATAGTTGCTGAGATGCATCTGTTGTATCAGTGTTGCAGCAGGATATCAAAGCTGTTTGAGAACTATACAAGTTACTGGACCTACGCCAGATGTGGTGCATTTGGTTTACTTTTTTACATTACGAGGAAATAAAATTTACACTTAAGTCACGACAATGAACAATTTAAATTAATAAATTTACATTTATAATATTAATATATAATAGAAAATTTAAATTTATCTATAGATATAAGAGATCATGTAACGGAATTTACACTTAACTCATGGGAACAAACAATTTACCTAAAACTACATTAACATTTAAATTATTAGAGTAAACTTAAATTTATTTAATTTATTGTTATAATAATTTTAATATAAATATTTTTTTCTTGCTTATGAAATGAAGTAGGAGAATTTATGAAAGCATTGTCTTAATGCATGATTTATTATAGAATAAATAAGTAAATTATCTCACAATAATTTACTAATTGATTCTCTATAAATTATATATATTTTTTATCTAAAATTAATAAATAATTATATTTTCTATACATATCAATATACACACACATATATATATATATATATATATATATACATAATTATTAAATTTTTTCTATGAACATCAAAGAAAATATATCGACGTGCGACGCACGGGGTACACGCACTAGTATATAATACTGTTGGGTTTCAAGATCTATAATTTTAAAATATTTCTAAGAGACTATGAGCAGAAGAACCCAATTCCATGGACCACGCATTGCATATAAATAACTAAAGTTAGAAGTTTACCTTTGTAGCACACTTTCAACCCAAACAGAGTTCCCTTTTGATCACCAAGCGTTGACAACGCCTCTACTCAGTCCACGCGAGTAAAACTGGAGCAGGGTCTCGGTGGTAGTCGACTTCAAGGATTTAGAAAGAACTCACACAATAATGTGTTTTTCTAATGTGTCATGTTTTGATACTTCCTTATAATAAAAAACGTGAGTTTATCTTAATTCCCATGGAATATTTGATTAGATATTATCTTTATAACATTAAATATTAAATATTATCTTTATAACATTAAATATTATAGACAATGATTGACATTTAACAATGCATCGCTGCCACCCAGCCCATGGGAAAATCGATGATCTGATTTCAACCTTATTCATATCCACTGTGTAGCCTTTGTCCCTTCGTCTAAATGTCTTGATTGAACACGAGACATAAGAGTGTCATCCTCGTTAAGTCCGATCATTGATTTTCGATACCCGAGTAAACTCGTAAATACAAAAAGACCCAATATCTCATATTGATCCATTTCCACATGGCCACGCATATAGCGCATCTCACTCTATCGAGAGGCCTAATGACATAACTCTTGTTATGTAGGAGGGAAGAATTCTATCTACATCACTCACATTCCTCAACATGATTTATTGCAGGTCTAAGTACTACCTCTATGATCACCCTGTTACAGATGACGTTTGATATCATTAAAGCCTATAACTCCTACATGTAGGAATCATAGTGACTTCAAGTTGAAGGACTACTATCACCACCTTATGGTTGCTATGAGAAGCGCTTATGACACTTACATAGCTATTACTCCTAATATTTATATTGTGTGCCGATTTGATATCTCATATCCATGACATGTGAGATGTGGTCAGTAATCTACTCACACAATAGCCTTAATGTATTATTGTCGTCCTAGTCAACAATAATACTTGACTATGAATACTTTTAGAATAATGTTTCATTATTCAATGAATCTCACAATCAAGACCATTTGATTTGCCATTGAACGAACCGCCTATTCTAAGGACATTATCATGCTATAGAATTAATAACATAATAATTGGCATGCCTCATGTATAGATAAAAAATATATAAACCAAACTCACAATATAAATATAGTCTAAAATGGATTGATCATTAGGGCTAACTCCAACAAATACAATTTAATAATATAAAAATGTTAATATTCTTTTTTAGGGTTAATTTGCTAAATTAAGATCTTATTTTAAAATATACAAGTTATATAATAATGTATTCCACCTTAATCCCAATTTTTTTGTGCATTGCATGGGGTTCATGCTCTAGTTATATATAAAAAGACCATGATTGTGCTAATAATAATAATAATTAATGGAAATAAAATAAAGGATGGAAAAAAAGGGGAAAAAATATTGTACCAAAATGTGATATGTGTACAAACAATCATAGTTAGTAATTGTATTATATATATATATATATATATATATATATATATATAATATAATATAATATAATAATAATATATTATTTGATATGACATATGTTATGTTATCAAAAACTTACTAGTAAAAAAAAAAAATCTTACTAGTCAAAGGTTATGTTTGGCAAAACTAGTTAAAAGTTGGAAGCCGAAAAGCTAGCTGGTAGCTGAAAGCTAGTAGCTGAAAGCAGTTAAGCTAGTTTATTAAATCATAAATGTTCGGTAAAACTATCTATTGAAGTAGCTGAAAAATGTAAAATGACAAAAATAGACATATTTATATGATATTTTTATATAAATTTCAATTTTATTTTGTGGATAAAAATATATTTTGAGGTATTATAATTTTAATTTTTTAATTAATTTTAAACTCTTGTAATTTTTTATTTATAGATAAATTGTTTTCATTACATTTTTAGTTTCAATTATTACATTTTTTTCGTATTAAGTGTTCCACTACTAATCTTATACTATATCTTAAAATATTTTTAACCAAGTTTATAATAAAGTAAAAAAGCATACACTTAAGTTGACATTATACTTTTATTATATATGTTAATTAGCACAATAGTTAAAATAAATCGTCTAATATAAAATTATTCAAAAAATAAAAATCTCACATTCATCATTGTCAATTTAGTGAAGTATAATGTTGAAATAAAAAGTTAAATATTATAAATAGTACAATGGTTAAAATGAATAGTGTAATATAAATAATATAATATTAACAAAAATAAAATTAAACGAATAAATAATAAAGCCTTGTTTTATTTAAAAGGGGTAATAAGGAAATTTAATAAAAATATGTTAAGAATAAAAAAGGAATAAAATATAAAAAACTAGAAGTTAGCGTTTTGCTTCAAGTAGCGTTTCAAAAAACGCTAGAAGTTACTAAAAAAAGTTTGTTTGCCGTACAGTTAAACAAGCTTTTTAACTAGTAAAAATAGCTAGAAACTAACTGAAATGACTTGCTGAACATAGACAAAATAGTAATTTTAACCCGATCAATAGTTAAAAGAGACCATGCCGATACATTGTTTTACAACACCAATATTTGTATTAGTATTTTGATTATATAACATTATTATTTTTTTTCTATTCCTAAAACCATTACACCTTTATATATTATACTAAGAGTCCGTACAAGAGACTATAATAATTAAAAACGCATAAAATATTTATATAATTTTACAAAACTTAAAAGTAATTAGTGTAATTTTTATTCTAATAAAAATGAACAAAATGTTCAATCAGCCATCATTAGCGGCACATAATATATTCTCGTCACAAAGACAAATCACTCAATCAGCCATCATTGGCGCCTGTTTTCAAAACCCTCCCTCCCGTGTCTTCTCCAGTTCTCCGCTTGCGGGTGTGGCAGAGAGTCAAATAAATTCAAATCCATAATAAGACCCAGCCAGAAAGATAGGGTTTTTACTGTTATCAAAGAAAGATTGAACCTTTTTCACCATCTCTGTGAAAAAGGTAAAAAGAAGCGTGGCAGAAAGGAGAAGGAGGACATGAAAGAGAAGAAGACATTAGAGGGCAATCTTGTTTCCGGCGGTAGAAAAAGAAAATCACGGGGAGGTTCTTCTTCTTCTTCTTCTTCTGCTCAAGATGGTGTGAAAAGGAGGGGTGGAAGAAAAGGTAAAGTTGAGGAGGAAGACATGAAAAAGAAGAAATTAGAGGGCAAAATTCATGGTGAAAATGGTGGGGTTGATAGAAAGATTAAGAAAGATTGTGCTGAGATTCAAATGCCTGCTCCCGCTACTGATTCTTCACAAAGCGGCATTCAGGAACCCTATGGTCTTAGGGCCCGTAAAGTCAACAAACAAGAGGTGTTGCTGCTGCCAGAAGTCAATGAGGTGACGTGATTCGACAAGAAAGATGAATGTTTGTTAGGTTGTTTTGTTGTTTTTTACATATGAACATTTGTTGTCATGTTTCTCTTTCTCAATCGACAGGAGGTTGAAAAGAAGTCCTCAATGTGCCACCAATGTCAGAGGAATGATAAAGGGAGGGTTGTGAATTGCAAGAGTTGTGGGTGGAAAAGATTTTGCATGCCCTGTATAACAAATTGGTATAACTTTGCCTCTCTTTCAATTTGTTTTTTATTTCTCTTTTTTTTTTTTGTCAGTTATAATATACCCAGCTACAAGTCCTGCACCCGTTTCATCTTAACATATTTCTTGTTACGGTTTGAGAGTGTTTTGGTTATTGCAAAAATGTAAGTTTTGGTTTTGAATGATGATAACTTGACCAATGTTGTCAGTCCATGATGTTTTTGCTGTGTCTTGTTAAGGTATCCTCATTTGAAAGAGGATGATATTGCTCGGGCATGTCCTGTGTGCTGTGGTAACTGCAACTGCAAAGAATGCTTGAGATCCGATAAACTTATTAAAGTTAGCTCTTCCCCCCTTCTAGCTTGACTCTTCCTGTGATTTTCTGTATTCTACATTTGCAATGTTACTGTTTGGTTTACTGTAGAAAATGAAGGACAAAACAAAAACCAATGAAGACGAGAAGATTGAACACTCTATGCAGTTGCTGCAAGTACTTCTTCCGTATTTGAGGCAGTTGGATGAAGAACAAATGATTGAGAATGAGACAGAAGCTAAGATACAAGGTATTTTTTCCTTTAGGAGTTTTGATTGAGGTTATTAATGTGTGAATCAATGTTTCTCTGTAAAGAGATGAATTTGATGCTGAAGCAAAACTAGGTTTGATTAGTGCATGTTTGTTCCAATACACATTATGCTATACACAACTAATCCATTGTTTTGAAGTGATGCCATGAAGCCACAGATCTCTTTGCAATGAAGTCTGACCTACAAAAAGGAAAGAATTATCTGTTTTATAATTATTGATCAACTTTTAGCTTTTGAACTGCCTGACTGTTACAAGTTTCAACTCATTTTTCTAGTTTTCCCCCTTCTCATTAATGTAGTTTGTTTTGCTAATGTTTCCTGGTTTTGGTTCTACATTTATTTCTCTCTCTCAATCTTGGACCACTTACCTACTTTGAACTGTTTTTCTTGAATGCACTGTAGTAAGTTTGTATCTCATCTCATGCTCCAGTCAGAGTTCAGTACAAGTTCCATATCTTTTTCATTGTATAATTTGCTTTTGGGATGTGCATTTCAGGGCTCTCGGTCTCAGAGCTAAATATAGTAAAGGCAGATTTTGCAAAAGACGAGCGTGTGTACTGGTTGGGATTTTTCTGACTTATTCCCAGATATCCTCATATTGTTTAGTTGCTAACTTGACTCTCTTGTAGTGACAACTGCAAAACGTCAATATTTGATTACCACAGAAGCTGTACAAAATGCTCTTTCGACCTTTGTCTCATCTGTTGCCGTGAGCTTCGGAATGGGCAGCTTGTAGGTGGTGCAGATCCAATTAAGTGGGAGTTTGTCTTCCAAGGTCATGGTTACTTGCATGCTAAAGAAGAAAAAGTTCAAAAAGAAAACGAAAAAGTAGAACAAAATGCATCAAATGCTGATGCTAAGCCTGAGGTTCGTGAATGGTCAAGATCTGGGTGGCATGCAGAAAGTAATGGTAGCATTCCTTGTCCAAAAGTCAATGATGAATGTAATCATGGTTTTCTTGAACTGAGAACCATATTAGGCAAACATTTTATCACTGAGATAGTGCATAAAGCGAACAAACTAGCAGATGCATTCAATCTTCAAGTTGTAGTTAAGACCCCTGACAATTTCTGTTCATGTTTGAGGCTTGATAGAAACACAGATGTTAGATATAACAATAATAATAATAATAATATGAGGAAGGCTGCTTCCCGTGAAGATTCCAGTGACAACTATTTATACTGTCCTAGGGCTGTAGATCTACAGCCCAAGGATTTAATGCATTTTCAGTGGCATTGGGAAAAGGGGGAGCCTGTCATTGTCAGCAATGTGCTTGAATGTACATCTGGTTTAAGCTGGGAACCACTTGTCATGTGGCGTGCATTCCGTCAGATAACTAACACTAAACATGATCAACATTTGGATGTGAAGGCAATTGATTGCTTAGATTGGTGTGAGGTTTGTTTAATTTCTCAATCTTGAACTTGGAGTTTTTTTTGCACAAATTCCATTGTTCACCTTCATTCTTATGAAGCTTATGTTTAAATTATTTAATGTTGGTACTTATTTTAACTGGAATCACTATGCTTGAAAATGGCATTTAGAGAATAATTTAATTGAAGCAATTTTTATGTTGTTGAATTTCCTACATGTTTCTTCAATTTGGTAACTCCACCTTTTTCTGGATGAAGAGTTGTTTAAGTGCATTTAATATTGTCAATTACTGAATTCCATAGAGTTATCAGAACTGAATGTCCTAGAAATATTTTGGAAAGTACTGAAAAATTAAAATATTTTGGTGGATAGTTCCACGATAAGAAACGATTTTTGATGTTCTGCTGTCTGGGTCATAAAGAGATCCCAGTTCAAGGTAGAATGCTGGTCAACAGAACACACATATTAGGGTGGTAACTAGAATTAGAAGTGTTGAGCTGTATATATTATGTATTAAATGTAAAATATTCTTACTATAGAAAGTTTAAATCCCTTAAACAGAGGGATATTAATTAGGAGAAAATTGAGGGATACTAACGAGGAGAAAGTTTAGGAGATGTTTTTGATTAGGGGTGATTTGTTTCCTTTTTGGAGGCTTGTATTATTCTTTAAATACCTGTTTAATTCCTCTTTGAAGAATATATGGAAATCATTTTATTACCACATATTTCTAGATTTTTCTGAGTTTAGACCATATATTAGTCACAAAATTTAAGCCCCTGTTGCTTGCTTTATTCTGTCTCTCCCAACATTATCAAGAACTATGGGTTTTGTGTGAGCTGCTATCATCATCAACTTCATATTCATCTTCTTAGTCCTAGGTTTTGTTCCTTATCATATCATTGTAGAAATTTATCTCAATTTCTTGCTGTCTGTTGTACTTGCTCCATTTTGCTGCTCTTGCTTTTCCTACCCAGATCCTTTCTTGTTGCCCTTGCATCCTTTGTACTGTTTGCCTATTGTATTGGTATGTCTGTATGCTACTTAGGTTTACTCGCAACATCTAGCTGATGCTTGGTAAAAATGTATTTTTTTTGTTTTATTGCTATTGTCGAAAATATTATTTTCAACTTATGCTCATTCTGTTTTTCTGCTTTGTAATCTGGCTAGAGTAAATCATGTCTGCTTTATTTTACCAGTTTCAGTAATTTTTTACTGCTTTTACTTGACATGTCTAATTGTCTACTATTCTGTTGCTGCTGATTTCAGCATTTTTTATTTGAGTTGTTGGTTAAATGCAGGAAGAAGTTAATATCCGCCAATTCTTTACTGGCTATACAAAAGGTCGGATGGATTGGCTTGGTTGGCCTCATATATTGAAATTAAAAGATTGGCCTCCTTCTAATTTATTTGAGGAACGTTTGCCTCGTCATTGTGCTGAGTTCATATCTTCTTTGCCCTTCAAGGAATATACTGATCCTCTCAATGGTGCTCTTAACCTTGCTGTGAAGTTGCCTAAAGATTGTCTAATGCCAGACATGGGGCCAAAGACATATATTGCTTATGGATTTCCTCAAGAGTTTGGGCGTGGTGATTCAGTGACCAAGCTCCATTGTGACATGTCTGATGCTGTATGTTCTATTTTCTTATTTCTTTCCTGGCCTGTAAATTTTCAAGGATCTCTTCTGAATTATTTGAACTTTAGGTTGTTATTTTTAAATTAAATAGGGTTTCATATTAGAAGGAAGGTGCATAGTTTGTAGGTACCAGGATGTATAAATTGTTGTCTTTGATAAGCATAAGCCATTGCAGTTCTCTGTTCTGTTTCTTATGAGCAGATTGTCGCTTCAATTCCATGTCATAGTTTTTCTGTTCTGTGCAATGTCTTCAGTCCATAAACTCCCATTTGATTCTATATTCGATGAGTTGTTGCGCTGGTTGTTTTAATGTTGATTGATTATTAGAAAAAGGTAATCTTGTTATGATTGGTGGAATAATTACATTAGTATTTTTAAGGACTTGAAATGATTGATGCCTTTGGATTAGAGAGCTGTAATTAATGTATACTATAGTCAGTTGCATAGCTTTTCCTGATCAAATATTGTCAGTGTTTTGTATTTATTGCTGCATGTGGCTCTGAGTGCATGCTCATTGATGAAGCTATTCAAGTATCTCTTTTTTCCCTTATAATAATTTGGCTATTTTAGGTAAATCTGTTGACTCATATTGCTGAAGTGAAATTGAAACCAGAGCAACTTACTGCCATTGAGAAGTTGAAACAAAAGCACTTTGAGCAAGACAAAAGGGAGCTACTTGGTGATGATCAGGATGTAGAAACTAAAGTTGGAATGCTTAATAATTCATCCTCTACCATAAGTTCTTTGGACAAGCAAAATCATGTCCAAGTCATGGAAAATGAAGGTGCTCTCTGGGATATTTTTCGGAGACAGGATGTACCTAAATTACAGGAATATCTGAAGAAGCATTTCAAAGAGTTTAGGCATATCCATTGCTGTCCTTTAAAGCAGGTAAATTAGTATTGGATACTCATTCCTACCAAATAGTTTTAGTGCTGCGGTATATTTGTAATATTTGGAGGTTTTCACCCATTTAACATTGACTCTCCCATTTACAAAAATATCATTAAATATACTTGTCACAATGGATTGGGTGAAGGATCAAGCTGCTAATAAATAGCCGTGAATAGTTTATTTTGAAAATGAAATTAAATGATTTTAGTTTATGTTTATTATATTCATGTAATGACTCGAATTGGACAATAAATGTTACTGTGTCTGTTCTTTAAACAAGGCAGGGAAAAGCATTATGGTGTAAATTACCAGTCCATAATGTTCATTAGTTTTTCAAAAAATTGTTTTATGCAATTGGCTCTGGCAATTTTGAAGTTTGGATTTGGCAGACAATAATTATTGTATATAGATAACCAATCAGTCTGAGAGTGCCTCACTCATTTTTTTTCTTGTATGGGGCATATCCTTTGGTAATGTAGGTTATTCACCCTATCCATGACCAGACCTTCTATCTGACTATGGAGCATAAGAGGAAGCTTAAGGAAGAGTATGGTTAGTAACATAATTTTCATATTTTGATTGGGGGGAGGGTTTCAAATTGTGTCTCTATATTGACTCTGTATATTCTTGTAGGAATTGAGCCCTGGACTTTTATTCAGAAGGTAGGAGATGCTGTTTTCATTCCAGCTGGTTGTCCTCACCAAGTCAGAAATCTGAAGGTAAAATGAACATACATGGTGAATTTGTTTCATATTTATTGTAGGTATGATGTATCCTTATTTGTCTAGAAGTGTATAAAGTGTTTTATGATTGTACTTTTAGGCATGGTTCTGACATGCTATAATAGTATCTTTACTTACTACCTTAAAGTAAGCCTAGGTCCTTCTTTAGCAAAGCAAGCCTTTGTAGAAAGTGAAAACTGTTTGATTCATCTAAGTTTTCGGCTCAAGTGTGAGTGTTTTGATACATTAAATTTGATTACTTTTTGTTTTATTGTAATTCTTATTTTTATTTTTTTGATATAATGAAACTGTGGAGGTTTGAATCTGTTAGTTTCTATGAAACTATTGAAGTCCCTAACCACCAGTTTTCTTTTTGTGGCTTGATTGATTTTATTTGAAGTAGTCTTTAAAATGTTCTCCATGTAAATGTCCGTGATATATATGTCTTCCTTATGCAGTCATGTATTAAGGTTGCTTTGGATTTTGTCTCTCCTGAAAATGTTGGGGAGTGCTTTCGTTTGACGGAGGAGTTTCGCACACTTCCAATAAACCACATGTCTACTGAGGACAAATTGGAGGTATGCCAAACTTTTATCATTTATTTGATTATGCCGTTTATTTGGTTCTCCAGTGTTTTGAGATGTAGCATTTACGTTTTTTTTAGTCTTTGATGGGCTAAGTTTTGTATTAGGCAGTTGTTTTTTATATTTATTGTCACATGGTCTTTGGGGTGGTAGCTTGCTGGATGCTTGGAATATGGCCTGATATTTTTGCAGTAACTCTTCCAACCCTTCCACCTGTGACTGCACCTCTTGTTTTATCAAACTCATCATCCCCAACTCTATGCAACAGGCCTCAGTGTCCCTCTTCAACTCTCATTAATGCATTCAATGATGCTACCATTCCTGAAAGAGATGGATCTCCCCTAATCTCCACCTTTTCTCCACTTACACTCACTTTAATCACCAACTCTTAGCCCGCACTTCCCTGAGTCTCTCTAACTACTCATCCAAGTATCACGTTGACTCCACCCAATTCAAACAAGTAAAAGTCCTGAATTACCTGAAGATTGGGTAATTGCACAGCACAAATTGTTTGCACACCTCTTGGTTTTCCACTGTGTCCATCTCCCACCACCACGCCATATTCTTTGGTACCTTCTGGTTTAATCCTCAATGATTCTAGTATTCTACGGGGTGGGGGGGAGAGGGGTGAGAATAACATGGGCCTGGGCTTATTTGTAGGAGAAAGATCTATAGTCTTACTCATCGGTTAATTAATAATTTCCTTTCATTTTTGTGAGAAGAGAATATTAATAATTTGCAAAATTTTGTGGGGTCTTAATGCAAAATCTTGGGCCGTCTCTAGTAACTAGATAGCAGTTCTAGGTTCTGGACTGAAACATGAAACCATGTTTGTCCAAATCCAAATTGTGCTGTCTGGTGAACTGAACTTAGCACATTGTTTACATTTGTAGACTGCCAAGTGCTGCTGCCAACTACTGGGACAATGAACAATTCACTCTGGCAATTATAATATAACCTATTAATTACAAAAAAAATGATGTGAAAGATAAACGTTCTAGAATTAATTTATTGAAATGCAGTAAGAGCTAAAGTTGCAATCTGCAAACAGTTGTATTATATTGTCATGTCAACAATTTCGTGCTGTAATTTTATGTAACTTTTCACCTTAATTGCTGCTTCTGAAACAGGTGAAGAAGATGACAATATATGCTATGCAAGATGCGATCAAAAAATTGGAGGAAGCAGGATTAATAATTTATAACTTCAGTCCCTTTGAGAATGGATTGTGATACTTGCATTTGCTGAGGCTGAGAGTACGCTGTTTACTTTGCTGTCAAAGGCATTTAGATTATCTCTTATGTACTGTGCTCATTCTGATTATGTTCTTTAGGCTATTGATTCAATTATCACATGTGAAATTGATGATTGTCATTCAATTTACAGGTCCGGGAAACGTAGGTTCCAGAGTAAATATAGCTGTAACAGATGAAAGCCAATTGGAAGTGTAAATTTTGAGTCATAAGCATATACAGGAGTGATGATGTTGGGTTCTATATATCGTTACTGTAAGAACGGTTCCATGTTTTGTTCACGCAACCAAACCTGGAAGGTTTTTTTTTGGCTTAATTATTCATTTGGTCCCTTAATTATTTAGGAATGTTCAATTAGGTCCCTCAATTTTTAAAAAGTTTAATCAGATCCTTTAATTTTTTAAAATACATCAATGTTACCCTTTCCGTCCAATTGAAGCTAACAGTGTTAAATTACAAGTTCCGGCGGTTTCACTTTACAAATAGTGGCGACTAAACAATGCTACAAAGTTTCTAGCGGTAAAAAATTGTCAAAAAATGTGAGTTCAAAAATTTGAAGAAAATAGTAGATTATGATACCATATTATAATAAGAGATTACACTATCAGATTCAAATCAAAGTCAAAATCACATATTACAATATCAAATTCAAATCAAAACACCCAATTCCAATCTCATTCAAATTTAAATCACAATCTAAAATCAAAATCCCAAAACCCAATTTCAGATTCAAATCAGAATCCCAAATCCCAAATTTAGATTCAAATAAAAATCCCCAATCAGAACCTTAACACCCAAATGATGCAGATCTGTTTGCGAGAAAGAGGGAAAGGGGAAGAGAGAAGTAGAACCACAAATCCCAAATATGAACCCTAACCCCCAAATTTGCAAGAAAGAGGGAAAAAAAAAGAGAGAAGTAGAAAGAGGCATAGCTGTTGTGTATCGCGACGTCAGCCCTTTGTTCGTCTGTGAGTGACCCCGTCACGAACGACCTGATGAAGGGCGAGTATGGCATGGCAACGATGGGGCTGAGCAAGACATTGTTCCAGCGCGACCAGATCTGCGAGGAGTACGAAATCAACAACGATTGAGACAAAGGTGGCCATGGAGAGCTTCTTGGACCTCTTGTGCATGGTGTTCACAGTGAATTGGAAGACGAAGACAGTGTTGGTGTCGGGAGCACGGGGTTGCACGCCTTCCATGGCAATCCGATCTAGGTTTCCGGCGATAACCAAAAGCCACTCTTCATCTTGTGAACTAGACTTCTGCCCCTGTGTCATGTTGCCTACCTTCGCCAATCTAATTAACGGAGCTGACAGAAAAGGGCCTAATTGTAGTGTTTTTAATAATTAGAGGATCTAATTGAACTTTTTTAATAATTGGAGGACGTTGAACTTTTTAACAATTGAGGGACTTAATTGAACATTCCTAAATAAGTGAGGGAACAAATGAATAATTAAGCCTTTTTTTTTTTGGAGACTCCAGTGTACATATAATTGTAACCATTTATATACCTAGGGTACTTTTTCAGCTTTTGAATGCATAGATTATGAGATTCTTAGTTGCCCCTGTTGTATTATGTGGCAAAATGTTGGGAGTACTAAACTGCTGTTTTGATTGATATGTCCTTTGTTTTAGCCTCAAACAATATTCAGTGTAAAAGAGAATAACTATAGTACACTTGACTCTAGGTCAAGTTGGATGGAGATGCTTCATTGTTTTATTTTCCGAAATAATTTTACAAAATAATTTCTAAATAACTATATTGTATAGGTTTACCTTACAAGTTAGATGGACGTGACAGTGCTGCTACTGTTGCAGTTCATCGTGTCAAAGTGGAAGGAGTTGGCGTCGCTGCGGGTGGAGATAACGGCGGCGATGACGGTGGCGGTGGACCCGTGGAGGAGGCACAACAACCTGTGATGGTTCCGGTTGGGGAGATGAAAAAGGAAAAGAAAAGGAAGATGAGAAGGAGGAGGGAGAGAGAGATTGGGGTAGCTTTAACCGGTCAATGGCTTTGGCTGTTCTCTAGGTCATGTTTTGCTCTGGTTTGTGAAATCGGTGTTGGAATTGGTTTGGTGGGAAAAGATTGTGCTCTAGGTTGTGTTTTGATGGTGCCTGTAAGCTGTTTGTGGAAATGTCTAAAGAGAAGGTGCTGGATGAAGTTTTACAATTAGATCATTTTTTTTTTGCTTTAATTCATTATGACAATTTTTAGTCGCTAGAAATTATAATTTAAAATTCAAAATAGATAGTAGCGGCTTTCTAGCCGCTGGAAATCACATTTCAAAAATTTTAACTGCCATGTCATAACTTAATTGACGACAGGGACCAAAAAGAATTTTTTTTTATCAGGAACTCAATACAACGGAAAAATTTATCGGGGCCCCAAAGCAAAATTCGGAAATTTATCAAGGACCTAAAAGTTATTTAAGTCTTTAACCTAAAACAAGCTATTTTTATTACTTTAAATTGAGGTTTGGAACAAAAGTAATTTTGCTTAACAATAACTTATCATTTATATTAAGATAATGATCATTTATATTAACAAGCTATGTAAAATAAATTCTAATATTTTTGCATGTAAAACCAAAGTTTTATCTCCACTTGTATTCAAGGAATAGTTTTCTTTTTTCAAGGTCACTACTACCGATACACTTATGCTATGGTTGGCTGGGAGGAAATAGAGGAAAAATGATGTGGGTCTTATGTAGGTTTCACACCTCCTATACTCTAATTCAAATATCTTCTTTCTATTTTCATCCTCTTTATTTCCATTCTTTCTACCAAACAAAATCTTCTTTCCACTATTATATATGTCGTAGTCAATGGATGATTTTGTTTTTTCAAAGCCTTTCCTACTATTGTCAACATTCTCCCATTAAATTCCTCAAATCAATAATAATATAAAATATTTTTGTTGTTGACGTGTCACACGCTTGAATATATTGTTGAACACTTCTCTTCATACCAATTCTATAAATTTTTTGCTAATTTTTTGGTAAGTCTTGTAGTATCTTGAATGTCCTCCTTGAGGAGAGTTATGAAATTCTTCTAATAGTTTAGGGATCTAGGAGAAGATGTTGGGATATCTACTTGTCACTTGTATAACAAAACACCTTGTTGATGAAGTATCTAAGTTTTTGGTACACCAATGAGAGTGTATTTTCACCTACTATAGTAGCTTTTTAACAAATAAATAAAGGCTTAAATATGTTTTAGGTCCCTGATAAATTAGCGAATTTTGTTTTAGGTCCCTAATAAATAATTTTTTTGGCATTGAGTCCCTAATAAAACAAAATTTTTATTTTTGGTCTTTGTTATTTTGTTGTAATCCTTCTAATGTATATTTTTTTTTCGTTTTTGTCCTTAAAATATGTAGGTCATTTGTTATGAGTCCCTATCAAATATTTTTCATAGGGACTAATATAAAATGAACAAAATATTATAAAGACTCAAATGAAAAATAGATATATTAGAATGACTAAAACAAAATAACAATGACCAAAAACAAAATTTTTGTTTCATTAGGGACTCAACGCTATTTTTTTTATTAAGGACCCAAAACAAAATTTGCTAATTTATCAGGGACCTAAAACATATTTAAGCCATAAATAAATATCATATAAAAATCATTTGACAACCTAAAAACCCTAAGACTTATGCGGTGGCGCCTTTCACCGCCTTAAAAACCCTAAGACCTCCTTCGTAGCGCACTTCTCCTTTGCGGCGGCGTCGCGCTTCATTGTATCGAAAACCTTAAGACCTCTTCAGCGAAGCCCTTCACCTTTCTGGTGCCTTGAGTACTACAACCACATCACCCCTAGAAACAAATGCCCCTTTGAATGGTTCAAGAATTAGAACTTCTTTAAAGTCACATCTATTGGCGAACTTGTCAATCAAAGACGTGTCGACGAGGACAAAGCCGCGGTCTTTGCCATCAGCACTGTCACTATTTAGATTGATGCCACCATGGCTATACATGTGAGAAAGAAGGAGAGGGATAGCATAGAGAGATAAAGGGCGAGCATGAAAGCGAAAAGAGGTAGATGTGTGGGAAGAAGGGATGGTTATGGTGGTGGTGCGAGAAAGCGAGAGGAACAGAGAAAAAAAAGGGAGAGAAAAAGGCGAAGGATGGGGAAGAAAAAGAGCATCGCCGCATATGACGGGCAAAAATCATCGCAAAGGTACTCTAAGGAGGTTTTCGACGAAAGTTTTTCCTTTTTATGCGTTATTTTCCTCTACTTTTGTCTTTGGATTTGTTTGCACTGTGATGCTAATTTTTTTTTCTTGTTGCAAATTTGTGATTGTCTTTGTGAATTTGACTGGAGATGCAACTTTAGTCATGGGTTTTGGGTTTCATGTGTTATGTTTGTATTGTTTTTTTTTCCTCTTTTATGTTGGGTTTATTGATGGTGTTGTCCCTAATTCTTTCCGAAAGGTTGTCATCTTCATTAGAGAGAGGGGGTTTTGTTGACATGAGGATGTGGCAATTGGAGAGGAGGCCTGCAAGGCAGGTGGAGGGGGAGGGGCGCTGGGAGTGAAGGAGGTGGAGGGCGACACATAGGTTGGAGGAGTAGGTAGAGGAGAGATGGATCATTCATTTAATTTTTTTATTAAAATTCTTTTCAGACTTTACCCAGTAACCTATAAACAATAGGCTTAATTGCACCTTTTACCCAAACTTTTTACTTTTTAGCAAATTTTACCCCCAACAAATTAATTTGACGCATTTTATCCCTAACTTTTAAAAAACTTTCAAATTTTATCTTTCATCATTTGTTTGTTAATAGACTAATGGAGAGCTGACGTAAGCGTAAAAGTTGGGGGAAAAATTTGCCAAAAAAGTATAGTTAGGGATAAAATTCGCTAAGATGTAAAAAAGTTAGGGATAAAATTCACCAAAAAGTAAAAAGTTAGGGGTAAAAAGTGCATGATGTATGTATGTTTCTTGTGATAAAGTATAAAAGAAGTTGTGAGCCTAGTTGCTAGGTGAGCAATGTAAGGTAAACCTATACAATATATGAGAATGTGTGCATGACGTAAGCTACCTAAAAGGGTATACAAGATGTTATGCCTCATAGAGAAGTGATGTAAGCCCTAATTGGAAAAGTTAGAAAAAGGAAAGGTTAAACATGTTCCCATCCAATGTGATAAGAAAGTAAGATCCTAGTGAGAGTGTAGGATATAGGCAAAGAATCGAGATGGGTGAATGGATTCTTTTAATCATTTTGAAAATTTGAAATTTTTACAAGATACTTTCACCCTTCCTTATAACACAAATTTTCCTTATCAAATATCACACAATATTTTAAAGATTAACAGAGTATATCTCGATATATGTGTTGAATTCAAAATAAGAAGATAATTTCAATCACCTTGAACTAGATATGAAATATTAAGAGTAGGGAAAGAGAAGATAAAGGAGACAATCAATTTATACTAGTTCAGTCCAATATGGACCTACATCCAGCAGACCTAACAACCTGAGTTAGATCTTTCTACTATGAATTTCATATTACAAACACTATGCACAATCAGAAATTCAATCACCCTTTCCTATCTTGTACCCCACAAGAAAGAAAATCAAAACCCCTTATAGAACCATTCTATAAGGAACTGAAAAACCTTATATCAGTAACACAATTTCTAAAAATGAATACAAAATTCAAAGAACGAATTCACCTAATCAGTGAGAATCTGAACAATGAGGCACATGTTGACCAATTGAGATGCCAAGAGTGTAATCTTTTTGAGAAAGATTTGAATCTTAGTGAACAAAGATCACATGTGGCTAAAACCCTTTACTGAGCTCCCTTTTCGCGAGTCTTCAACATTTGAAAATCTTTGGAAGCTTAAAAGACTCAGAATAGGTGAGACTATTTATAAATTTTTCAAAACATAGAACTTTAATCGATTAAAACATTATGTAATCGATTATAAAGTGTTCATCATAGACTTAGGTTTAGCCCGAGGAACGATGTATCGATTAAAATTGCTTGTAATCGATTGACCCAATCCTTGGAGCCTTTTAACTTAGTTTCTGGCCTTCATGAAGCTTGTTGTAATCGATTAACTCGCATGGTAATCGATTAAAGCAACGAGACTTGATTTTTTTATGAAACAAGTCATTTGAACTCCCAAGAGCCTTGTGTAATTTGTTAACCCAAGGTGCAATCAATTACCAAGTGTCTTGAGTTCAATGTCAACCAAAAACAAGAGTCTTAGGCACTTGGCTACTTATTTTGGTTAACTCTAAGCATGATCTAAAGCTATATCACTAATCAAAAGCACTTATGCCTAGTCTAGAACAGTCAATACAATGTCACACCTGTTAAATGTGTTTGGCATGCAAAATTCAAATCAAAATCAAAACCTAGACAAATATATGATCTTCAATCTCCAAGTCAATAGAGAGGTCAATGATTAAAGAATGAGGTTTAGGTGCCTTAGCGCACTAGTGGCCTTAGATTTGGCCAGGGTGGCCAACTCTAGGTGCCTAAGTAAAAGTTAAGGTATGATCCAAGGACATAGTAATGTCGATATAATGGGATAATAGTTGAAGGTATAAGTATAAATGAAAAGAGAGAGACCTTGAGAGTTAAGAAAAGATCTATAGAATAGAGAGTCAGCCTAGAGTCCTTAGAGCACTCACTGAGACATTATGTTTCACTGGTTTAACTTTCATGTTTTTATAGGTTAAGCAGATAAACATCCTCATGTGAAGAGCTTAGAGCATGGAGCTACTAATATGGAGGATGATTAATCTAGTTTTCATAACTAACTTCTACCCATGTGGCATAACTAATTGTTGCCCATGAAGATAGTTATGCTAAATAGGCATAAGTTAGTTATGTGGCATAACAAAAGTTAGTTATTTGTCATAACTAACTTTTGCCTATGTGGCATAACTAACTTCTGCCCAAGAAGTTAGTTATGTTTCATGGGTAGAAGTTTGTTACTTGGAATAACTAACTTATGCCCATGTGGCATAACTAAGTTATACTCATAAAGTTAGTTATGCTACATGGGCATAAGTTAGTTATGTGGCATAACTAACTTCAGAAGTTAGTTATTTGTCATAACTAACTTCTTCCCATGTGCCATAACTTGCTTCTGACCATGAAATAAGTTATGTTTCATTGGCAGAAATTAGTTATGCCACATAACTAACTTTTGCCCATATGGCACAACTAACTTCTGCCCGTGAAGTTAGTCATTCTACATGAGCATAAGTTAGCTATTTGGCATAACTAACTTTTGTTATGCCACATAACTAACTTATGCCTATTTAGCATAACTATCTTCATGGGCAACAATTAGTTATGTGACATTACCAACCTTAGAAGTTAGTTATGCTACATAACTAACAACTGAAGTTAGTTATGCCGCAAAACTAACTTTAATTAAAAGTTAATTATATGGCATAACTAACTATTGCCTATTTGGCATAACAAACTTTAATGCTAGAAGTTAGTTATGCCACATGGACAGAAGTTAGTTGTGTGACATAACTAACCTTAGAAATTAGTTGTGCCACATAACTAAATATAGATGTTAGTTATACCACATAACTAACTTTGACTTAAAGTTAGTTATGTGGCATAACTAACTATTGCCCATGTGGCATTACTAACTTTATGGCCAAAAGCTAGTTATGCCATATTGGCAGAAGTTAGTTATGTGACATAACTAACCTCAAAAGTTAGTTGTGCACATAACTAACTACTGAAGTTAGCTATGCCACATAACTAATTGTTGCCTATGTGGTATAACTAACTTTATGGCCAGAAGTTAGTTATGCCACATAGGCAGAAGTTAGTTATGTGATATAACCAACCTTAGAAGTTAGTTGTGCTACATAACTAACTACTGAAGTTAGTTATGCTGCAAAACTAACTTTAATTAAAAGTTAATTATGTGGCATAACTAACTATTGCCTATTTGGCATAACAAACTTTAATGCTAGAAGTTAGTTATGCCACATGGACAGAAATTAGTTGTGTGACATAACTAACCTTAGAAGTTAGTTGTGCCACATAACTATATACAGATGTTAGTTATACCACATAACTAACTTTGATTTAAAGTTAGTTATGTGGCATAACTAACTATTGCCCATGTGGCATAACTAACTTTATGGCCAAAAGTTAGTTATGTGGTATAACTAACCTCAAAAGTTAGTTGTGTCACATAACTAACTACTGAAGTTAGTTATGGCACATAACTAACTTTAAAAATTAGTTATGTGGCATAACTAACTGTTGCTAATGAGGCATAACTAACTTTATAGCCATAAATTAGTTATATCACATGGGTAGAAGTTAGTTATATGACATTACTACCTTAGAAGTTAGTTGTGCCACATAACTAACTACTGATGTTAGTTATGCCACACAACTAACTTTAATTAAAAGTTAGTTATGTGGCATAACTAACTTTTTTCCATTTGGCATAACTAACTTTAAGGCCAGAAGTTAGTTTTGCCACATAGACAGAAGTTAGTTGTGTTACATAACTAACCTTAGAAGTTAGTTGTCACATAACTATATACAAATGTTAGTTATACCACATAACTAACTTTAATTAAAAGTTAGTTATGTGGCATAACTAACTATTGCCCGTGTGACATAACTAACTTTATGGCCAGATGTTAGTTATGCCACATGGGCAGAAATTAGTTATGTGGCATAACTAACCTCAAAAGTTAGTTGTGTCACATAACTAACTATTGCTAATGTGGCATAACTAACTTTTTGTCCATAAGTTAGTTATGCCACATGGGCAGAAGTTAGTTGTGTGACATAACTAACCATAGAAGTTAGTTGTGCCACATAACTAACTATTGATGTTAGTTATGCCACATAACTAACTTTAATTAAAAGTTAGTTATGTGGCATAACTAACTAATGCCCAAGTGGCATAACTAACTTTATGGCCAGAAGTTAGTTATGCCACATGGGCAGAAGTTAGTTATGTGACATAACTAACCTCAAAAGTTAGTTGTGCCACATAACTAACTACTGAAGTTAGCTATGCCGCATATCTAACTTTAAAAATTAGTTATGTTGCATGACTAACTTTATGGCCTAAAGTTAGTTATGCCACACGGGAAGAAGTTAGTTATGTGACATAACCAACTTTAGAAGTTAGTTGTGCTACATAACTAACTACTGAAGTTAGTTGTGTAGCATAACTAACTAATGCCCATGTGGCATAACTAACTTTATGGCCAGAAGTTAGTTGTCACATTGGCATAAGTTAGTTGTGTGACATAACCAACATTAGAAGTTAGTTGTGCTACATAACTATCAACTGAAGTTAGTTATGCAACACAACTAACTTTAATTAAAAGTTAGTTATGTGGCATAACTAACTATTTCCCATTTGGAATAACTAACTTTTTGGCCAGAAGTTAGTTTAGAAGTAAGCTTAGTAGTGGAATTGTTTGAGTCAGGATACTAAGATGTAGCTGGGAGTTAGATGGATTACCTAAGAATTATGTTGCCTACCTAGTAGCTTGATTAAGTCTCGTTTTTAAAGAAGAACTATGTTGCCTACCTAGTAGCTCGATTAGATTACTGCCAAAACTGCTATACGTTAATGAGCTTATAGTCGTGGGAGTGAATCTGCTTAGGTAAAACTAATATATACCCTTGGAGAATAAATCTTACCTATGCCTTTATGTTGAAAAAGATAGTAAGTTAGGGATGAACTTCGTTAAGAGAAACACTTCTTATAGGAGATGTTTAAGACTAGATATAGAATAAGGAATTAGCTTGAGTGTAGACAAAGAGAGTTGTAGCCTTAGCTTAGCTTACCTTAAACTCAATGAATTTCGGGGACAAAATTTCTAAAAGGAAGGGAGTATTGTAACACCTTGAAAAATTACAATCCAATAAGTAGAAACTGACCGATTTAATTAGGAATTAATTGAGATTTATTTAAATAAGAAAAAGATATGTTTTGGGTAATTAAATATAGTTAGAGATTAATTGAGTAATTAAGAAAAATGAAGGAAAGTAAATAATATAAGTATTTCTTTATAATAGTCAAGTAGAAAAAAATTAAATCAAAGGATATAATATTATCTATAATTAAAATCTATGTGATTAATTCAATGAAATTAATTGCTTGTGATAGAAGTTTATCTGTGGGTAACTCTTTGTAATTAATTCTCTAGAATTAATTCTCTGTGGTTACTTTTCGGTACTACTTGTCTGTAAGTTTGTCTATAGTTAGAATTCTTTGTAGTTAAATTGTCTGTGGTATTTTATTTAAGTAGTTATGTGTGGTGTAGTACGTATTTAAATTCAAGTACTCAAAGTTGTCTGTGATTGACTGCCTGGAATGCCTGCTAGTAATTAATTGATCTGTGATTAATTACTAGTAGTGATTATTTAAATATTTATTGTTATGTATTAATTAATTAATTGGCTGCAAAAATGTTTTAATTATTTTAAATTCTAATACCTTGCTCATCAAGTTACCTCTTATAAAGTTTATCTGTAAACAATTTGTTTACAGATAAAATTTTATTTGAGCAACTAGAAAAAAATTTCATTACACAAAGTTTTATAAAATTTATTAGATTTTGAAATTAAGTTTTAAAATTTTAAATTACATTTTATTACAATTACACAATATAAAATTACACTGTATAAACTAAACTCGGTGTACCTAAATTCCTTAATCCTCACTAATCCTACACCTCATTACATGCAAGCCCCCACAAATCAACACATCATCACCCATCTAATCACCTAAACCCACGGCCCTCCCCACCTAAACCACTAGCACACTTAAAAATCTAACTTAATACTAAGGTAAGTTAACACAACACACAACCCGCCACTCACTAACACTCACGGCCCTCTCTCTCTCTCCCACATTCCACTCTCTTCCTTCCCCCACATGACAACACAAAACACGAACACCTCACACTCATGCAAATTCTTGAGCCAACACCTAGCATCACCATCCAACCTCACGGCCAAAACAAAGGAAGCCACCTAAACCCACCACTAATCTATCACTAATTTTTTCTCTCGCCTAAAACACACCCAAAGCATGAAACTTAGCCAAAAACTTGTGCTATTTTCATCACATGTTGCTGCTGGCTGTGGAGGAGAAGAGGCAAAGGAGAAACCTTGCCCCTAATTTCTTGTTGCATGCAAGTCCTTGCTCATCCTCACCACCATTCTCATCTTCTCCTCTTCATCCCCATCTTCATTGTGAGGATCTAAGCTTATGTAAGGGGAACTATTTTGTGAAGAAAATTTTAAAACTATGGTTGTCTTTGGGGGTTTCAACCATAGAGATTCATGTATGCCTCCATTTGAATTGTTGTGAAATGTGTTGAAATCGATATTGATTGAAATTGGTTATTTTGATGTTTTTCCTCTTGACCGAAACTGTTGGGCTTTTCATGCATGAGTTTTTGCTATCCTTTTTACTCTTTAATTCTTTGGGAAGGATCTATATACAAAGGAGACTATCCCAAATTTTATCAAAATTTATTGATAAGTTTTTATATTGAAATTCAAGCTCAAATTAATTAAGGCAGTGGCTGTCTACACATTTTGCTCTGGACAGTTCTCACTGTTTTGCTCTTTTTATCAAAATCTAACCATTGGTTTCTTATAAAATTTGTTCTCAATGAAACTAGACACATAATTCTACAACTTTGCTTTTGGGTCCATTGTGGGATAAGCTCAAACTGAGGCTCATCCGTGACATGCAATATTGCTCCTCTGTTTTCATTTTTGAACAGAACAAGGCTCGGTTTTTGAGAATTTTTACACTTTTGTACTTATCTTTTTCAAAATGTGATTACACATCTAAAAAATAGACAAAACAATATTTCTAAAAATATAAATTAAAAAAATTATCATTTCCATCTTCTAGTTTAACTTTTAAAGTTTTGGCAGAGAAGAAAACTTTGGTTCTGTTTTGGGTCTGAAAATTGTAGCTTTAAAGAAAAATTTACTGGGAATGATAGGGAAGGAGTTAGAATGCAAGTTTTACCTTTTTAGAAATAAAAATGTGTTACCTTTCTACTGTAAAAAGTCCATCTCGAAACAAGTTTGGGAAGTGTTAGAAAAATAAATTTCTTTAAACCATGTTCACTGTGAAGCACATTCTGTACTGCCAACTTGTAGAATTTTTAGAAATTTTTGTAGATTTTTTCTAAACAATTGGGTTACTATTTTAAAAAATAGAAATCAATAGCTTTCTTTACATATAAAAATTTTGTCAATCAAAAGTCATTTGCTAAATTCAATTTGAGCTCACATTCAGTGCTGTCAAGGAGAAAATTCACTCTTAATTGCTTTTTCTTTTGGTGCAATGCAAATTGTTTTAATTGTTATTATGAATTGATAAAGTTGTGATTTTGTGAGGCAGTGGGTATTTTTACTCACTGTTTTGTTTTGTTTAAAGACCCAGGGAATGTGAACCTTGGGCAACTAATTATTGATACATGTGACTGTGAATGCCTTTGTATTACAGTCAATTTGACTGTAGGGTGAACACTGTGATAGTGTTGTTTGAATTTGTGATGTGCTCACAAGACTTGGGCACGAGTGCTTGTGATGACTAGAACTCTGTTCTAGTGATTCTGACAATTTTGCCATTTAAGACAAAATGAAACCTTAATAGAGAGCACCATTAATTAGGCTGCAAGACTTAATTTTATTCATAGATTTTTAATTAAATAACTCTTTATCTGTGCATTGGACATAGAAAGGACTTAGGACCTTTGCGTGGAGGAAAAAACAGTAAGTTTGATTAATTATACAATTATAAAACTTGAGAGGGTAAGATGTACATAAAACATAATAAAACTTGATACACGTTTTGGATTATATGGTGTTGAAAGTTGTGCAATGGAATTACAAGTGTACGACGAATTGCTGGAAGTACAAGATGAAAAGAAAGTCAAGTGGGGCATTTCCAGCTATGAAAATACAAAAGAGAGGGGCGGAGTTCGAATGGCACTTCACAAGAGGTGACGGTCATCCATAGATATATATATATATATATATATATATATATATATATATATATATATATATATATATATATATATATATATATATAGTATAGCAGAGACGGGGTCTCATGCTCGGCGTCTATTCAACCGTCTAATACCATGTGCAGCGGAACCCCACCATGACGAGAAATGATAATCCCTATGAGGAGAGTGTTGAGGAGTCAGTCCTCAGAGTAATGGATGACCACAGTTGGTACCTGGGAGATGATCGTAAAGCATTGCGACCTTCGGGGGTATGGCCCTAAGTTGTGACAAAAGATCACATAGCCGACTTGGCAACCCCGACAAAAATACAAGCCATCATCAGGTGGTGAGAGCCCGCCATTGTACCATGGTGAAGGGTGTCCTCCCAAAGTCATCCTACTCAATTGTGTAAGACCACTGAGTTCTGGGAGTTCCAGTGGCAGCTGGCCAATAAGAAAGAATTTATAGAATTAGTAATGGAAATGAATAGGTTTCGAGTGTGATTGTTAGATTACCATATCGTAATGGCTAGTAAAATGTGCATGTGACTTTGTAAGTCTCTTTTGTGTGTCTGTTGACGAAGCATAGAGTTCACCCTTATGTTTTTATTTTAGGAGCAAATGGCAGCACCTGTGAAGGTCATAGAAATATCGTCTTCATCACCTTCATCACCCTCGACATCCTCTTTCTCTTTGGAAGTATCTTCAGAGGGTCTAGTTGTACCCGTTACTGTTCCCGATGCCACACCATCCGAGGAGCTCACGCTTGGTCCGGCATTTCCCACCTTTCACCAAACCTTTTTATGTCAAGAATCCGAGATGTGATTGGGTGAGGGCCCATTAGGGGGATCCGCCGCTAGTCGTGAACTTAGGGGACAGTAAGTCGAAGGTTTCAGATGGGGATTTCTCGAGGAGGATTCTGAGGAGAATACGGTGGATGATGGCCAGGGGATTTCTTCTTAGGGATCTTGCTAGAGATCCTCTATTGTCATCTTTATTTTTGGAGGTTAGTCTAACATGCAAGGTTGGGTATTAGTGATGATTGCTAAGTCCTAAGATCTTCTTTTCTTTTTCAAGTATTTAATATGGGTAGACCTAGGCTTCAGATTTTGATAAATATATATTCAATCATCTTACATTATCACCTTATGTAATTTGTATATACTCTGGGGTAGTACCTATTATTTTTGCCCAGGGAAACATCTATATTATGACGCTCTTTACTTCAAGTATACACACACACACACACACATATATATATGTGTGTGTGTGTATATATATTTTGTAGCAAAAAATATCTCGTTTTATTTATTCTCCTTAATTCGAAATTAAATGTTTAGTTGTAATCGAAACAACGCTACATTGTTCATCTTGCAAACTTAAATAACCCGTTTAATTATTAAGCGAAACACAACTTTTAAAAAATAAAATAAAATAAAAAGTCTTTAAAATTTTGAAAAAAAATCCATTAAGACTTTTATTAACTTCACTCGATTTAAGCAATCATATAAACTATCGCGCTTTATAAAATAAATAAATAAATGATCCTTTCTTTCTTTTAGGAAAATTGAATGAAGTAACATGTTTATTAAATTAAAATAAGTTTAAAATGCGAATATATGTAAACCCGAATTTAGGGTGTTACACCTTCGTGTTTGGGTCTTTCTCCCACAGTGACTCTCGTGTCTCTGTTTTTTTTTTTTTTTTTGACTTACCTTCTCTAATTGAACCGCTTAAGGCGAAAGAGAGATTAGGAGAAAATTTTAAAAAGATGGGCTAAACGTTTGTTGTACTAATGAAGAGGCTTTGCCTTTTTTTTTAAAAAAAAATGTGTTAATGATTATTAAGGCATTTTAGCTACTCCGACTAATAAAGTCACGTGCTCTCTCAACATGTAAATACTAAATAAGCTCTTTTATAATCAGTCTATATAGTTTTTTTAATAAATCATATTCATTTATTTTTATTTTTTTAATAAAAAATTATTCTTTTATTTTTAGTTTTAATTATCTTTTGCTATTTATTTAACAATTTGGATTTATATTATGATTATGAATTTTTAATTTAAGTTTATTTGTCACAATTTAGAGATTATTTTTTATCTATATTATTTTTTTATGCATATGCATTATAATATATAAATATTTAGGTAGGAAGGTAGAATCTTACGATTCGATTTACGATCCTCGAATTACGAGTTTTTAACCACCTTTCGATCTTAGGTAAAATCTCGATTTTAACAACCTTACCCCCATGTTTTAAAACTTTGATGGTTTTTCAAAGTGGTGAAAATATTTCATGTGCTTTAAGTCAACTCATTTAAATGTGAAAAGAAAGGGTTATTGATCATTGAAACTTCATTCCTTGGGGCAGACCATAGGTGAGATGGTGGATACGAAGGTGTCATATCTAAAACCTTAAGGGAACCCAAGTTTAGTTGTTGTTATCTATGAGTAGGCACGTAAGTTGAGGATGCTCAAGAGGTCCTCAATCAAGTGCTGGGGGTTTTCGTGGTGACTAACGCCAAATGGGCCTATAGAATACATGAATGGGCAAATCCTTATAGAGGTTAAGGTCTTTGCAATCCTTACCAAGGTAAGCTACTACCCACACCCATCTATTTTCGATACAACCACACTTCCTCTGTAAGGTTAACTTAGGTCTCCCCCAATGGTCAAAAAGTGGACTATGTTAAGGGATGTACTTAGGTGATCGTTCATGTGATGTAAATCTCCATGGAGTAGAGTCTGTCTTTGGTGTTTATGATTGGTGTGTATGGTAATTCTTGATTGATAAACTCTAGATGATAATACTTGAGTGTTTGAATTATGATGTCGATATTTGTTTGTGATTCATGATAATTGGTCATTAGATGTTTCTTTTATGTGAGTTGGATGTTATTATTATTTGAAATTGAAATGCCATGTTTTAAAGATAATGAGGTTTAGTTATCTGTTATTTGTTGAAGTTTTAAATTGTTGTAAGTATGTTTGTTTTTGGGTAAGCTTACCCTTGCATTGTGGCACATGTGGTTATGACTGTGATGATCTCGAACTTCGTGTTCGTGGGAGCATATGGCTAGGAGGTGAACCTTTCTTTCGGATGCATCGAGGATGTGCATGTAAGGATATGAAGATGCGATTCTTCCTTTTCCTTTTATTATTATGTTTTCTTTTATATAGTGTTGACCAACTTGGGTGTTTAAGATAATTATCTTTTTAAGAGTTGTACATATATATGTATAGATGTACATTGAGTTGTTATGATGTTGTATCTTGTGATGGATGTTGAAGTGCCAAAAGGCACATGGTTTTATTCAGTTGACCATTTTATATATGAAGGATTTATCTTTAACTTTTGGGTTTTGTCTTTTGCTTTCGAAACGCGAAGAATTCACAAGTATTTTCATAAACAAATTAATTGAAGAGTTTGAAATAAATTAAAAGAAAGTCTTCTGCTTTGTTAGGCACCGCTCGGGGTGGTTTTCTGTTTTTAGTTTTGAAATTTTTAAAAAACAAAACCAGTTTTAGGTGAGTTTTTAGTTTTATTTTTTTTGTTTTTAGTTTTTAAAAAGTTGTTGCAAATTGAAGATGGATAAATGAGTCAACCATTTTATCTTATCTCGCTCCACTATAAAATAATGCAATATAAAAAAATATCAACACATAAAAATAATTAAAAAATAATTAAACCTATGGCGGCGGCAGGGGTGGCGATGGTAGAGGTGGTGGAGTTTGCGATGATGGTGGTGGCAGCAATGACGACAGTGGTGGTGGTGGTGGTGGTGAAGGTGGTGGAATGGTGGTGATGGTAGTGGTGGTGGTGGCAATAGCGGTGACGGTGATGGTTGAATGGTGTGGTGGCGGTGGTGGAATGGTGGTGGTGGTGGCGGCAACAGTGGTCGAATGGTGGTGGTGGTTGTGGTTGTGGTGGTAGAATGGTGGTTGTGAGAGTGTTTTTTAAAACTAAAAACCAAATTCACAAAAACCTTTTTTCTTGATTTTGAAAATGAATGTAAAAGTGTTTCAAAATAGAGTTAAAAACCATTTCAACTCCATTTTTGTTGAACGCGTTTTGTTTTGAAAATTGCATTTGAAAACCAAAAACTCACAACCACCCTGAACGGACCCTAGTTATCGAGTTGTCATCTAACGACAGTGGGTCATTACACATACCAAGGTTTTAGCCATTTGCTTGAGCAAAAATTAATTCCTTTCACCCATTTTTGGTTTTTTGTCCCATAATACATATTTCACATTATGTGTTCCTTAACATTAAAACTAATTACCTAAAATTGGTTAACATAATTTTCCTTTAATAATAAAGAGTATTATTTTTGTCCCTACATAGACATAATCAATTAATTTGATATTTAATAGTGAAAGACAAATTAAATATCTAACTTTATTAATGATTAATTGATACATTTAATTTTCTACTTTCATATATGTAACCAAATTTAGTTTAAATTTAATAAACTGACGTGCAAAGCATCACAATAAAGCAAGCGATTCTAACTAGGTTGGCACCCAATGCCTGAACAATCATCTGCAATACCTCAGGAGTTTATTATGATCAAGAAAAAAATGGAAAAAAAATACAAAGAAGGAGCACAGGGAACTAAAGCCAATACCCTTGAAGAATCAACTAAATCTAAAACACGGAAGACTTGTCTTCATATGAAGAAAGTATGCACTAATAAACTAAGGAAAACAAATTGATGATGCAAAACACCATATGAGGCTAACTTATCCCCACAGTTATTTCCCTCATGGTAGATGTGAGACACCCTAGATTGCATGTTAGCACAAAGAGTTATCACATTTTCCCATAGATTGCGAAGATGCCGAGGAACTAGGTTAACAAATTCAAAAGCCTTAACTACAAGCAAAGAATTAGTCTCCAACCAAAGTAGATGCCATCCCTTAGAATAAGCAATTTCCATGCCAATATAACACCGTGAAGCTCCGCCTATGGAGAGGACACAACTCCTATATAGAAAGCATAACACCCTAATTGTAATGACCCACTATTGCCACATGATAACTTAACTACTATATTGCGAAAAGATTTAACTTTATTGAGAACTTGTTATAAGTTATTTCTAAAAATATGTGTAAATTTTTTGCACGACATCACTGGTCATTCATAGCATTCATCATTCGAAATATATATCAACATACATGACTACAGCTGAAGATCATCCATACATAAAATACATATATGTCAGAAGTGTAAATATTAAGCCTTAGGGCAATATATAACCCATATACCAAAAGTTTGATATATCTCAAAAGGTGCAAAATACGTGTGTACCAGTGCAAATATACCCATCGGTAGGTACGTCCATCAAAAGGGAAGGGATACATATTACTACTCATTCCCTACTAGCTGGCCACAACTACATATTACCTTAACTAGAAGCTAAGATGATATAAGAAAATGTAAGAAATAGAAGAAGCAAAACTCATGTGGCTTCAGTCGTGAAGAGCTTGATCTGCTGGTAGCCCACCGTCTGCTCCCACGAAGAATCGCGATCATCACAGTCAAACGCATATAAACAAACAACGCAAGGATAAGCTTACAAAATAAACATACATTTCAAATAAAACATTAGATCCACATTAACATATTCACAGAGGTAAATAATAACAATATACGATAACATCCATTTCATCGCAACAATCACCAGCATATCCTTAAACAATATGCCTAATCATACTATATGCAGACACGACTCCATGGAGATTTTCACCAGTCAAGCGATCAACATAGTCAAATCCCTTACCATAGCCCATCATCCGACCATTCAGGGAAATGTTGTCACTAATCATGGAAAGAAATTAGTGGCTTTGTCAAGATAGGTGTACGTGGGTAGTGGCTCACCATGACATAAGACCTGCAAAAATCTTGACCTGAATGTGGAATCGCCTATCCATCCTACCCCCCAAGCCCATGTACAAAACCCCACCAATCTTTCTGACACTAGGTTGAGGGCTACACTCCCACCCTCAACTTACGTGCCAACTCGTATCTACAGTCACCATCTACTATGGATTCATGCATGTATGCATGTACAATCCAACACATCCACAGTCATCATCCACTATGGACAACAACCACATCATATTCACAGTCATCATCCATTGTGGACTCATGCTTGTAAGCATGTAAAATCCAACAACAACATATCCATAGTCATCGTCCACTATGGACTCATGCACGTACACATGTAAAATCCAACAACAACAAATCCACAGTCATCATCACTATGGACTTAGAGTTAAAGAAAACAATTGTCCAAAGTTGACCGGACACACAACACTAGACGCACTCACTGGACGCTAATCACCAGACGCTAGTCACCAGAAGCTAGTTTCTGGACACTAATCACCAGACCCTAGTCTCTAGACGCAAGTTACCAGACACAAATCACTGGACACAAGTCATCGGACGCACGCATCATAGTTGACCGAACGTAACATTGGATGCACTCACTAGACACTTGGTCTGCAAAATTGGACGCTGAGCAAAATCCTTAAGTTTTTAATTTTTAAAATAGTTTGGAATAGTTTGGAATTTTTCTAAAATCTCTTAAAAACATTTGAAATAATAAAAATTATAGAAGTCATCTTTAAAACTTTAGAAATAAATGAAAAGGAAAGGTATAAGATAAAAGAATGGTGTGACCTCTTGGGTCTTAGGATCAAAACACCAACAAGTCTATTTTCAAAGGAATAAAACCATAGGCAAAATCAAAGATTTACAAAAACCACAATAACCATTTTAGCGAGCAAAAGCCATAACTATCTTCATTACAAAACAGTTCACTTCTATGTTCAAAATCTCAACCTATTTCAACCATATTGTAGAAAACTTGATCTCATGTTGTAAACAAAGGGAATATGGTTTCAAGGAAGAAAATAATAATTTCCAATTCATTTTGTATGAAAGGAACCAAAATTTTCTAAAACATTTCAAAAATACTTGAAAATAGATTTTCCTCACTGCACATGGGTCAGTTTCAAGGAAACTTTTGAAAATGGAATTTAATGAATTAGAAAGCATACCATACATCGTTAGAAAGCTTGAGATGTCTACTTTTTAACAATATAACTCTTTTTTAAATATCATTTTTGTAGAAATACAGAATTGAAAAACAAAGTACTGTGTTCAGTCACATTTTTCCTAACAGCATAGTCAACTTTGTATAAGCATAACTCCTTTGATTTTCAATATTTTTGGGCGGTTTTTGATCCAAAATTGTAGCCCTGGATGTTTATTTTCATCTCCAATAAACGGAATTCAATTTTGTTCACCACAGCCAAAGTTATCACAAAAATACTAACACATGTTCAGGCAAAACACACTAGACAGTAAGCAATTTCATATTCAACTATCATATACTCACATTCCATCAACTTATATCACAAACAATTCTTCAAAAATAATACATCCAGTAGATAACACACATCACAACAAATCCATACACAAAGAATACATGAAAACTGTAAGTTTTCCTTACCTCAAAGAGATGCTACAAAAATGAGATATAAAGAGAGAGAGCTTGTTGGACGGTGGAGTATGATGGACTTGACTTCTTAGAATAAGGTCTTCAAAAATTCACCAGGAACTCAACAATAAACCATCTCCATAAACAAAAGGGAAAGATTTAGAAAAAGGAAGAAAGATTTTGTCATTAGGAAGAAAGAAAATGAAAGATTGTCTTACCAACAAGTTACAACACTTATCAAAATGGTGGAAACCAAACTTGCTTGAAGAAACCTTGGATCTTTGGGGTTGTAAGAAGATTAAGAAGACAAAAGTTGAAATAAAAATAAAGAGAATGAGCTGCTGGACTCTCACGGCTGGTTCTTAGAAAGAAAAATAGGGACTAAGTTTATGAGGACATTAATTTATAGAAGCAAATGACTCCACGTAAATTTCTTCTCTTAAAAGTAGTCAAATGAAGTAAATGAACAAGTAGTAAAATGATCCTCGGCAGCAAACCATAAGCATTTTGGTCACTAAAGAGGACAACAATTCCACATCTTGAATTGGCTACAAAACGTGTAGAATGGTGCTTCACACTTAAGGCAATGGGTCTTTTGTCTTATGCATTAAATTTTGGTCAAGAAGCAAATTTTAGAAAGGAAGCAACTAGACTCTCAATTTAATTCACAAGATTTTGCTCAGATTGCATTTAGGAAGCCTTTGAAAATTTTGCCATAAGTACGTAGGAGTAAATTGTGGTAGCTGTACTTATAGCTTTAGGTGAACATATTAATGGGAAAGGTAACAAAATGCAAATCAAACTAATTAGATTGCTAATCATAAATTAGTAAATGTATGACTTTCTAATCTTAATTTAGAACACCCAAGAAAATTTAGAATGTTTCAAGGAATTTTTCCAACTTCGGAAAAGCTCTCAAAATCGTACTTTTTGAATAGCGTTAGAACATTATTATTTTAATCAATGTGTTACACTAATATTAATAAAGCCCCATTGTTATCTCAAAATAAACCTCCGTAAGCTGTAGGACTAGGGGAACCTCTCGCAGCCTCATTCGAATTGCACTTGACCTAACCTGGCAAATAGGGATACCAAGAAACCTCTATAGGAGTTGTAGCTTTGCGGGGACAACTTGCAATAGCAAAAGATTTGAGAATATTGAAGTCTAGTATACATAACTTCATACACCCATTTGAGCGAGAACCAAAAAGAGAAATAGCGCCCATTAGCATGGATGTCGCCCTCGAAAAAGGAATTTCCTAATTGTTAAATCTACATTGTTGTTGAGTCATGAGACGAATCAGGACCCTCAATAATTTTGATTTAATGCAAATAAATATTAAGCTAAAAAAGATTGCGACTTAAAATGCCAACAATTGAAATAGTTGTATCTGTAAGATATAGATGATACGCAGACAGACGTTGAGTCTGAAGAGCATTTAAAGGCATAGTTAATGCACTGTCATTTTAATTTGTGTTGCAAGGAATGTTCGAAGAACATCCTTCCTAGGATCTGTCGAAGTGCACAATGGGAACAAAAAGAAGAGTCAAAGTATCTAAGTTTTCCCCTTGCCTCAAAAGACGTGTTACAGTTAGCAATGAGTACTTGTCTGAGCAAACAATGTGACCACTGCAATAGAAGGATATGGAGTGCCCTTTAAGGAAGATAAGTAGAATGCTTTATCAGCTCAGAGTGACTAGTTGGTGACAAGCATTTAATGCTCCAACGGACACCCTCCTTTAGACGCTGATCAGACGCATGCAAGAAGACCGTTTAGAGACACCGATTACTTCCTCAGCAAGTCTATATATAGCAGAAGTTTTGAAGTGCTGAAGTTACGGAACTTAATTCAAATATTTCAAACATTCTTTCAAGCCTTCATTCTTTCTCTTGTAATTTTTCTCTAAGTTGTAAAGGCTCTCAAAACACTTTGAGTATCCTGAGAGAAAAAGACTTTGTTCTTAACTTGTATATCCGTCTGTTAGACGCTACGTTAAAGTCTGTGTGCCCCAACCTTCAACAAATCTTCTGATTTGTTGTAAGAGCCAGAAGTGGCTTGGTAAGAAAAAATACTTGGGTTTTTAGCTTGGAGAGACTAGTGTAAAACTACTTGGGTGAGCCAGAAGTAGCAGTGAACAATACTTGTAACTTTGTGAAAGTTAGTGGAACTTGGTGGGTTGCCAAGAACTGGACATAGTCTCAGGGTGAGACGAACCAGTATGAATTTCTGTGTTCTTTTCTCTACTCTTTATCTCTTAACTGCATGAACAGACCTTGTTTTGTGATTTAGTCGTTTTGAAAAAGGTTTTGTCTATTACAATTGTTTATGATAATACCATAGCACCCAAACAAAGTGGGTTATGGCTACCAAAACAACATTTCTAACCTATGCACTCCAAGAGTCCAAGGCTTCTCAATGAGCAATAAGACAAACTCCACCAACATGGTGTCAATATGTTGTTTCAAAATCTGCTCTAACCAATTCCATAGTCATTAAGCAAAATCGCAATGAAGGAACATGGTGTGGTAGTCTCCTTATACGATGCACATAAACTGCACATCAAGACCACTATACAACCCTTGTGGCACAAGTTTTCATCAATTGGCATTTTATTGTGGATCATCCTCCAAAGTAGAAAGGATGCAACGAGACTAAATCAATTTCACCCAAAATAACCTCGGACCAGAGGTGGATTCAAAAAAAGAAAAGAATTTGTTAATGCTAAAAGAGCCCAAATCAGCATGTTTCCAAACTAAAAGATCCTTTTGAGCTTGGAAAGGAATGATAAGATTATGTATTTCCTCCACTACATCCAGGGCATTATCCACTAGCACCTGCAAAATGTTCTAAGACTTGTTTACAATAAAATCACTTACCTTAACCACCAGTTGCTTATGGAGGACGTGAGGAATATTTAACCATTCAACAAGGGAGTGAGATAACCACCTATCTGTCCAAAAATGAATGCCATGGCCAGACCCCAGCCTCTAACTCGTATTATCAAGAACAATTTGCATTGCAAATTTAATGGAAGACCAAACATATGATTTAAAGTAATGGCCATAGAAAGCCACTAAGAATTTGGAATAGATTAGTCTAGCCCATTCCGCAGGAGAAGATAATATATCCCAACTTAATTTAAGCATAGACGTTGCTTTATTGGCTCAAAAGGACCATAAGCTAAGCCCCTTTCCTCAACTAGAGAGCATACCTTGTGCCATGCTACTGTAACAATCTTTCTAGTGAAGATGTCACCAACCCAAATAAAGTTATGTATCCATTGATTTACAGTTTTGAGTAAAGTAGAGGGCCATGCATAAACCTGAAAGGAATACAAAAACATACCTTCAATGACTAAATTTATTAATTGAACTTGTCCCATAATGGAGAAAAGAGATCCTTTTCCAAGTAGGCAACTTTGATTTGAAACAGTTCACAATAGGTTGCAGAAATTTAGTTTTAGGTTTCCCCATAAAAATGGAAACCCCCAAGTAAATGAAAGCTGGTAGCCTGCCAATAAACATGCCAAGAGAGTGATTATGGAACCCACGTAAATCTTATATTTGTCTAAGCCAATAAGTTGTCCAGAAGCATCACCATATTTAGTAAAAAGATCCATGAGCCTGTTAAGGTTATTCGTAGCCCCATTGCAGAAAACCATTATGTCATCCACGTACAGAATATGACTAGGCAGTCTATAGCCTCTAAGACCTGTCATGGGAAGTAATTGCTTTGTATCCATAAGTTGAGAGATAGCTCTAATTAACACATCTTTTGCAAGGCAAAAAAAGAAGTGGTGAGAAGGGGTCACCTTGGTGGACCCCTCTTTTACAAGCAACAAAGTCCACAAAATGACCATTCACAGAAAAGGGTAATATATTGTAGGATTATGTGAATCCATTTATAGAAATGATGATGAAAACCAAAAGCTTGGAGAGCCTTTAAGAGAAACTGCCAATCCGTTGTATCAAAAGCCTTTTTGATATCCAATTTCAAAGCAATACTGCCCCCAAATACCTTTCCGCCCAACAAATTAATAGCCTCAAATGTAGTGCATATACACTCTTAGATATGTCTCCATTTTATAAAACCATGCTACTGCTCTGAAATAATATGAGGAGCAATAGAAGCCAACCTATCTACAAGGACCTTTGTAATGATTTTAAATTGAAAGTTAGATAAAGCAATTGGCTTAAAATTTACCACACGGTCCACTATAGGAAACTTAGGAATGAGAACCACTAGGTTTGAATTTAAGTGAGGCAACAACCGAAGTTGGGAGAAAATCTTCTTGGTCCACAATATCCCAGAAGGTTTAAATCTAGGAAGGTTTGTAAGCATGGCGTTTTCTTCTGCAATAACCAAGGAGAGAATGGTATGAGGAGCAACAATGTCATTAAAAATACAAGCGTTGTTTGAAGCATATAAAGTAAAAAAGAATTCTACCACATGTTGCTCAATGTCCTTAGAGGATTCCAACAGTTGATTATTCTTTCTAAGCACAAATATTTGATACGAGGCATGACGGATCCTTGCCATTTTATGGAAAATAGTCGTATTACAGTTGCTAAACATGAAACAATTGACTGAAGCTTTTTCTTTCCAAAATTTTTCCTCATAAGACAATGCTTATTTAAAGTTCAATATGAGCTCTAATTTCTAGCTTGAGGAAAGGATTCGAGAACCTCTAAGCTAGAATATCTAAATTGAATCAGCCATCTCAGAAGTAGCCTCACCTTTGCATGGGCATTCCAAAAAACAGTTATATTCCACGTTTTAAGCTTCGCCTTTAGCAATTTCAATTTCTTATGCAAGATGGACATAGGACATCCTAAGACAGGTCTGAACCATAAATCCTGCACCAATCTATAACAATTTGGATGTTCACCCCCACATTTTATAAAAACTTGAAAGGAAACGGGAATGATCTAACAAAATTTGGTCCCTAATATTTATATATATCTTCCACTTTAAAACTTAATTGTTTCAAATGTTAAATATCTAATTAAAATAACCCAAATATAGAAATTAGAATATATATTCTTAAAAATAATTTGATATTTTTTATTGTACTTGGTTTTAACAAAAAAAATGACATACTCTTACATTGTAAATTTTTAATTAGCCAATCTAGCTAGATGTAATTTTTTTTATATACTTTTAGTTATATATATATATATATATATATATATATATTAAAATAAAATTACAGAAAATGGGCTATGCACTGACAGTGTAAAGTAATTTTACGCTATCATCCAATTTATAGATCACATAAATTTGTTGGTTTTTATAATAATTATCTTAAAAATCATAACAACGATAATTTCTAAGTGGTTGGTAGTGTAAAACTTTTTACACTGACAGTTCGTAACCATTAAACTCTTAAAATTAACACTTTACTTTAATAATCAATGTTGTCTTTATTATTCAAGTACTAAAATAAAATTTATTTTAATTTCAAAATAATAGAAAAAATAAAAACAATAAGATATCATAATAAAGGCAAAATACAATATTACGAAATATTTTAGTTAAATTGTCATTATATCTTTTTACATTTGTTATAATTATCACACCTAAAAAATGTTTGATCTTTAATGTTTCCATCTACTTCATGTTAAAGGTATTTTTTTCTTAAATGAAATGTTAATTTACCTTACTATTGTGGCTTGTATTAAGAACAAGATATATAGTGAACCCCAACCTTATTTAATAGACACTTATATGCTTACCCACCCCTAACTACTTTATTAAATTTAATACACTTTAGCAAATATGTGGTATTTCACGGACTGACTATGAAGCACATGTTAGTGGCTTCAACGATAATAGACATAAGTGGTATGACTCATATCCAATGGTCAGTTTTTGGTGAGATTTTATGGGAACATTTCTTCATCTAATATTTTATATGTTGAAATATTGGCTTTAATCAATGGACTTCAAATGTGTTGGGATTCAGGATTTTGTAATGTGGTGTGCTTTTCTGACTCTTTGAACGCAGTAAATTTGATTATTAAGGACATGCAACCTCATCATTATTATAGTACTGAGGTTTATTTTGTTCGAAACGTGCTGAACCTGGGCTGGAGGTGTTTGATCAGACATATTATTTGGCAAGGAAATCATGTGCAAATGTTCTTGCTAAGTTGGGTGCCTTGTCTGATAGTGTTGTGTGCATATTTTCCATGAACCTCTTCCTAGTATGTTCCCATTCTTATAGGTTGATGCTACGGGGGTGATGTCTGAAAGGGAATCGGTGTCTTTCCTTTTTGTTTTTTCTCTTTCTTATCTCCTGTAACAAAAAAAAAAAAAAAACACTACTTTTTTATTTTTTTAAGAAATATTTTTATGTGTTGGTAGGAACTAGGTCACATAATGTGGCAAAAGACAATTCATTTGAAGTCTTTGTTATACAACAAAGCATGCAAAATATGTTAATGCAACTTTGCAGCATCCTTAAAATTCCTTCCCCAATAAACACGTTGCAAGAGGTGAAACGCATTAAAAGAGTAAAGTCTGGGCGAAGCCAGAAATTCGACTCGAGGGGGTCAAGAAAAAAATACAATTAATTAATAAATAAATTTTAAATTTTTACATGCATAAAATATACAAAAAAAACCCTTTAATATTATATATATATATCTAATATTGTTTATAAATAAAAAAATATAACCGTATCGAGTACAAAAATAATATTATCTTTGACTTTTTTATATAAGAAACGGTAGATACATTTCTCTTGTTCTAATTATAGAAATATAGACTCATTTTCAAATGTATTTTTTTTACATTAAAAAAGTTAATTATATATTTTCTTTTATACCCTTAATTTATTATGAAGTTTATTAACGAGACACTCAAACATTTCACAAGTAGATGCATTCATTGACCTATTAACATTTTAAGTCACACTCATTAATGAAAATAATTATTCCTCAAATTATGAATAATGTTATTAAATACAATCACTACTTAAACTATTTAATTTTATGGCAATATTAATAAAAATTAAATAACTTAATTATTTTTATTCATTTTGATAAATTAGTTATTTGTTTCATATATATACAAATAGAGGTAATATATAAGAAAAGAAATAAATTAGATGGATAAAATAATTTTAAATAATTATATGTAAATCTCAACATCATAAATAGTTCACTAAAACTATAATTTCTCTTCATCTGTCTTTTTCTATCACATCAAGTTACTTATCATACTTACACTTTTCTCCCTTTAATTTCTCTTCCTAAATGTCAATTAATATAATAAATTCATGTATAGTTTTTCAATAATTTTTTTTTATAAATTTTAAGGGGAGCATAAATTTTTTTTATAGTAATTTAAACACGTTTTAAAAAAGTTTGGGGGCCATTGCCCTTGCCAGTCCCCCCTCCCTCCGCCTCTAAGTATAGTATCACAGATACTATGGTACGTTGGTAACTAGTGAAATTTTAAGTCATTTAGTTTCCTTGGGAAGATTTGCAAGTTATGACTCTATGATGCACAAGAGGATGTCGTTGCCTTATTGATTCATCGATTGCTAATAGTTTTTTTTTTTATCAGCAAAACAAACATAGTATAAAGTAGGTACAAGGGATACCTAAACCCGTGTACAAAAGTAAGATCAGTTACACCACCTAACAACATCCCAACAATACAAGTGGTTATTATATATTAATGAAGTTGTGACATAAATAAATAATAACCACTTGGTTATACAAAGCACAATGTTACACGCATAGCTGCACCACGCCACCACTACCAATACCACACTCACACCTAAAATGCTATTGTTCCGTATGTACATCCACTTTGCACTCACCAAACTGCAGTAACCTTGGAACCACCCCAAATTTGACATCGATTGCTAATAGTAAGTGGAAAGACTATTTGGGACTTAAATTACTACAATGTTCATATTCATATATACTAGAAGAGAAACTTAGAAAAAAATAAAACCATGGATGAGAAATTGGAGTTGGAGATTTGTCATATTTAACTGAACAAATGTGACATTTCACTAGCAACATGGGAGATAAGCGAGTGACTAAATTTTCTATCACTAGCTCATACTTACATTGGATCTCGATCTTTTTCAATAATATTCATACCTAAATAACACAATATGCAACACATAAAATATTACTACATTGCAAAATCTAACTATAATAAATGTTACCGAATATTTGTTGTAAAATTAGACACAATGACAATCTTGTTTACCACTTAATACCATACCATAATCGATACATCATAAAAAGGTTGGCATTAATATACTTAACCTAATATTTCACCATTTTTGTTATGAGTACATTAACTTTTTCCAATAATTTTTTATTTTATTTTAAACCTTATTTCAAAAATCATTTCAGATATGCTTCTCCATCAACATTAGAAGCATTGAAAGCAAATATAAATGCAAATGCACTAAAGATGTTGGATAAAAATAATGCTTAAAGCCATGAACTACCTACAAACAACATTATAATAACTAAAAACAACAAAGGTAGGAAACGAAACAAATAGATTAAAAATATAATGATATCACAATGATAAGTCAATTGTTTTATTTTTCCATTACACACGACGATAATTTATTACAAACACAAACACATAAGAAAATAAGAATATTACCAAAACTAAAGCTAGACAAAAACTTCATGACGTATACGTCACATTGTTTTCTTACCATGCACATGGGAATAAATTAGAGTAGTGTAAAAAAAAACTTCCAATTTTCTTTCAACGATGAGAACCATATCCTCTTACTTTTTATTTTACCTGAAATTACTATTTTTTCCTCTAATGCGTACTTAAATTAATTATCTGGTATGTAAAGAAAACATTTCTTTCTCTATCATATGTAGCAAAATCCACGGAAATAAATAAAATTAACTCACATAACAAAGATGTTCAACCCACCACCCTAACAACATTGTAAAAATTTCAACATACTTATAAAAGATAGGCACATAATTAGCAAAACTACAAGATAAGTTACTACACAGAAACACGAAAAAAAAAAAGAAAAAAAGCCAAAACCAAGAACAACAACGCATATTTTAAAGGAATTTTGTATATATATTTGAGATCAGAATCACGATCATAGAAAAACAAAAAACCAAAACCAAGAACAAAAACACATACCATAAAGAAACATGTATATCTTTGAGATCAAAATCATAATTAAGCACACCAACTTGAACCTTTTTCACACAGATGTTGCAATGCTCCATGTTTGCGACTTGCAAATGTGAGGCTTGTAATTAGGTTTTCATTTACTTTCATAAATGGTGTTAACATCATTTTATATTCAAACAAAAATAACAAATAATGTGTAAAATAAATAAAACCTATTCAAACCTATCATACCTAATTAAAGAAACTGATCCACATAAATCATATGTATAACAAGTCTATAAAAGAAGTTGTTTTTAAGGCTCTGTTTGATATAGATGATGGAAATAGAGAGGATAGAAATAAGAAGATAATATTTGAATTAAAGTAGAGTGTAGAAGGTGTGGATCCTATACCAAAAAAATGAATTTCTTTCCTCCCTTCTTTCCATTTCTCTCAAACCAAATAGAGTCTTAAAGTGGATCTACGGTGATCAAGTTACTCATGTGATTTATGATGGTCAAAGCAAGATGGGAGAAAACGAATCGATATGTTTGTTGCAAGCAAGGAGTGTAAAACTTGGTATAAACATCTAAGGAATCAAGGTCATTTCCTGAATTAATCAAGGGTGTAAAGGTCATTCATTAATTCTAAAATAAAAAATAAAAATACTTATTATGCCCGGTAATATAACATGGTCCACCAGAAATCATATTCCTAAGTTGATCATGGTAGAAGCCGTCCTAAAAGTGTCCTATTTTATTGAAACAATCACTAATTTTGGAGTTGCTGTTGGTTGAAATCCAAACATGTTATAATAAATAATAAATAAAACAAAGACTAAATTGAAATACTTTTGTTTTTGTCTTGTTATCAAAGGCAAACTAAACTCCCTAGTACCTTCCCTTAAACAAAGAAAAAAAAAAAAATTTTGACATCCAAATGTCTTTTGATATTTAGAAAAAGAGTGAAAAAAGAGAGAAAAATATAAATATGATAAATAATATGATGTGATAAGAAAAAAAAAATAAAAAAAAATGATAAATATTGAATAGATATTTAAAAAAAATTAAATGTTCAAATATAATAATCCAAAAAAAAAAACTACCAGTACCTAACCTAACTAAGATCCTACGAAGTTCCTAGGGAATCAGAGATAGACCAATCCACGGGTTGAAGCCCACAGCTTTTCATCAGTTGCACAGTTTCTGGCCAGAAACACACATCACTCGATTTGTACTTGTTTCACCACTTTTTCCTTCCGTGCGGCAAATTTATTTCTCTAATTAATTAATTACTCCCTCCGATCGGTTTTATAAGAAATAAAAGAGCAATATTTTTTTTTTCTAATTATAAAAAGTATAGATCAATTTTAAATTATATTAATTATTAATTTTTTTTATCTTTTATCTCTTGAAATCTATTAATGAGACATTTATTCATTTTTTATGTATTTATTGATCTATTAATCATACAGGTTAAACTTATTGGTAGAAGTGTAGTGTCATTAATATAATCATTACTTAAACCAATCAATCTAATAGATATTTTTGAAATAAAATTAAAATTTATAACATTATTAATTATAACTAACTAATTTAATTATTTATTTTTTATATAAAAAATCAGGAGTAATAATTTATTCCTTAAAATTAATGTTGGCGCCTGTTTTGAAAACCCTCTCTCTCGTGTCTTCCCGAATTTAGGGTCGTGTCGCTTCGCTTGTGTGTGTGTGTGTGACAGAACAGAAGTGAAATCAAATCTATAAGACACAACCAGACAGATAGGGTTCACAATTTGATTTTGTTTTTGCCGAATCTTTCTCACCATCACTGCGATTCTGCTGATACAAACGAAAAGTTTTTTTGTTTTTTTCTATTCCATGGGGCGCGGTCGTGGAAGGAAGAAACAGCGAGTCAACAGACCCACTGCCTTGGATGCAAACCCTACTCAGAAAGAAACAAAATCTTTGGATTTTGATGCTGAGCGAGAGGCCAAAAAGATCAACTTCGCTGAAAACAATGATGACGTGGCAGGGGATTCTTCTTCTTCTGACCGAGAATGCGTGAAAAAGAAGCGTGGCGGAAAAGGTAAAAAGGAGATGTCAGAGGGCAATTTGTTGGACGAGAAAGATTTTCAAGAAGAAAACCGCGGGGAGAATGGTGGGGTTTTGGAGCAGAGACGCGGTAGGAAAAGAAAATTTCTTCAGAAAGATGATGGTGAGTGTGAGGTGGATGAGGCCAAAACGATAAACTTGGCTGAAAAGAGTGATGATGACGTGGCAGGAGATTCTTCTGCTCAAGAAAAAGATGTTCACGACCAAGAAAACCATGGTGAAAATGGTGGCGGGGTTTATAGAAAGAGAAAGAAACTTACGAAAGCTGATGGTGAGATTGAAATGTCTGTTCCTACTATTGATTCTTCACAAAACGGCATTCAGAAACAGTATAGTCTTAGGGCCCGTAAAGTCGTCGATAAACAAGAGGTGGTGATGCCGCTGCCAAAAGTCAAAAAGAGAAATCCTGATTCAGAATTCAACAAGGTGAGGTGATTTATCATTCAACAAGATAGATGATTGTTTGTTTGATTTGTTTTACTTTACATGTGAACATTGTATTTGATTTCTGTTTCTCTATCAACAGTGGATTGAAGCGGAGTCCTTAATGTGCCATCAATGTCAGAGGAATGACAAAGGGAGGGTAGTGAGGTGCACACAATGTAAGCGGAAAAGATTTTGCATACCCTGTTTAACCAATTGGTATAACTTCACCTATTTTTCAAATTTTTTTTCTATCTTCTTTTCTATGACAATAATAATATATCATGTTATTGTATTTGTCTTGTTTGGTTGGTTAAGATCTATATGACGTTTATCTCTGTGTCCCCACTGCATTGCCGGCTTGAAGTCCTGCGCCGATTTCATCTTAACGTATTTCTTGTTACTGTTTGACAGTGTTTTGGTTATTGCAAAATTTGCAAGCTTTGGTTTTGAATGATGATGACTTGACCAATGTTGTCAATCCTTGATGTTTTTGTTGTGTCTTGTTAAGGTATCCTCATTTGAAAGAGGATGATATTGCTCGGGCATGTCCTGTGTGCTGTGGTAATTGCAACTGCAAAGCATGCTTGAGATCCAATGAACTTATTAAGGTTAGCTCTTCCCTTCTTCTAGCTTGGCGTTTTCTGTGATTTTCTGTACTATTCTACATTTGAAATGTTACCTTTTGGTTTAATGTAGAAAATGAAGAAAAAGACAAACACCAAAGAAGACGAGAAGGTTGAACACTCTATGCATTTGCTGCAAGTACTTCTTCCATATTTAAGGCAGTTGGATGAAGAACAAATTATTGAGAATGAGACAGAAGCTAAGATACAAGGTACTTTTTTCCTGTAGGAGTCTTGATTACCAATGTGTGAATCAATGTTTCTCTGTAAAGAGATGAATTTGATGCCGAAGCAAAACTAGGCTTGATTAGTGCATGTTTGTTCCAAAACACATTATGCTATACACAACTAATCCATTGTTTAGAAGTGATGCCATGAAGACACAAATCTCAATATTGGACCACTTAACTACTTTGAATGCACTGTAGCAGCATAGCTTAAGTTTATATCTCATCTCATGCTCTTGTCAGAGTTCAGTACAAGTTCCATATCTTTTTCATTGTATAAGTTGCTTTTGGGATGTGCCTGCAGGGATCTCGGTCTCAGAGCTGAATATAGTAAAGGCAAATTTTGCAAAAAAGGAGCGTGTGTACTGGTTGGGATTTTTCTGACTTATTGTTTTTTTCCCAGTTATTCGCATATTGTTTAGTTTGTTAACCTAATACTCTCTTGTAGTGACAACTGCAAAACGTCAATATTTGATTACCACAGAAGCTGTACAAAATGCTCTTTCGACCTTTGTCTCATCTGTTGCTGTGAGCTTCGGAATGGGCAGCTTGTAGGTGGTGCAGATCCAATTGAGTGGGAGTTTGTTTCCCAAGGTCATGGTTACTTGCATGCTCAAGAAGAAAAAGTTCAAAAAGAAAAAGAAAAGGTAGAACAAAATGCATCAAATGTTGACGCTAAGCCTGAGGTTCGTGAATGGTCAAGATCTGGGTGGCATGCAGAAAGTAATGGTAGCATTCCTTGTCCAAAAGTCAATGATGAATGTAATCATGGTTTTCTTGAACTGAGAACCATATTAGGCAAACATTTTATCAGTGAGATAGTGCATAAAGCGAACAAACTAGCACAGGCATACAAGCTTCAAGATGTATTTAAGACCCCTGACAACTTTTGTTCATGTTTGAGGCATGATAGAAACACAGATGTTGGATATAATAATATGAGGAAGGCTGCTTCTCGTGAAGATTCTCGTGACAACTATTTATACTGTCCTAAGGCTGTAGATCTACAGTACAAGGATTTAAGGCATTTTCAGTGTCATTGGGAAAAGGGGGAGCCTGTCATTGTCAGCAATGTGCTTGAATGTACATCTGGTTTAAGCTGGGAACCACTTGTCATGTGGCGTGCATTCCGTCAGATAACTAACACCAAGCACCGTCAACTTTTGGATGTGAAGACAATTGATTGCTTAGATTGGTGTGAGGTTTGTTTAATTTCTCAATCTTGAACTTTCTTGACCTTGGAGGAATTTTTGCACAAATTCCATTGTTCACCTTCATTTTCATGAAGCTTATGTTTAAATTATTTAATGTTGATTCTTATTTTAACTGGAACCACTATGCTTGAAATTTGAAAATGGCATTTAGAGAATAATTATTGCAATTTTTATGTTGAATTTCCTACTGGTCTGTTTGGTAGGGATACGGAGAGGAGATAGGAAGGAGGGAGAGGAAATAGAGGGGCGGTGAGAAATGAAATGTGTTTGGTTGAATAGAAATAAGGGTGGAGAGAAATAAAAAGGTGTGGGTTCCACACCTTTTTATTTCTCTGCAAAACTGCGGAAATGAACGGTAGATGTTTCTCACTAACTTTTTTGTGTTAGTTTTATTGTCAGCTAGAAACTGCCAAAAAATGGCATTTACTGGCAGTTTTAAGTGTTTACTAATGGTTTAAAACTGCCAGTCTGCCAGAAACGTCTATAATTGATTTTCTAACAACAGTCAAATTTCACATTTGACAATCAATTTTCACAATATGACAAATTGATTGTTTGTTAAAAAAATCAATTTACAATATTTTTTTATTCATTTTTCTATCTCTTTCTTCCCTATTTCTCTCAAACCAAACACTCCTAAAATCCACTCTATTTCTCACCTATTTCCGTTCATCCTATTTCTCTCATCCTTATTTCCATCCACCCTATATTTCTTTTCTTCCTACCAAACACACCGTACATATTTCCTGAATTTGGTAACTCCACCTTTTTTCTGGATTGAGAGTTGTTTCAGTGTATTTAATATTGTCAATTACTGAATTCCATGAAGTGATCAGAGCTGGACGTCCTGGAAATATTTTGGGAAGTACTGAAAAATTACAATTTGTTTTTGGTGGATAGTTCCATGATAAACAATTTGTAGATGTTCTGCTGTCTGGATCATAAAGAGATACTAGTCCAAGGTGGAATGTTGGTCAACAGAACACACACACATTATGGGGGTAATTAGAATTTAGATTCTAGAAGTCATTTGAGTGTAGTTCGTATATTAGTCTCAAACTTTAAGCCCTTTTTGCTTGCTTTATGCTGTCTCTCCCAACATTTTCAAGAACTATGGGTAATGTGTGAGCTGCTATCATCATCATCATCATATTCATCTTCTTAGTCCTAGGTTTTGCTACTTATCATATCATCTTAGAAATTTATCTCAATTTCTTGCTGTCTGTTGTACTTGCTCCATTTTGCTGCTCTTGCTTTTCCTACCCAGATCCTTTCTTGTTGCCCTTGCATCCTTTGTACTCTGTTTGCCTATTGGTATGTCTGTATGCTACTTTAGGTTTACTCGCAACATCTAGCTGATGTTGGGTAAAATGTACTTTTTAGGTTTTCTTGCTATTGTCGAAAATATTATTTTCAACTTATGCTCATTTTGTTTTTTTGCTTTGTAATCGGACTAGAGTAAATCATGTCTGCTTTATTTTACCGATTTCAGTAATTTTTTACTGCTTTTACTTGACATATCTAATTGTCTACTATTCTGTTGCTGCTGATTTCAGCATTTTTTATTTGAGTTGTTGGATAAATGCAGGACGAAGTTAATATCCACCAATTCTTTACTGGCTATACAAAAGGTCGTATGGATTGGCTTGGTTGGCCTCAGATATTGAAATTAAAAGATTGGCCTCCTTCTAATTTATTTGAGGAACGTTTGCCTCGTCATTGTGCTGAGTTCATATCTTCTTTGCCCTTCAAGGAATATACTGATCCTCTCAATGGTGCTCTTAACCTTGCTGTGAAGTTGCCTAAATATTGTCTAATGCCAGACATGGGGCCAAAGACATATATTGCATATGGATTTCCTCAAGAGTTTGGGCGTGGTGATTCAGTGACCAAGCTCCATTGTGACATGTCTGATGCTGTATGCTCTATTTTCTTATTTCTTTCCTGGCCTTTTGTTTTCAAGGATCTCTTATGAATTATTTGAACTTTAGGTTGTTATTTTTAAATTAAATAGGGTTTTATATTGGAAGGGAGGTACATAGTTTGTAGGATACTAGGATGTATAAATTGTTGTCTTTGATAAGCATAAGCCATTGCAGTTCTCTGTTCTGTTTCTTATGAGCAGATTGTCGCTTCAATTCCATGTCATAGTTTTTCTGTTCTGTGCAATGTCTTCAGTCCATAAACTCCCATTTGATTCTATATTTGATGAGTTGTTGCGCTGGTTGTTTTAATGTTGATTGATTATTAGAAAGAAAAAAAAAAGGTAATCTTGTTATGATTGGTGGAAAAATTACATTAGTATTTTTAAGGACTTGAAATGAATGTTGCCTTTGGATTAGAGAGAGCTGTAATTCGTGTATACTATAGTCAGTTGCATAGCTTTTCCTGATCAAATATTGTCAGTGTTTTATTGTTGCATGTGACTCTGAGTGCATGCTCATTAATGAAGCTTTTCAAGTATCTCTTTTTTTCGTTATAATAATTTGGCTACTTCAGGTAAATCTGTTGACTCATATTGCTGAAGTGAAATTGGAACCAACGCAACTTACTGCCATTGAGGAGTTGAAACAAAAGCACTTTGAGCAAGACAAAAGGGAGCTACTTGGTGATGACCAGGATGGAGAAACTAAAGTTGGAATGCTTGATAATTCATCCTCTACCATAAGTGCTTTGGACAAGCAAAATCATGTCCAAGTCATGGAAAATGAAGGTGCTCTCTGGGATATTTTTCGGAGACAGGATGTACCTAAATTGCAGGAATATCTGAAGAAGCATTTCAAAGAGTTTAGGCATATCCATTGCTGTCCTTTAAAGCAGGTAAATTAGTATTTGGATACCCATTGTCAACTTGAGTAAATAATAAAGCTTGGTTCCTACCAAATAGTTTTAGTGCTGGGGTACCCATTTAACATTGACTCTCTTCAATTCCCTTATTTTCTTCTGACAAAAAATTCTTTAAATATACTTGTCACAAAGGATTGGGTGAAGGATCAAGCCGGAAATGAATAGCCATGAATAGTTTATTTTGAAAATGAAATTAAATGATTTTTGTTTATGTTTATTATGGGTTCTGAATTATATTCAAGTGATGACTCGAACTGGACAATAGATGTTACTGTGTCTGTTCTTTAAACAAGGCAGGGTAAAGCATTATGGTGTAAATTACCTGTCCAAAATGTTCATTAGTTTTTCAAAAAAATGTTTTATGCAATTGGCTCTGGCAATTTTGAAGTTTTGATTTGGCAGACAATAAATATTGTATATAGATAACCGATCAGTCTGTGAGTGCCTCACTCTTTTTTATTTTTTCTTGAATGGGGGATATCCTTTGGTAATGTAGGTTATTCACCCTATCCATGACCAGACCTTCTATCTGACTATGGAGCATAAGAGGAAGCTTAAGGAGGAGTATGGTTAGTACCACATAATTTTTCGTATTTTAATTGGGGTAAGGGTTCGAATTGTGTCTCTATATTGACAGTTCTGTATTTTCTTGTAGGAATTGAGCCCTGGACTTTTATTCAGAAGGTAGGAGATGCTGTTTTCATTCCAGCTGGATGTCCTCACCAAGTCAGAAATCTGAAGGTAAAATGAACATATGTGGTGCATTTGTTTTATATTTATCGTATGTATGATGTATCCTTGGTTTCCTAGAAGTGTATAAATTCCAAGTATTTTATGATTTTAGGTATTATTCTGTCATACTATACTTGTATCTTTGCTTACTTCCTTAAATTAAGCCTAGGTCTTTCATTAGCAAAGCAAGCCTTTGTAGGAAGTGAAAACTGTTGATTCATCTGTTTTCGGCTCAAGTGTGTGTTTTTTGATACATTAAATTTGATTACTTTTTGTTTTTATTGTAATTTTTTTTTTAATACAATGAAACTGTGGAGGTTTGAATCTATTTTTTTTCCTATTTAAGTCCCTAACTACCAGTTTACTTTTTGTGGCTTGATTGGTTTTATTTGAAGTAGTCTTTAAAATGTTCTCCATATAAATATCCATGATGTATGTCTTCCTTTTGCAGTCATGTATTAAGGTTGCATTGGATTTTGTCTCTCCTGAAAATGTTGGGGAGTGCTTTCGTTTGACAGAGGAGTTTCGCACACTTCCAATAAACCACAGGTCTACTGAGGACAAATTGGAGGTATGCCAAACTTTTATCATTTATTTGATTCTGCCATTTATTTGCTCCTCCATTATTTTGAGATGTAGCATCTACGTTTTTTTAGTCTTTTGATTGGCTAAGTTTTGTATTAGGCATTTGTTTTATATATATATATATATATATGGTCACATGGTCTATGGGATGGTAGTTTGCTGGATGCTTGGAATATGGCCTGATATTTATGCAGTAACTCTTCCAACCCTTCCACCTGGGGCTGCACCTCTTGTTGTATCAAAGTCATCATCCCAACTCTATGTAAACAGGCCTCAACATCCCTCGACTCTGTCATCAATGCCTTCAATGATGCTACTGTTCATGATAGATGGATCTCCCCTAATCTCGACCTCTGCTCCACTTATACTCACTTTAATCAGCAACTCTTTTAAAATTATCCTGAACTTCCCTGAAACTCTCTAACAACTCATCCAAGTATCACATTGACTCCACCCAATTCAAAGAAGCAAAAGTCCTGAATTACCTGAAGATTGGGTAATTGCAGCACAAATTGTTTGCACACCTGGTTTTTCAGTGTCCATCTCCCACCACCATGTCATATTCTTTGGTACCTTCTGGTATAATCCCCGATGATTTTATGCGGGGGGGGCGGGGGCGAATAACATGGGCCTGACTTATTTTGTAGGAGAAAGATCTATACTCTTATTCATTGGTTAATTAATAATTTATTTTCAGTTGTGAATATTAAAAATTTGCAAATTGAACATAGCAAATTGTTTACATCTGTACACTGCCAAGTGCTACTAGACAATGAACAATGAACAATTCACTCTGGTAATTATAATATCACCTGTTAATTACAAAAAAATGATGTGAAAGATAAACATTTTTTGATATAATTCATAGCTTCTTAACATTATATTCTTTAAACTGATTGATACTGTCAACTTTTGGTGTGAATTTGGTCTTTCAAATTCAATGTCCTTTTGGCATCAAATTGGCCTTGAAGGACTGTTGGGGAATGGGAATGGGAATGGGTGTTTACACTTGACCTTAAGGCATGGGGTTAGAAGAGTCCAAATTGTGAGCTATTTTCCTCAGCTTATGATGGGTGTGGTTTCTGCTTATGAGGTGTTTGATTCTGAGAAGTAACAAACTTATTCGTTCTAGAAATAATTTATTGAAATGCAGGAAGAGTTAAACTTGGCAATCTGCAAAACAGTTGTATTATATTGTCATGTCAACAGTTTCGTACCGTGATTTTATGTAACTTCTCCCCTTGATTGCTTCTTTTGAAACAGGTGAAGAAGATGGCAGTATATGCTATGCAAGATGTGATCGAAAAGTTGGAGAAAGCAAGGTTAGTAAATTGCAAACTTGAGTGCATTTGCTGTCAAAGGCATTGTTAGATTATCTCTTATGTACTTACTGTGCTCAATTGATTATGTTCTTTAGGCTCTTGATTCAATTATCATTTGTGAAATTGATGACTGTCATTCAATTTACAGGTCTGGGGAAACCAAGGTTCCAGAGTAAATATATCTTTTTAACAGATCAAAGCCAATTAGAAGTGTAAATTTTTTGAGTCATAAGCTTGTACAGGTGTTATGATGTTGGTTCTATATGTGGTGACTGTAAGAACGGTTCCATATTTTGTTTTCGCAACCACACCTGGAAGGGTATTTTTTTTTTTTTTTTCTCTTTTTTTCTTTTTTTTGGAAACATTATATATGACTTGAACGGTGTACATATATATCGTGACTGTAAGAACGAATCCATATTTTGTTTTTGCAACCACACCTGGAAGTTTTTTTTTTTTTTTTTTTTTTGAAACATCATATATGACTTGAACGGTGTATATATAATTGTAACCATTTATTATATACTTAGGGTACTTATTGAGCTTCTGAATGCATAGATTATGAGATTCTAAGTTACCCTTTTGTATTATGTGGCAAAATGTTGGGAGTGCTGAACTGCTGATTTGATTGACATGTCCTTTATTTTTGCCTTGAAACAGTATTCTGCATAAAAGAGAATAAATACTGTACCCCTCGACTCTAGGTCATGGTGGACAAAAGATGCTTCATTGTGTTTTAGGTTGTTTTCCAAAACTATTTTGTAAAATGATTTCTGAAAATGTTTTTGAGAACTAGAAAAGAATTGTTAACATGATTTTGAAAAATTGTTTTTAAAGGAAAGAGACACAATTAGTCTATTTGGGGTGAGAATGAAATTAACTTTGTAAAATTGATTTGTTAAAGTTAGTTTTGAAGTCAAATAGTAATTTATATTTGAATGTTTTTATTCTAGAAAGAAGTTTGATGTAAAGTTCAATGTTTAACCTGTTTATTGAATTTTACATCAAACTTGTTTAACAAAATCAATTTTACATGTTAAATAGAATATTTTTGAAAGGCCTTGGGAACAAAATCAATTTTACGTGATTTTAACAAAATTGTGATTAGTTTGAGTGTATTAGCAATAATGGGAAAGGCCTTGGAAGAAACAAGTTTTACAAGTTTGATGGAAGAAACAAGTTTGTAAAATAGAATATTTTTTTACTACTTCAAACTGAGGTTTGGGAACAAAGGTAATACTTGACAATAACTAACCATTTATTTTATAAAAAAAATCACGTTAACTACAGTACAAAATCAATTCTAATATTTCCTCATGAAAATCAAAGTCTTTTTTTGATGCATGTAAAATCAAAGTCTTATCTCCAATATTCTATTGTAGTCAATGAATGCTTTTTTTTCTTCTAAGGCCTTTCCCATTATTGTCAATACACTCAAACTAATCTTTCCACTATTATGTTTTAGTCAACAAATGGTTTTATTCTTTCAAGGCCTTTCTTACTATTGTGAACATTCTTACCATTGAATTCCTAAGTAGTCACTTATCATAAGTGATAATGTAAAATATTTTTGTTGTTGACGTGTCAAGTACCTGCATATATTATTTAATAATTTTCTCCATACCAACCCAATATAATTTTTTTGCTAATTTTATGTTTAAGTCCTATGGTATCTTGAATGTCCTTATGGAGAGTTATGAAATTCCTCTAATAGTTTAGGGATCCAGGAGAAGATGTAGGGATAATTACTTGTCCATTGTACAACAAAACACCCTGTTGATAAAAGAATCCATCCTTAACTCGAGTATTGGATTGAAGATCAATATTTATCTTGCTAAGGTAAAAATCTTGAGCCATCCCTTTTGCTAAGTTTTTTCCTTATCCCAAGTAGGGAAATAATTTATTAATGCTAACTTAGCCTCCTTATCCCTTCTAAATAATGCATCAATGGTTGTTTTTATTGTGTCAAAATGTTGATAATGTGTCTACTTCCTATTCAAAAACAAAATTAAAGTGTTATTCACATTTGAGTAAAAATCGTATAAATGCATCTTGTGTTGCAAAGTGTACAAATCATATCAATTCAATTTTCATTAAATTATACAATAATTATTATGACATTTAAACTAACCATCTTAGAATTGTACTCATCATCATGCGTGGCCTGGGACACTTGACCCTTTTGTGTGCCTACCATGCAAGATTGTCTATTGTAACCAAATGAACGGCATATACAACATTGGTGGTTTCATATTGATCTTCTCGATGCAGACTTCATACTGGGACCACATCCCTTGGTTCTCACCATAGGAGGATCTTTTATTGTCTCATTCACACTTTATGTCTCGGCATTTTCTACAAGAGCTATGTCCCCATGTTTCAACCTTAGCTTACTAAGTTCTCCACCAAGGACATGTACAATGTGATTATAATCATCATCATCATGATATGCAAGTTCAGTAATTTTTCTAAACAGAAAATGCATATGGGCATGCCCTGTACTTATATTTGAATCCCAATCAAATGAACCATCTATAAATCTTCCACGAAATGCTCTTTTTGCAATCTATGTCCACCTACTTGACACTAAACATTTGGGAAGCTTACAAAAGTCTAGATAAACCTATAAAGTCATAATATGATCACATGGCATTCCAAGTGATGGACAAACACACATGCCGAATTGTACCACTATCAAAATACTTCGACATAGAAAAAATTGAGAATAATGGCATGTCATGGTAGTTCCATACCCTCATTAATGATACTCTATACAAAAAAGGTCTAAATAGAAAAAATATCTCCTTAGTGAATTGTCTTGATGTCAACCTATCTAATGAATGCAAACTTGTACACAACACAACATCACCATAATGTGATTCAAAATCAGCTTCAACTTCCCCTAAACGAAAATATGCGAGGCTCCCATGAAATTGTTTGACAAATTCATACAAACATATCCTTGAATTTACATACTTCGTTAAATGATTATGAAATGTTTCATATCATGATGTCATTCATATGTCTGCAAAAAGATTGTCCTTGATGTGAGAAGTAGCCCACGTATTCTTCTTATACATCCACTTGTTTTCCTGAAATCTAAACTCATTAGTCATTTTAACCCATATTTCTTCAAATTGAATCAGATCATAATCACCCAACATGCATTTCTTTAGGTATGACATGAATGTTGTAATACCCACATTAGAAGTTGCATTACGAAGTAAGTGCCATGCACATAGCCTATGATGGAAAAACTCTCTTTATTGCATTCTTTGTCACTAAGACACCATTTGTCATTAATGAAATTGGTGCCTTCTCTTTTATTACTTCCTTAAGTTGTTTTAATAACCAAACATTGGTTTCTTCTATCTCATTAGAAACAAAAGTAGTTGCACATATTATCGTTTGATTGTGGTGGTTGACACCTAAAAATATCACAAACAAACACAATAACTTATTCTTCCAATAGTTGGCATCAAAGACTACCACATCACCAAATACTTCATAATTAAGTTGGCTTTCTCCATCATACCAAAGTAAATGTTGCAATCTCCTTTCATTGCCAACTGTGTCTTACAAACATCAACATGTCTTTCTTATTCAAGTCACAAAGAAACTTTAGAGCTCCACTAGCATAAGAGAACTATTGTCATCTTTTTTGTCTAATTTGATTGTACAAATCATTCTCCCAAACTCCAATCTTATTATATTTGCCCAAACTATTTGTAAGTGACCCCAAAATTTAAGGAGGTCGTATCCTAATTTTTCTAAATTTATCAATTTGCAGAATATTAGCTACAATCATCTTCTTGTGTGTTGACAATAGGGCAAAAGCCATTACAACCTTTAACAACTTTGATTTTGCATACACAAAAGCCATTAATTATAGCATACTAAGAATAAAACAAATATGCCACTTGAAGATCACCAAAATCATATCTACCAACCTCACCACTTTTTATAGTATTCATGTCAATGTTTAATATATATAAACTAAAACATTAATGGTTAGTCCATCACCTTCTTCACTTCCATTGTTTTCTTCACCTCCATCTTTCAAACTATAATACTCGCCACCTACATCTTCATTACCATAATCAACCTCAAAATCTTCTTTTCCACTACTACCATCATTGTCTCCCAATTCATATCTTGACTATTCAATACTTGTAAACATTGGACTTTACCAATTAGTAAATACATATTAGCTTACTTAAATAAGTCATTCATTAATTATTAATTTCTTCATTGCTTATACTTATATTGGAATGTGTTTTAGTTCCTCCATTTACACCCACTAGATCTTGATCCTCTTCAATAATATTATACCTAAATAACATAATATACAACACATAAAATTTTACTACAATGCAAAATCTAACTATCATCAATGTTAGTGAAAATTAGTTGTAAATTAGACACAATAACAACCTTGTTTATCACTTAATATCATACCACAATCAATACATCATAAAAAGATGAAATTAGTATATCTGACACATTTCATCATTCTTGTTATGACTACATTAACTCCTTCAAATAAAAAAAATTGTTTAAAACCTTATTTCAAAAATCAATTTAGATATTCTTCTCCATCAACATTAGAAGCATTAAAAGCAAATATAAATTCAAATGTGCCAAAAACACTTAATAGAAACAAAACTTAAAGCCCTAAACCACATACAAACAACATTATAATATACAAAAATAACAAAAGTTGGAAACGAAACAAATTAGTTGAACATACAATGATATATCACAAAGATGATAAGTCAAATATTTTATTTTCCCATTGCACACGATAATAATTTATTACAAACATGAACACATAAGAAAATTAGAATACTGTCCAAACTACATATACGCCACATGCACACAACATTATAATAAACAAAAATAAAAAAAAAAGTTGAAAATGAAACAAATCAGTTGAACATATAATGATATCGCAAAGATGATAAGTCAAATATTTTATTTTTCTATTGCACACGATAAGAATTTTTTACAAACATGAACACATAAGAAAATTAGAATACTACCCAAACTAAAGCTAGACAAAAACTTTACAACATATATGCCACTCTATTTTCTTACAAGTGTCACAATCGGGATCGTGACAGGATGACGAAAAATTTGTTAAAATTAGAGGAGTTGCCACCAATATTTATTTCAAAAAAAAATATTGGATATTAGAAACCCTTAAAATGATCTTTGAAACCAAAAAATGGGTTCGGGAGTTACTTACACGTAGGAAAAGTATTAGCACCTTTCAACATTCGTCTTAAGATGATTACCTCTGATAAATTAAGCAAAATATTTATAACTTTTAAAATACTTATCTCACCCAAAAATAATTTTAAAAAATATATGGCAAAGATTTATTTTATTATGTGTATTTATTTTATTTTGATGAAGATTAAATTTTATTATTATAAAAAGGGAGGGTTATTATTATTATTATTATTATTATTATTATTATTCTAGCTTGACAGGAGTGGTTTCCAACTCCTATGTATCTCCAAGTGCAATGGAGAATCAGAATTACGTAGTTCTTTTTGTAGAAAATATTTATGCATTAAGATTTTTTATTTTAATTTTAATTTTCAGGATTTTTAAACTGTCACAGCTCATATGTGCAAAATATAATATTGACAAAGGTGTACAACTAAAACAATCCATTAAGATATTTTAAATTTTTATTTAACATCTTTATTTTGTATTAATTTAAATTGGATTTAACAATGTCATTTTAGAGAGAAGTTTTAAAACATCAAGTTGTCGAGACTTGTGACTCCAAAACCTTAGGATTGAAATGTCACATCCAATTAATCCTTCCTCTAATAGAGATCTTGTTATAATTATAATTTTAATTAAATTGTGAAACTTGATTTTAATACTTATAAAATATTCTTACTAAGAAAGTATTGTTGTTGTTGTTGTTTTGTTAATTTAGAGAAGAGACTTAAGATAATAAACTGTCATAGCTTGCATTCTTAAACCTCAAGATTAAGAACATGTTACATCCAATTAACCCTTTCTCTATCAAAGATTTGTTATTATTATTACGCTTAAATATGATTTTGGTCCTTGATAAATGATCGAATTTTGTTTTTGGTCCCTATTAGATTTTTTTTTCATTGTTGGTCCCTGATAAAATAAAAATTTTGTTTTTGGTCCTTGTCGTTAAGAGTCTCAGTTAAATAATGACTTGTCCGTTAAAAATTCAAAAAAAGATTTGTGACAATTTTGCCAGTATTCATTTAAAAAAATTGAATTACAATTTTTTGTGGTTTAAAGACCGCCATAATCAATTAAAAAAAAGATCAAATCCAAAATGATTTAACTAAACACCCAAAACAACTCCAGATTTAAGATCCTAACAACAAAAGCAAAAGCTTTAACTCCAAATTCATATTCTAAAAGCAAAAGTTTTAACTCCATATCTAGATTCATGATCTACAACCATAACGGTAGGATCCTAAAACATAAAAAATTCAAACTAGAGATCGAAAGAGGCAACGCCCATCCTCCTCGAGAATCCTCTTGTGGCAAGAGAGAGAGAATGTGGTTGTGGCGACTACGTAGACCATGAGAACAACACCTTGTGATTTCCCCCAAAAGCTCTTCCCTTTCAACATTACCCCCTCCAATACACCCCACCTTTCTTTCTACAGCTCAATCGCATGGCCAAGGGTGCAAAAACCACACATACACTTGCGTCACACTTATCCAACCCAAACCCAATGATATCGACGAGAAGAACCTAAATAACTCGAAGGAGGTTCCACACATTCCCCCTCCTACGTAGTGTTGATCAAGGTTCAAATTTGGATACCCCTATTTTTTCCCTATTCATGAAAACCTAGACACCCCAAACGTGAAACCCCCATTGGTGCGGGTTTTGGTGTTGGGTGGCATGGGTATGGCAACGCAGTGGTGGTCTAGGTGGTGTGGCATGGTGATGTTGCAGTGGTGGTATGGAGGTGGTGCGGTGCGATGACAGTGCAATGGTGGTATGGAGGTGGTGTGGCTCGGGTTTGGTTAGAGGTGGTATGGGTTTTGGTGTTGGGTGGTTTGGGTATACTAGCGCAGTGGTGGTCTAGGTGGTGGTATGGAAGCTTGCAAGGTGTTTTCTTTCTTCTTTAATAATAACCTAATGAAATGTTTCAATCGTTGTTTGGGGTCCCCTGGTTTTTTTTCCTTTTTTTTGTGCTTGAATTAATTCTGGTAGTTTAAAAATCGTCAGAAAATGTAATTTAAATTTCAAAATAAGTGGCAGTGTTTGAGTCGCTAGAAATCAAATTTTTAAAATTTAACAGACACGTTAGCACTTAACAAAGTCAACCTAACAACAGGGACCAAAACAAATTTTTTATTTTATCAGGGACCAACAACAACAAAAATTAACAGGGACCAAAAATAAAATTCGGTCATTTATCAGGGACAAAAACATATTTAAGCCTTATTATTATTATTAATTTGTTTTTAGGAAAATGAATTTTTTAATTATTATGATAATCTTTGCTTTTATTTAAACAAATATCATTAGTATTTGAATACCTATGAATATTTTCTTGTTGATTTTTTCGTTAACATCATTTCATGGTTTTTATTTCAAGATTTTATTAACTTATGTCATTTTAAGATTATCATCATAAGTATAATATACAAGTAAAACAAAAACTTGTGCACTACTTTTTAAGTGATTTTTGTTTTTGTTTTTTATGTCTGCTAGCTTTCTTTAAAACTTTGTTTCTTTTTCTACAACTAACCACTCAGTTTTTTCTGATGCAAACACTTACATATATAAAATGAATCAAATCAAACAATAACACGTCACCCGGACAAGAAAAAAACAAAAGCTTGAATAAAAGTAATGAAAATGGAGAAACTAGAAAACAAAAGAGATAGACAATGTGAAGTACCACGTAAAACAAATGCATAAGGTGGTGAATAAAGTAAAATAACGTAAAGAGAAAATCAAGATTAAAGACAATTTCTGTAACATCCTGAATATTTAATAATAGGAATAATAAATAATAATGTGAAGTAAATAGGTAATAATATTGTTTTGAGAATATTAGGTAGGGGAATAGTTCTAATTACATACTAGTAGCTTAGAATACTCTAGAATTAAAGGAAATCATGAGGAAAAATATAATTTTCTATTAAAAATAGTAAAAGTCAACACAGTCAACTGAGGTCAACATGATCAACTAGAGTCAACAAAAGTCAAGGGAAGGGATTCTGGTCAACTCATTAATGGCAATATGGTAAATAGAAGCAACTCTTAGCATAAAGCTTAGAATTAGATTTTAATGAACTTAATTAATAAGTTAATGAGTCTAGAGCATATTAAATTAACAAAATAAATTAATAAAGTAATTAAAGACTTTAGAACATTAATTAAATTAAGCTATATTAATCAAGTGGCAATTAAATTAGAAGCTAATTAACTAAATTACTAGTCTAGACACCATATAGACTTAATTAAAGGGTAAATTAAGGACCTAGTGATCAATTAACTTAGGACATGACCCTTAATCTTTATGGGCCTCACTCTAAGTGGGTTAAGACCCAACATAAAGGCACAACCAACCCTAGCATACCTAGGGTGGTGCGCCGAAATTGAGAGAGAGGGAGAGGGAGAGGGATTGCTTTCTCTCTTGGCTTGGATACCAAGCTCTTGCCTTTGGGTGTTGGTTCTTGAGAAGGTAACCCAAAAACCTTGCTCTTTCCTTTGTCTATTCATGGTTCTAGGATCAAACCCTCATTTTCTTTTCTTGTTTATGTGTCGTGCTTGGTAGATTCTTGAATTGGGTTCAAGAAGTGCTCTCTTTATGTTTTCCTAAGCTAATTTCGAATTCTACAAGAGGTATGGGGAGTTTCTTATTTCTTTTCATGTTGTATTGATGCAAGGAAACTTGTATTGACTTGGAGGGTTTCTAAAACCCATTTTTGTTGATTTCTATGGTGAAAAAATTGATTTATATGTGCGTAATGTTTCTATTTTGATAGCTGCACAAAAATAGTGCTTAAAATTAATTTGAAACCCTTAAAAATGAGTTCTCCACGCTTGATAATGGTGGTTTTAATATATATATATATATATATATATATATATATATATATATATATATATATATATATATATATATATATATATATATATATATATATATATATATATGTCATGGGTATAATTTCTAGAGTGTTTGGTGACTCAAAAATGATGATTTGGTACTCTTTTTGCTATGTTTTTTGTGATGAACGAAAATAATTTGTGTGCAGTGATTATATTGATTTTTTTTATGCCTTAAATGAATATTTGAATGTGAAAAATGATGGTTCTTATCTATATATATGTTAAGGATTAATTTTAGGCCATTTGGAGTGCATAATATGAAGTTTTGATGCTTTAAAAATGCCATTTTATTTGGGTTGCGGGAATAACCCAAAATAGGGGATTTTGTTGAGTTATTATTGATGAGAATGATGTATCTATTCATGGAAGTGTTAATTTTAGTTTATGATTGATTTATAGTTGAAACTATGTGCATTGGAACCTTTATTTTAGCAAATTAGATAACTTAATTAAGGGAACTTGTATGTGCAGAATTTTTAATGAAAAACAGAGCATATGTGCAGTAAATTAGTGCTTTTATAACATGTAACTATGTTCAAAGGGTGATGATTAATTATAGGTATCATATGGTCATGTTACTAGTAAAATTGGATGTAAAATTTGGTCTTGAAAGTGAGTTTTTAGAGTAATTATTGGACAGCAATATGTGCAGTGGAAAAACAGAGTTTTGGACTCTTTAATGAGTTTTAAATGATGTGTTACTTGTGGGAAAGGTTGGGGCTTTTATCTCTCAACTTAGACAATTAATTGTGCATGTTAGGGAGCTTAAACTAGCTAATTAAATGTGTTTTAAGGAACAAATTAAACTAATTTTTATGAAAAAATTATCTAACTTCTACATTTGTTGTGTTTAAACTAATTTTTATGGCTGGAAAAACAGGGCATTTGTTGTGTTTAAAAGTGCTTAGTAATGTATTTTTATGATGTATAATAATTATCTAACTTCTACATGAGTTTTGGAAAATTTTACTAAAGACTAGCACATTTAATCCTTGTGTTTGTGAATTGAAATATGTGAGAATTTGTGATTATTGGTTGTGTATTAGTGGCTGCCTTATTTGATTATAATTCATATTATTATTCATGTTTTATGATAATGAAAATTGATCATGTGGATTATTCGTTGAGAATTACGCATTATTTTATTTAATTCAATTGTTAGATGTGAATTGTATGCTTTGACCCCTTGCGGGCATGGGTTAGTGGGTGAACTCTAATCTCCACTTTCTCAGTCAAGTCTCTGTTAGGAATATTTAATTGTTTTGATTATTGGATGATATCTCTTTATTGTGACAATTTTATATAAATTTAGCATTTAATTCCTACCGTAATGCGTTATTTAATGCAAGAGAGGGCTACAGTCTAGCCCCTAAATTTAATTAAAATATTAAGTTTATAGTGAGAGAAATAAAGGTTTAATGAAAGATTTTTGTACTATAAGGTTATGGGAACTTATCCCTAAAGTTTGAACGCAAGCGGACGTAAAACGACAAAGTTATAGTGACTTTAAATTAGGAATTTTGTGTCCCTGCGGGAATTTAATATTTATTCATAAAATTGCTTAGATTAAGATAATGATTATAGATATTAATGGGTAATCACAAATAAGTGTGTCGAGAAGCTTGGTGAAGAGCGAATATGAAATGTGAAGCATAAAACTTATGCGATTAAACGAAAATAGCAATTGTCATGAAAGATGCTAAATTATTAGCGTCTATATGTATGAATGATTAAAGATTGAATGTCATGTCATGTGGTGTCGTGAAGAAAAGGATAATTCCTTTCTTCTTTACTTTGAAAGTGTATACCTTATGAGGTGAAGGGCCTATCTCGTACGACACGAGTAGGAAGGAGCAACAACTCATGGACACCATGATGAAAGAGGAATGAAACCTCCGACGTGAGATTGATCTTGATGATAAGTTGTGAAGTGCACACAAAGTTTTTTTTTTTTTTTGTCTTCTATGTAAGGGTAATGATGGAAATTGTTGAATGAGGAATAATGGCTGAAATGTGGCACGGTGTCCTATGGGGGCATATCTCATTAAGTGAAGTGATGGTGGTCTATTATTATTAAGAATTGATTAAATGGTATATCCATTGCCTCTGTAACTAGGGGTGCTCAAATTAATTGGTTATAAAACCAGTTAATCATAATTGTGCATAACTAGTTATAAAATATATAGTTAGCTAAAACTAGTTATAAAAATATAACTGTTTATTATTTAAATTAAAATTTGGTTATTTAGTTTTTTTAACTGGTTAAAAATAGTTAAATTATATTTAATAACTAGTTATAACCAGTTATAACTGGTTAGGATCAATTTTTGCGTCAAAATGACAATCGGTTGCGTTGTTTGGTTCACACACGTCGTTGTGCCTACATAAATCTTTTAGTTGGCACATGTCACCACAAAAAGAGGAGATGTAGATTCTTATATGCTATTTTCCCTGCACACCAATGAGAAAGATTTTGTGGGACCTATTCATCTTAACTGGATATAAATTATCTCTTTAAGAAATTACCGGCTAAAAGACAAAACAGGGCAAAAAAAAAACTTATTACCAAATAAGTGTGGAAAAAAAAAAACAATTTACCTGCAGGGGTTGTTTTTGACACGTTGCACCGGGAGGCGCCAACTCAATTGGCGCCTCCCGAATTTTTTTTTGTTTCGTAGCGGGAGGCGCCAATTCAAGGTGCGCTTCCAGTGCCTACCCCCCTAGCTGCACGGTGTCAAAGGTGTGCAGGGCGGAGGCACCAACTGAAGGTGCAACTCCCTTCAGGTGGCGCCAAATGAAATTGCTTCTCCCATGGGTGGTGCCAGCTGGAGATGCACTTCGTGTGCTGTTCCTACATCTCCACTATTACACGTTAAAGCACAGATTTGACAGGGCATTGCAGACCAGTTTTCATTGTGATGTTATGTGACAATTGCATGAAAATTTTTTTGCAGCGTGCAGAGGGAAGGGTTCAGTGTATGGTTATTCATAAAACTGTTGAGGTTTTACTCCCTATGCATATCCGTGAATGCTGAACTTATTGGGCTGTAGTGTTTTATATTAAAAAAAGAATTTGGCTACAAATAGACTTCGATGAACGTTGCAAATGCACACTTTCATTTCAGGTAGAGATCAACTTGAGCATTTTAGCTTCTTCTCTTCTGTTTGAAGCGTGAAGTGGTGCATTTGAAGTTTTGTGATTTTGTTAAATTAGTGAGTAATTTTTATGTTATTGGGATATATTTAATTTTTTATTTTAGATATATAGATAATTTTGTTATTATTCGTTTTTTATTATGAGTAAGTAGAAAAAGATAAATTTCTTTAATAAACTTAGTGTGATATTTTATTTTATTATTTGAGATATGTAGATAATGTTTTATTTTTAGCTTTTATTATTAGTGACTTAGAAATAGAATAATGTTAAACGTATAAAGTTAGTGTGATATTTTTTTGATTATTATTGTGACATTTGTTTGAAATAGAAATAATGATGTAGCTACTCTTGTTTGTGTTAGTTTATAATACATCAAGCATTATGTTTTAAAAAAAAAGTGTTTGTGATATTTTTTGTATTATTATTTGAGATATGTAGATTATTTTTTATATTATTTGTCAGTAAAAAATTTCATGTTTGAATTAAGACATCAATATGGAGCAAGGCCAAATTGTGCATGGCGGTCCACGTGACCCTTCACTATTACATCTGCAACATTTGCATGTTTCCGAACATGTGTGGAACGGTCACGAAAATCGTGTTTTACGAGTTAGACGAGCTCAATGTCAACAACAACGTTTGAGAGGGGCTCTGAGACTGATAAGAGATATGTTAAGGGATGCTGGTTTTTTAGGTGTTTCGGAGATCTTGTTTTTCCAAATTGATCATCAGTTGATATCAGCATTAGTTGAGCGGTGGAGGCCAGAGATGCACACGTTTCACATGCCAGTTGGGGAATGTACCATAACATTAGAAGATGTTGGTATTTTGTTAGGTTTACCCATTGACGGTGAACCTCTAACTGGCATTGCAAAGCGTAAATGGTGCGAAGAAGTGTTAGAGCAGTTGGGAGTAATGCCTATGGGTGACAATGTAGTTGGAGGAAGAATTAAAATGAAATGGCTTGATGAGCATTTTGGTGATATCTCGGTGCATCGACACAGCCAGTTGCAGTTGCAACGGTTTACTCGAGCCTATATTTTACGTATGCTTGGAGGGTTTTTATTTGCTGATCATTCAGGCATATACGCACCACTGAAATTTCTTCCAATGCTTCACGACCTACGTCAATCTGGCATATATTCCTGGGGATCAGCTGTGCTAAGTTATTTGTACCGGGAATTATGCAAGGCCACTAACTACAGTGAACGTGGAATGGGTGGAGCAGTTGCGCTAATACAACTACGGGAATGGCAAAGGTTTCCATTCATTGCACCTATTGATTCGCCCATTCAAATTGATGATGTTCCACTTGGTGCTAGGTGCGCGTGACTTATACAAATAAATTTTTCTTTATTTTTTTTTGTATTTTTTAATGGTTAAAAGTTGATGTTTGAATTAATAGGTGGATTGGTGGATATGAGACCAATTTTACGTCTCGGAGATGGGATATCAGTAGATATCGAGAGAAGTTCGACAAGATGAAAAAAACTGACGTAAGTTGTTTGAAACTATACAATTATTTAAACATGTGATGAAAATTGTAACACAATGTGTTGTTGTGCAGATTGATTGGGAACCGTACACAGCCCACTATGAGGGGTTACTAGTATACTGTTTTCAAGGGAGTCAAATTTGGCGTTCGGTAGTGCCATTAATTTGTTTCCATATTATTGAGTGGCATCAACTGGACCGCGTCCTTCGACAATTTCGGATGCAACAACATATTCCCGGAAATCCACTTCAAGATGACAAACTTCATGATCTCACCTTGAAGGGTAAAGAAAGCACGAACTGGATGATAACTCATGTTGTGTACGTGAATGCATGGAATGAAAGGAACCAAAGAGTGTACGTCGATGCAAATTCTGATAACCCTTATTTGTCCAAAAGCTCAGGCTACATGTTATGGTATCGGGCACGCACTCGACTATACATATCCCAGGCAGCAGCAAGAGAAGCTTTTATGGTAAGTAATATATGTAACATTGTTTGTGGTGTGTTTAGTAATAATGTTCACTATTGATCTATTTATTTATATAATTTTTTTAAAAAAAATTACATGTTCAGGTTGATACAATGGAGCGACTATATCACACAACAACAACCCAACATCGGGATAGTTGCTCCAATGAAGTAGTCAGAACTGGTATTGCAAGTTGCTTGCAGGCGTGGGATGACGTTGATGCTATAACACAACCCACTCAAGAGGCCCCTCCTCCACCACAAGAGTTGCCCAACCTACCAGATAATGTCAATATTGGAGCCGGGCGTAAGCAAGGACATGGACTTCAGCGACGTAGGAGGCGCGTTCAACACCAACCAATTCATTTGCCACCTCTTCCAGATGAACCTAGTCATGGGATATATTATGTCACTCCTACCCAACCTTTTGCAGAGTACACACCATATATGTATCAAACCCAACATCATCCGTCACCTACACCTGCAAATGCATCTTCTGCACATGCAAATGAAGATTACTATGTTCCTCAACCAGCTGATCAATTCATGGATTTTACTCCACCTTCGTATCAACCCACTATGATTGTGCCAGGAGCCCCCAATCAATAGTTGCATCCATGGGAAGCAGCGCCAATTTTCTCTCCAGCTTCAGGGGGTGCAATGTTTCGAGCTGGTAGTTCGTCACAATAGCCTACAATGGGATTTAATTTGAACGAATCATTTATGGATGATGGTCGTAGGCAAACAGGGGGTGATGATGATTTCGGTTGAATTTATGTGTTTTTGTTAGTTTTTGTCTTTCAATCCCTATACTTATGTGTAGTGCTTAATTAATTGTACCTATATGACGTTAATGTTAATCATTAGCAACAATTAGCCAAACTGACTACCATTTTTAACCTACTGAATGAATACAAACACTTACAACTTGCACAATAAAAATGCTAATAAATAATATCTCCATCCTAATATTGTTTTGTGAAGATGTAATATCAGCTTGAGCTATGTAATTTCATGACGATAACTTTGAAAGCTGCACCACAACTAGAGCCTTTCTCAAGCCCATAAATATTGAAGATATTAAGTGAACTTCATAACCTGAAATAATACACTTGAATATATTTTTAACCTGAAATAATACACTTGAGTAAGTGAGTATAACAACGAAATCATGTATAACCAAAGCAATCTGGAAAGAAAATGAACAGAGGAATTCTTTCATAATAACAACTTCTTGCAAAGTATATCTGTTGGTTTTGCGAATGCATCATTTTAAATCATCTGATACATCTTGAATACGCGCATGGGTGAATAAATAGAGGCTGGGGATATGGGTGGCGCCATGTCAATTGGAGGTTCCAATTGTATTTTTCGTTGGGTGGCGCCAACTCAATTGGTGCCACCAATTTTCCAATATTTTCCACCAATTTTCCAATATTTTAACTAATCTCGTGGAGTTCGCGCTGTGGGTGGCGCCAACTCAAATGTTGCCTCGTGGTTGGGTGGCGCCAACTCAAATGTTGCCTCCAGTTTTTCATGAATATTTTAATTCGTGTTGTTGGGTGGCGCCAAATTAAGTTGTGCCACCAAATTTTTTTTATTATTTTGACTTGCTCGTGGCTCGCGAGCACATTGGATGGGATAGGATTCCGGAATCCCTGCCACCAATTTACTGTGCACCCAATATGACATATGGGGGTAAGGAATCCCTGAGCATGAAATGAAACGAAATGACTATACGGGTTAGGAATCCCTGCATGAAACGAAAAGAGGTGCAGCAGCCACGGCTGACTTTGCGGCCGACTGACGTTACTGTAGAAAGTTGTTGGATGCACTGGAAAATAATCACGTCGATGCCTGTACTCATCTTGTGAAAAGATACGACATTCGACGAACAAAATTTGACGTCGAAGAGCCCTTCAATTATCTTACACAAAGGGGAGGGAAAACATGGGTAGTTAACTTGAATAAACGTTATTGTCAGTGTGGAGCTTTTCAAGCATACAAATACCCTTGCTCTCATGTCATTGCTGTGTGTGCTAATTTTAACATCAACCAGTACCAATACATAGATCAAGCGTACTCAATCCAAAGCATTATTGAAGCATATTCTGGCCAGTGGAATCCCTTTGGCAACAACGAGACAATCTCTGCAAGGAGTGGCCCTATCATTGTTCCAGATGAGTCCATGATTCGGGGGAAAGGTCGCCCAAAATCTACCCGAATAAGAAATGAAATGGACTGGACAGAGTCACAGCGGACACAGACTTGTAGCCATTGCAGACGTGAAGGGCATAACAGGAGTAACTGTCCACGTTTTCTAGTAGAGTACGGTATCATTGACGACGAAAATCAAAACATTCCATGATTGTAATTTCAGCACAATAATGTGTTGGATAAGTTTCCAAATGTGTTACTTTTCATATCTTATGTTTTGGTTATGAAAAAACCAGTGTTATGTTTCGATTAAGTGGGATATTCATGTTGATTTCTATATTTATTCGTTTTCCAATATTTGTGTCTTCATTTGAACAAAAACCACAGTTCACATGCTTTATAAAGTTATATATTACATCATCAAATAAAAACATGAAACAAAAAACATCACTACAAAATAAAATAAAAACATTCAATTATCATATTTTCTTCCAACATTAAATTTACAAACTTAACAAATATAAACACAAATCAAATCCAATGACTAGGAGACAAATTTAACTTATCCCATTCTGAAGATGTTGGACTTCCATAGAATCCGTTATACCATGGACGACTTTCCTCCAATTCCGTTTTCCCTTCTAGTAAGTCCCTCATCACCTGTGCATTTGGATCTGCTTCTTGTACAATGTCTTCTACATTTGCAAATACCTCAGCACAAGTCAGCTTTGGGTCTTTTGCAATGATAGAAAACATTTGACCCATATCGGCATCGTCTTCAAGATCCATTGCCATGTATTTTATAGGATCTTCACCCACTTCAGATATAGGTGCACGAAAATGAAGTTGGGTCACCCTTGTTGCAGATGAAGCTGTAATTTCCATCTTCACACATTCCTTCAGTTCATCAAGTTTTATGTCATCCTTAACTGCAAAATACTCTGTGTCATTACTAACAAATTTGACACCATCTACAGCAGAGATGATTTCTCCATTATAATAAACTAAAACATAAACTGTTGAAGAATTCATGATCATCAACAAAATAAAAAAATAAGAAAGTAACACAGCAGACGAAGGAAAGGGAAAGCATAACTACAAACCGAATTCAACTGCTATTTATACAAAATATTTTGCACATTTTCTCTTCCCACGAGTAGACAGTTTTAAAAATGAAGTAAGCAAGGCGCCAGATCAAATGGCGCCTCCCAACAGGAGGCATTAAACAAGTTGGCGCCTCCTGTTGGGAGCTACCGGAGAAGCAGATCCATTTGGCGCCACCTGAAGGAACCACCTCTGACAGCGTGCAGCTAGGGGGGTAGGCACTGGAAGCACACCTTGAATTGGTGCCTCCCGCTACGAAACAAAAAAAAAATTCGAGAGGCGCCAATTGAGTTGGCGCCTCCCGGTGCAACGTGTCAAAAACAACCCCTGCAGGTAAATTGTTTTTTTCCACACTTATTTGGTAATAAGTTTTTTTTTTTGCCCTGTTTTGTCTTTTAGCCGAAATCACCTTTAAATAAAACCATTTACTCCAATTTCTCACCCAAAACTACACAGTAAGGGTTGAATCAAATTCACATTTAGGTGGGATACGTCATAGGAATCTTTTATTCACAATTAAATTATTTGTTTAAGAATGAGATTTTTAAGAATACTTTATAAAAAAAATATAAAATGTATTTGATTATTATTTAATTATTATAATATATTAATTATTTTTTTTACTAAAATAATATATTTATTGTTAACTATTATGCAAAAGTTTAATAATTTTATATTCAATTACTACATGAAAGTTTTATTTTCATATATAAGGGTAAAAATGTTTGATTCTTATTTTTAATAAATCAACATTTTAAAATAAATATCCTAAAAAAATATTTTTATTCTCTTTTATTAAATATGAAAAACTTTTATCCTCGCTTTACTTCGATCAGAATTAGAAAAAGTTGGAAAATTTTAAAAGATTAGTCTGCAAATCAAATTCAGATTCAAAAGTTATTAATTTATGCACAAGAAAGAACATGAACTAAAACCTAGAAATTTATATTGTTAAATTTCACACACTATTGGGTCAGGATGTATTTATATATTGTTGAAAAGATATTTCATTTAAAAATATTATCAATTTTTTTTTTCAAAACTAGTTAAATAACTGTTTATATAATCAGTTATTTATCCATAACAGGTTATATAACTGATTTTAGTTATAACCAGTTATATAACCAGATGTATGTTCATAACTAGTTATATAACTAGTTTTTAAAAACAATAACCAGTTATACCAAACCATAACTAGTTATACAAAACTAGTTATGGTTATGGTTATAATAACCACTTATAATTTAGTTATTTAATATTTATGGCTATGGTTATTTGAATAACCAAACCATGAGCATCCCTATCTATAACCACATCGCAAGTACCGATTGGAAAGCCCGGCCAGAATGATCATAAGTGGGAGGCGTCCTTAAATGCAATCCTGTGAGGAGAGACAGAGAGGAGTGCCTAACCGTAGGTGAGAGGGAGATAACAGACGGTACCTAAGGTATGGAAGTGTGGACCATGAGTCATGAAGGGGATAAGCAGGCACCGAGTCGTGATACCTCAATGAGGCCGAGGAACTCACATAGCCAACTTGGCAATCCCAACAAGTACAGAGCATAACCATCTGGTGAGAGTATTTGGGCTGTTGTACCAGGGTCGAAGCATGTACTCCCATGACATCACCAGTAAATCAAATGAAGACCTCTATGATGACATATCAAGGGACAATTGGCCAAAAGTAGAGAACCAACGTGTAGTAAAAGACTAGGACTACGAGTGTGCGAGTGTTTACCTGTATGTGCTTTGTGGACCAATGGTCCGTACTGTTTGGAACGTGACGAGTGATGGGAGACTCACCCATACATCTTTTTATTTTTTTTCAGAAGAAGATGAACGGAATGAGGGAACCGACTTTTAGGCTTACGATCCAACCTAGAGGGGTCACTGGACCCATGATTACTAGTTTGATGAGGATACTTTCACAGGCAACATCAGATTTGGTTTATCTATGGCACTCGAGGGATTGTTTGTTAGGCCAATTTACTTTTATCTCACTATGATCTTGACCCATGCTCCAGTACCAGGATACATGCGCGTACCAGAGTCTCCACGACCATCCTCTAGTTCTTCTTCATCCAGTGCTACTTGTCTGATATTCTTATGGAGCCTATTGTTCAGGAATATGTACCGCCATCTCCGGATGTTGAGATTCCACCAGCGATTTATCCGCCGTTTGATCCGACAACGATGACAAGTTTCTTATTGCCCAGGCGATCTATTGATTGGGGGTCTGCTTCAGTCACAACTCCAGAGGATGATAGTGAGGAGGAGGATCTGTCAGAGGCTGAGAGTGAGGAGGAGGAGGATCCTTCTGAGGATTCTTTGTAGCTATTGGGTTTTGGGTTAGGAACGCAGTGCAGTTAGGTTTAGAATAATTGCTTTTACAAGGTATTCATTTCATCTGTATGTATGGGGTGGGTAGTCTAGTACAGTTTTCTTTCTATGTATTCACCTTCACTTATGTTTATGTTTTTGGCTGTAATTAAGTTTGATGATCCCTTGTTACATTGAACTTTGAACCTTTCGCAGTAAATAATTGATGTCGTTATTCAAAAATCAATTTGTGCATGATCGTTTACTATTTTGGCAAATACCAATTTTCCATCATAAAAGCGAAGAAAAAAAATGTGTATTTTCTAACGTGATGCAATTATGTTCTAAATTGATTACGAATTTGATTAATTTCAATATTTAATCCTTCTTTTATTGATTAATAATTAAGGATAATTTATTTTAATTCCGCGTAAAATTGAGTGAATAAACAATAATTCTCTTATAGAATTAAGGGCGTTGCAATTTCTAAATCCAACTTTGTTTTGTAGTATTCACTTAATTAATCTTGTTTGGATTTGGGAAGCTTGCTTGAGAATGGACGTGTTGTTTCTTTCTACCACTTGCTTGTTTGTTTTATTCTTTACTCACAGCTCTGGAACGAAAACCTTGTGCTTGAGGATATTTATCAACAGATTGTAGTGTTGCTACAAGCTAGCTGGTAGCTATTATCTTAGAGGAACCAAATATTCATCCAAATGGGTTAGAGCCAGTGTTGCACGTTGATGTGGTTTGATGCTTTTCCAAACACATGTAGTTGACCTTTTTTTGGCTTAAATAACTTTTAGGTCCCTAAAAAATTTCCATTTTTTGTTCTGAGTCCCTGAAAATATTTTTCTTTGTTCCGAGTCCCTAATAAAAAAAAATTGATCCAGGTCCCTGCCGCTATCTAAAGCTCTATCTAAACCACTTTTTAAAGCAATTTAAAGCGCTATCTAAAGTGCTTTAGGGACCAAAAACAAAATAAAAATTTTATTGGGGACTCAACAGAAAACAAAAATTTAATAGGGACCCAACACAAAATTCGCTAATATTTCAGGGACCTGAAACATATTTAAGCCACCTTTTTTTATTTTGTATTTTATATTTTTATGAGCTAATTGTAATTGGCCTCTTGGACGTCTTTATTTTCCATTTCTTTGTTTTTTTTTTTTCAGTGATCCAATCTGATTAACAATATCCTCTTACTTCTTATTTTACATGGAATTATTATTTTTTCCTCTATTGCATATTGAAATACATTGTCTAGTAGTTCATGTAAAGTATAAGTACTTATGTAAGGAAAATAATTTTTTTCTCCACCAAATGTAGCAAAATCTATAGAAATAAATGAAATTAACTCATATAACAAAGATGTTCAATCCGCCTCCCTTACAACATTGGAAAAATTTCAACGTACTTATAAAAGATAACTAAACAAGCAACAAATGAAAAGATGAGTTACCACATGAAAACATGAAAAAAAAAAAAAAACAGCATATACCATAAAGAAACTTGTATATATGTAAGATAGAAATCATGATTAGAAGTGAGCAACATTGATGTTAATGACATCGACTTTTGACACTCTTTCACACAAATGTTGTGATGCCTCATATTTGCAACTTGTGAGAGTAAGACTCATAATTCGGTTCTTATTTACTTTCATTAAGGGTGTTAACATCATTTTTTATTCTAAAAAAAATTATAGATGATATGTAAAAAAAAAAAACCTATTTAAATCTGTTATACCCTAACTGATCCACAATAGGCTATATGTATAACAAGTCGACCAATGTCTCTAAAAATGTCCTACTTTATTCAATCAACCACAATAATTTTAAGGCTAAATTACTGTTTTGGTCCTCTAATTTATTTTCAATGTTCGATTTAGTCCTCTAATTATTAAATGGTTCAATTTGGTCCTCTAATGATTTAAAATGGTTCCATTAAGTCCTTACCGTCAGTTTTGTTTGAACGTCGTTAACACATGACCTACGTGGCAAATGATGTTGATGAAGTGTCTTAAGTTTACCCAACGTGGATTTTATGACCGTTGGGGTAAAGAGTTTCTTCTTCTTTCCCAAATTGTGAGCATTTAGGGTTCCATTGCTGCAAACTCATCCCGTAAATTTGTCATTCGCTTGGTTTGTCCACTGCTACCATTCAAAATTTCTCCATGAGTCAGAGCTCAAACATGGATTCGAGGTCCACTTATAGTGGTAGGAGTCAAAGATTTGCGCCTATGTGTTAGTATGGTGATATCGCGATTCTCCGAACAGCTTGGACTACTAACAACGCTAGGAAGAAATTTTGGGGCTGCCCAAAATATAAGGTTGTATGTGGATGATGTTATTTTTATTTTGTTTTCGTTTTGATGTTTGTTGTAGTTGAGGCTTCATGTTTGTTTGTAGGTAAAACAGAGGGGTGAAGAGGCTGGGTGCAATTTCTTTGATTGGGTTTACATGAACCGGTTGATGAGAAAGATGTTGTCGTTGAAAGATAGAAAAGAAGGATCCTGAATCTGCAAAGTGCTTTGAAGTCAAAAAAAGCTTGCATTAACTTCTTAGTAGTTGTTTGCTTTGTTTTTTTTTTTTGTGTGTGTTGAATGTAATTTTTATCATGCTTTTGTTCAGTGGGCATTAGTTTGTGTCAAGTGAAAACTAATGTTTGTGTTTAGGGAGAATCTGAGGTAGATTTTGCTAGCTTTTTTGTGGTCAGTTTAGAGTGGTGCAGAGCATGATTGAGAAGGGCACTATGTTTTTTTTTTAATTTTTTATTTCAATTTTAGTAATGTAGTGTTGATGTAAGCTAAGTACACCTTAGTATGTGCCTTCTTAAATGATGTTGTAGTCCCATTGCAATGAAATGAGTGATGTTAAATTGTTATCTAGTGTGTTGTTCATGAAATGACAATCCATGTGATGTGTACAATATGTAAACATACAGATAAATTCAAAGCTGACATATACTGCCATAATATTATCCATTTCATCCATGTGATAGAAGGTTCCACAAAATAAAGTAAGTTGACCTACACGGTTCAACATTTACACACCAAAATAAACATGGCTAACATAATTAAGTACTAGTGCTCAGGAGACATATTCCAACAATTACATTCCAAAATAAATATGGCTAACATATCACTAGCAGCCTATTCCAAAACAAGGTTTAGTTGACATGGATTTCACTAGCATAACATCATGGCTTTCAATGTGGTGCTCTCCTTGTTGAAAGCTTCTATCTGAATGTGGCATCCTTTTTGGCAGCTTGAAGAGGACCAGTTTTTGAAGTTGTAGATGGTAGGGAGGGTCCGCAGGTTTTTGACTTTCTCCTGTCTTGTGAAGATGCAGTTACTTTTGAAGCTACAGTTGCTTGGGTAGTTGCATTGGCTTGGGCAACAACACCAATTGTGGAGGCTGTGGTAGGTTGTGAAGGTCCATTTGTCTGTGTTGAAGTCTATGGCTGTGTTGATGTTTGTGGCTGTTTTTATGTTTGTGGCTGTGTTGAACTTTGTGGTTGTGTTGATGTTTGTGGCTATGGTTGTGTTTCTGTGGTTGGAGGTGGATCCTTAGGTGCTTCCTTACAAGTGGATTTGTTGGGGCCATACTGCTGGCACCTGCTGCATTTTTTACCGAAACCGGCCTTGCTAAGCTGTGTATTATCCTTTCTTAACTCCCATGGTTCGAGGTTCCTCCTTTTTTTGGTCTTCCTGGCATCTTTTTGTGTTTTGGAGGAAGGACATTGTAACACCCTAATTTGTATTATGGAAATATGCAAGGTTTAATTTAATTAATTATTTCATAATGCACTTTTATTAATTTACTTATGAAAATCTAGTGAAATTAAGAAAACTTGATTGGGATTTTATGGATATATATTTTTTTTAAAACTAACTTTTTCCTCAATTTTAATTTCGAAAGTTGCGCTTCGTTTTAATACTTATAATGCGTTAATATAATTTGGCAGAAAAGGTTGTGGCGTTATTTTGATTGTAAAAGAGCGATTTTAAGTTTTCGAATGAGTAGAAATAAGTAAATACAATTGATAATTATAGCTGAAATATAACATATGCGTATCTGAAAGTGTTTAACATAATGTACTCCCGGAGCATAACAGTAAACATGTATAAAGGCAAAGTACGGGAAAACTATAACATAGTCATATGACATGATTACTGACATATACACATAACAAAAGAAATCTAAGTGCCTAGGTCTACCCCAACGAGATACATGACAAAGAAAAGAAAGTCCTAGGGCTCAGAGTAGTCATCTTCTAACTCCCACTCTGTGCAGAGATCCTAAGCCCCAAGGGTCATACGTGGACTTACGTGCGAACCGGATGTAGCCCAAGATGTGATCCATGCCCACAACTGCTACCCATTTCCCAAAGATGTTCTCAATCCTCCAATGGAGGGTTGATTCCTCCGCTGCCATCTGCCCCTAAAAGAAAATAAACAGAAGGGTGAACTCTCTGCTTCATCAAGCAGCACACAAACAACGACTTTACAAGTTACAAACAAAATCCTGTCCACCATCGCCATGTGGTTGTCTAACATTCACACTCGCAGTTCTAATCGTTTCCTTTCACTAATTCTGTAAATCCCTTCTTACTGGCTAGCTGCCATTGGAACTCCCAGAACTTAGTGGTCTTACACAATTGAGTTGGATGACTGTTGGGAGTACACTTCTCACCATGGTACTATGGTGGGCTCTCACCAACCAATGATGAGGGCATTTGCCTCCATCACCTTTCTATGGGTGACCGTCACATTATGTCGTGACACGCCTTTCGAAGTTCGCCCCCTCTCTTTGTTATTCTCACAGCTGGAACACTCCACGTGACTCTCTTTGCATCTTGCATTGCACGACTCTCAGAAATCAACATGATTCACAACACGTAACAGAATCTTGTTAAGTTTTATTTGTGCCTCACCCTCTCATCAATTTCTATAATTTTTAATAATTAATAACTTACGGTTGATTCCTCCACGCAAAGGTCCTAAATTCTTTCTATGTCCAATGCATAAAATAAAGAGTTTGTTAATTAATTTCTATTTAATAAAAATAAAAATAAATCTTTTAGCCTAATTAATTGTGCTCACTGTTCAAGTTTCATTTATCTTTTACATGGCAGTCTAGCCACAAACACTAGAACATAGTTCTAGTCCTCACAAGTACTCGCGCCCGAGTCTTGTGAACACATCACACAGACAAACAATTTTTTCAGAAAGTTCAACCTACAGTCCAAAGGACTGTATCATAAAAGCGTACAAAACGACACTTTCAAAGATTAAGTACCCAAGATTCACATTTCTGGGACTTAAACCCAAAACAAAATAGGTTAATGGATATTACATATCCACTGCCTTACAAAACCACAATTTATAATTATAATTGCCACAATTCAAAATAACACACAAAATTGACCAAAAGGCAGATTTCTCTCTGGTAGTACTGAATGTGAGCTCTCACTGATTGTAGCAATTGACCTCGGAATTGAAATTTTTTTATATGAAATCGAAGATCTTGAAATCTAGTTTACATAAAGGTATCCCACTTATAAAATCAATATCTAGAAAATTTTTATAAAATTTTCTAAGTCAGCAGCCCTGGATTTTGAGTGCTCACTGAACATAGCGCAAAGAAATGTAACTTTCTCCCACTTCCCAAAGCTAAATTGAATGAAACTTTTTACAGTTTAAATCTAACATCTTGATATTTCAAAAAAGGTATTTCTTGCTTCAAAATTCGTTTTCTATTGTTCCCAGTAAAAATATTCCTAACAGCCAACAATTTTGACTCAAAACAGGGTTCTAACCCATTGTTCTGTTTCTTATTGAAAAATTAATTTAGAAATTATGCTTGGAAATTTTTGTAATATACATGGTTCAAAATATTATTGTGTCTAGTTTTTAAAGGTTTAATTACATTTCAAAAACAATAAGTACACAGGGAGAATTTTAACAAAAACCGAGCCCTGTTCCAGTGAAACCCCAAAACAGGACAGTCCAATGTCGAGCCATGGATGAACCCTAAGATGAAATTATTTTTCAAATATGTCAACACAAAAGTTGTTTAATTTTGTGTCTATTTTTATTTAAAACAAATTTCACTAAAAATCAACGGTTAGATGTTTCAAAAATGGCAAAACAGTGAGGGTTGTTCCATGCTAAACGAAAATACAGCCACTGCCAACGAATTTTTAGTTAACATTTTTAAAGAAAACTTGATAAAAAAAAAAACCATTTTGAGAAAATGGTACATGAACTCACTTTCCAGGGCCATTTTCATTCCAATTACAAGGTGAAAATGAATTTACTCCCCACATGCAAAGGCTCACAACTACTGCCAAAGAGAATTCAACACTACCCGTCCAATTTCAATTCAACAAACAATTCAAACACATCACAATTCTTATCAATGGAGGCATGCATGGATGCTATTGTTAAGGCCCCCAGCCCTTAACCATATTCTCAACAGAAAAAAGAAAGCAAAGAATCCACAAGAGAGTTCCCCTTACCTAGCTCCAAAAGCTCAAAGAAAATGAAGAAGAGATGATGGTGAAGACACATGCTTGGTGTAGTGGTGAGATGTCCTCCAAGCTTGCATGCAACTACCAAGGCACAAAAATGGCTTCTCCTTTCTCCTTCAAGCTCTCAGCCAGCAGGTGCAAGGAAGAGAGAAGTTGGAGAAAACTTCTCATAAGTGTGGCTGTAGTTTAGTAAGTGAGAGAAAATGAGATTAGTGCCGTGTTGTTGGGTTTGGCCGTGGGTTTTGGGGTAGTTAGGTAGGCTAGGTGTTGGTCTTAGGCTTTGCATGTAGATTAGGTGTTGATTTAAGAGATGATTAGGTGTTAATTAGTTGCTGAGGTGTTGTTCATAGATGACATGCATGCATGCATTAGCTTAGGTGTCATTAGTTTAGGCTTTGCATGTAATGTTGTGTCATTAGCTTAGGATTAGGGAATTTGGTTACTCATTTTAATTTACACAGTGTAATTTTATATTGTGTAATCGTAAAGAGGTGTGTTTTAAAATTTTTAAAACTTAATTTCAAACATCTAATTAATTTTATAAAACTTCTAGTAATAAAAACTTTTCTAGTAGCTCAAATAAAATTTCCTCTATAAGGAAATTATTTACAGATAAACTTTATAAGAGGTAACTTGGTGTGCAAGTTACTAAAATTTAATATAATTAAAATACTTAAAACCAATTTGCACACAATAAATTAATTAGTACATAGCAATAGATATTTTAAATATTTTACTACTACTGATTAATCTCAGCTCAATTAATTACTAGCAGACATAACAGATAAGCATACACAGATAATATACGTACTTGATCATTAAGTACATATTACACTGCACAAATAAATAAATAAATAAACAACATAGACAATTTAATCACATAGAATTCTATAGCAACTTACAAACAAAAACACAGGAAAGTAACTACAGAGAATTAATTGTAGAAAATTAATTCCAGAGAGTTACTTATAGACAAATATATATATATATATATATATATATATATATATATATATATATGTATGAGTTGAAATTTTTAGGGTGTTACAGACATCACTGCACCAAGTCTTCTTCTATACTTGTGGTCCATTCGCTAGTTTGATCATTGATGCATACATTGACTGATAAGTTTCTTTCCTAAAGCATGCAGGGATATAGTCCTTTGGATCAAACTTCATGGCATAGAGGGATTTCCTTATGTTTCTTTTTTATGTCCAAGGGATTATTGCAAGCCATAGAGGGATTGTTGCCGGGTGTAGACCAAAGGTTTTGTGTTAGGCATATGTATAACAATTTCAGGAAAAAAATTCCCTGAAATTTTGGAAGCAAATCCCTGGGAGGTAGATGATGTTCAGAGTCATTAATTTGACTAGCATCAACCTTTATCTTTACAGTTGAGCCACCATTTTTGTTCAGCAATTCATGACTATAGTCATATATCCTTTTGTATTGTTCCTTGTAATCTCCTTCAACTTGTTCCTTAGCAACATTTCTTGACCTTAAAGCCAAAGACCTAGTTATCCCAACATTCCATTTCCTTTGAACCTTGTCTCTAATATCACAAGGTTTCATATTTGGATTTTCTCTCAGCCCTGTTTGCAGCTTCCCACTTAACCACTTTGTCCTCAAAAGCCGAATCCTAAATTGCTACCACAATTATGCTTGTCAAACACTTTTCTCAATTGCCATGTTTCTTCATCTTTAACTTTGGCACAATATGCATACCAACCACATCCATCTATACAGATCACTCTTACCCTTACCTTGTCATTTTTGTCAAACTTCAAGTCCCTTCCAGAATGCACATCATATATAATTATAGCATCCTTAAACTGCTACTTAGATACAAATAAAGTTCCCACTTGCCACTTATAATCAACCATTTTTTGTGGCATGTTAAAGGTCTCAAATTGTGCAGTTTTGACAATATCTATTTCTTCTTCACTATCATACATGTCACTACCCAAATCCTCTGATTCATACTCAGAATCTGAAAGTCCTCTATCAACCACTACAGGTTCAGCAACATGGTAATCTGAGTGTATTTCATCATCTTCTGATAGGTTTCCACCATTGTCCACATCAAATGGTGGAGTAGGAATTGAGGTTTTTCTTGGCCTACCTCTCTTTCTTTTGGAACTTTCACTTTCTTGGCCTACCCCACCTTCTTCAGCAGTGACATTTGGTTCCTTTTTTGGTGTCTCATTTTGATTGGGCCCATTCTCTTGGTCTACACCAACAACACGAACTGAACCCTCATATTGGCTTTTTTCATAACCAGTGCCTGCCACTTGTTCCACAGCAACATCAAACAACTGATCTAAATCAATATTAGAGAAATCCATTACATCATATGACACATTTTCCTTTTCAACAGGCCCAATATCTTCAATCTCTATATTCCCCTGAACTGGCCCATTTTTATCAATTGGCCAAGTTGTCCCATTAAACCCATTCAAAAAGAATACCCATTCCCTTCAACACTCCTTTCATAACTCCCTTCAGCAGGCCCATTTTCCCCAACATCCCCAACACCAGCAGAAGTTTGAGCATCATTTGCAGGTAATTCATAAATTATATCAGCTTCTGAAACAGGGTGCAACACATACAGATTCACCTATCCATTTCTCCTTGCTATATCAATCATTTCCAATGCACCTACATCATCAATCAAAAGCCTTAACCCATCCTCCAGGTTTTCTCCCCCAACAAAATACCAAAGTTGCTCCACTGCAGGGAATTTCAACTCTTTCAAGATACCTAATATCTCAAAATAACTCCACCTTTCTGGGTCACATTCCCATTCAGAGTCAATACCTTTGTATTCTATGTGCTCCTTCTTAACAAACTTACCCGCATGGTAAACAACCACCTTAAAATATCCTTCCATCACAAAATCTGACAAATACACAAGCCAAATGACAAACATAAAAAACAAATAAGTTTTCAAACAAAATGACAAACCTAATTAAACAAGATGACCCCACATAAAAACACAAATGATTAACATATAATATTCAACAATAAAGCTTATTTGTCAAACCCTAATCATGATATAAAAATAAAATTATGCAAAACCCAACACCCACCAACAATTTCAAATACTTTTCAGCATTGATGGGGTCAAAACCACAAAAAGAAGAAGGTTCCACATCTATTTCACCCATCCATCCTATATGTTGTTGGACCAAGAATCAAAGAAAAAGGTATCAATCACATGTAGGCCTGACACACACGATGGACCACAACACAACAAACACACAGTACACCTTACAGACATGGCCTACAGTAACCACATGTGATTGGCAAAATAATGGAGGAAAGACAAAAAACATTAAAGGATACACAACCAAACAGCAAAAGAATAACAAAAAAATGTTACCTTTGATCGTTCAAGTCAGAGTAACATTCAGCAACGTAGTCGTCTTCTTCTTTCAACCAAATAAGCCGATAACCCTAGCCAATTTTAGCAACAGCACCTTCGTCAACACTAACCCCTCACGAAATTCCTTCTACCTCCATTGGAGTTTACAACACAAATAACCCTAACACAACGATTGTGCTATGTAACACAGTATGAGAATGTGACAATAACACACAAAACGACGTCATTTTCGTCTAAATAAATGACGTTGTTTTGATGTTGCCCCTTCACACTACAACACAGTGTTTGTAACGTGGCACATCAGCACTCCACCAAAAAAAATGGCACATCACGTGCCACGTCAGATTTCGCAATTAACGTTAACACGTAATTGACGGTAGGGACTTAATTGAACCATTTTAAATAATTAGAGAACCAAATTGAATCATTTAATAATTAGAGGACCAAATCGAACATTGAAAATAAATTAGATGATCAAAACAGTAATTTAGCCTAATTTTAAAGTTGTTAGTTGATAGTTAAAATCCAAACATGCTATAAAACAAGATTGTGACTAGACCTAGAGATGTCTCCCACTGTGGGAAACAAGTGTGAGCCATTGAGATTTATTATTGTTTAAGTAAGTGGTTAAGATTTTTATGGTTAACCTGCTAAGACCATTTATTGTATAACATTTTTTTTAAAAAAAAAGAAACATTAAGTCCACGTGGATTGCTGATTGCCCCACCGGTCAAAAAATCATGTCTGGTCCCAAATCAAAACCCGTGTTACCCTTATCGAAGTAGCCTTGTGTTACTGCCCGAAATCCTTATTGCATAGAGTAGATAAAAAACGTCATCTAAATTTTTTGAGCAGATCCATAATGCCAACCCTATGTCATTGTTATATTCCATGAGATACTTTAAAAAGCATCTGAGCCCTTGAGAATGTAGGGGAAGATAGTAAAACAAATTCAATTCCCCATTTGTTTACTCCAGTTTTCACAATTTTTTCTTAAGTTTTGAGCTATTTATACAAGTTATTGCTATATTTTTGGGAAACTAGATGTTGTGGATGTGCTGTGCTATTTTTGACACTAAAAATGGTTTTCCCATGTCCTAAAATATAGAAATGCATATGTGGAATGTTGGAAATGGATTGTTAAATCTTTTCGAAAATTATTTTCTAGCGAAATGTAAGTTTTGGGCACTGTAGCTACTGTTTCATGATCTGGGAATAATGTAGTTGGAATTGGCTATAATGGACCTCGAAATTAGCTTCCTCATGCCTTAAAACCTAGTGTTGCATATAAAATTCGTCAAAAACCGATTTCTATATCAACGGAAAATTAGTTTTTAAGTTTTCATGTCATTTTTAATGAATTTGCCACTGTTTCGAAATTAGTAATTTTTAGAATTAGAATTAGCTCTTTTGGACCAGAAAAAAGGTTTCCTTACATCCTAAAACCTAGGGTTGCATATTTGGTTCGACAAAATCCGATTTCTACATCAATGAGAATTAAATTTTGAAGTTTTAAAGCTCTTTTAAGGAGTTTTTTAGCCAATTTCGGGTTAGATGTTTAATTACCTAAAATCTAAGTTTTAAATGCCTAAAATGAGTCATTTTTAGTGAAAAATGAAAGTTTACATGTACATATGGGTGGGAACTTGATTTGAGAGTGTTTGAAACTCAATATAGGAAACTATAATGCTTGAAAATTGAGGTTTTGTGTTGACTGCGGGTTTGACCAAAAAATTAGTAATTTGTGATGAGTTTAAATTGTATAAGTATATGAATGTTATTCTTGTGGAATTATTTGTTGAATTATATATTAGTATGTCATGAATGCGTGTGATCAATTGTTTGCCAATTGATATGAGTTGTTAAATATTTCTTGTGGATATATTACTTGCTATGACCTCCGGCAATGTATGTTGGTTTTGCTTTTGCATGAGTAGGATAGATGAGTTTGGGGTGCTCGAGGCACTAAAGTATGTGCAAGTGGATATATCCACTTCGAAAGGTCATGTTGTTCATGACATTGAGAGGTAAGGAGGGACGAGACCCTTCTCCTCTTGTTGTATGAAGAAGAACGATTGACGTGCGTGTCATTCGCCTTACACAGGACGACACATGCTACGGGGAAGCAGATAAAGCGAAAAAGGACATCGATGACAGAGATAAGATGGGTTTAGAGGGACATTGCTATGATTCAGAGGTGGGGCTTGACTCCATGCTTGGTGGGAAGGGTCCTCTAAAGTCCTCTTGAAGGTCCGTTGAATCGATTGTCCCGAGAGATGTATCTTGTGGCGTGGAAAACGTATGAGGAATCGTTGTAAGGAGTGGATGACTCACAGTTGGTACGCTAGGAATAGTTCATTTAGCTCAAAGGAGTCCTGGGGGAAATGGTGTCAAGTTGTGACGACCTTGACTAAGGCGAAAATCCCGGTTAGTACGGGGGACTCACCTTACCGACTTGGCATTCTCGACTAGAGCGAGGCTATAGCTAAGGTTGGTGAAAGCGACGTGCCATTTGTACCACCTGCGTCGTGTACTCCCAATCGCCATCCACGTAAATGCATAAGACCATTAAAACTTGCGAGGTTTAATGGCAGTGGGCCTATAGGATCAGATGTTATTTGATAGAAAAATCGGACTAGGTTTACCTTGAGTGGTCGTCGCTAGTAAGCCACCCGCAGTGGTTGTATAGGTTGTTTGGGACATAGTCCGATTGTTTGTGGCTACCAAGGAGATAGAGAATTCACTCCCATGCTTACCATTTTGCAGGTATAGATGGCGTGGCAGATGCCCTCAATCTGCTTCTGGATTAGTGCTATTGAGGGTCATTGGACGCATGACCCGCTCATGGATGAAGATCACTTCATCAGTTACATGCGTCTACATACGGCTAGAGTGGGCGACCCCTATGCAGTAACTCAGACTTTTGACTTCTACTTATGGTGGACCCAGCCTATGCCGCCCTACTATCGGCGTACGTCCCCAGTGGAGATTGTAGAGCTGTCAGACTCTTCATCATCCTCTTTGTCTTCGTCATCTTCTTCTGATGGGGACGACTTCTCCGACATGGATTTTGAGGCTACACTCTCTGGTCCGGTATCACCTCGGTCGGTGCTACCTGTTGTTCGTACATTCCCACCAAGAACTGGTCGATTGACCTTGGCAAGGACGAGTGCACGAAGGTTGGAGCCACCCGTAGTATGCTTGGACGACTAGACATCTGAGGAGGACGAGGATGTAGAGGAGGAGCCAATAGAGATGGACGAGGGACTTCCAGAGGAGGACGACGAGCCTGAGGAATACCCAAAGATGCTTGTGGAGTTTTCTGCTGAGGAGGACATTGACACTCTTGAGGAGGATCCCATGGAGGTTGCTTTTGTATGCTCTTCCCTGGGTTCTTGCTAGGGAGCCCTATGACAGTGTTACTATCTTTTTGGGGGTACAACTAACTACAGGTTTGGGTAGATAACTGATATAAAATCCTAGGATTTTCCCTCTTTTGTGTATTTGATCGGGTAGATCTAGGTTTCAAATATTTTGTATGTATTTAGTTATCTCTCACACATGTATACCTTACTTTGTTACTTGAGCTGTATATGTCACTTATTCGCCCGCTGATACACTTACAGTTTACACTCACTTGACACATTTTACTATATATATATATATTTATATATATATATATATATATATATATATATATATATATATTTGTGACCACAGAGGTCCTTTAAGTTATTTGGATATGTATGATGATACTAAAATGATGCATGAGCTACTTTACTTTGATGCTATAAAACTTCAAAATAGCGCTTTTGATTTAATAACTACATACGAGATGATGTAAACGTTATGAATAGAATGTCTATAAAGGAAAGAATGATGGTTTTCTTGATTCAAATTAAACATTTTCTTAAACAAAGTAAGACTTCAAGTTGCGAATCAAAAGTTTTAAATTTTTTCCAAATTTTACCTATGTAAGTTCTTTTCAAATTTAAGTTTTTCGTAAAGGCAATAATTAACTCGCATATTAAGAATTAAATAATTAATCGACGTATATTTATGTAAACCCCGAATTAAGGGTGTTACAAGTTCTCTTCAGTAGCACCTCTGCTAGAAACACACAGCCACCTATTGTGTAAACTAGGCCCTAAGAAACCATAACTTGACTGCCCTTCTTAGTCCCTTTCAACAATACCTCTGCTGGAAACACAAAACTTCAGAAGTAGTAGTCACCTGACTACTCTTCTAAGCTCTTTATAGTAGCAATTGCTAGTGGATACACACATTTACCTGTTGTGTAGTTGTGGTCCTTTCACACCAAGGGAGTGGTGGACAAAACACTTTCGGTTTAGGCACAACTTGCTTTCACCTAGAGTGTTTTGGGTTGGAAGTTCCTTTAGATAGGGGTTTATCAACTGACATTTACCCATTACTTTGGCAACCTTCCTTGCACTTAGCTCCTTCGCACTTGATCAATTTATAGACTTGATCAAGGAGCTAGCCGTTTGTGGCCATTGAAGATTGAACTCTAATGCTACATAAGTTGTCCATGTTCATGCAGCTAGCCATTTAAGCTCGGTTCAATCTTAACCAAACAACTCATTGAGTTGTCTTCTTCATCTCTGCTTTTACTCCACTATCGCCAGCTTTCACCTTGAATCTATGGAAGGATCCGTTGATGCTAGTTGTGATCTTAGTGGCTTCCATGTGATTTCAAATTTTGAAATCATAGGAAGTTTTATGGAGATTGTTTTTGCAGCAAGTCTTCTTGAGAAAATTGGTTTACTGCTTTTGACAATCTCTCTTCTACTATTGATTGTTGGTTCTTCTTTTTCAACTAGGACAATTGTTTCCTTTGAGTCCTTATGACTTGGACTGTGTCACGAGACTCAAGGAATAACAACATCAGGTTCAGTGTTGTCCAAGCACTGATGCATAACTAGTGAGTGCTTCTAGAGTGCGAGACACGTCTATCTTCACGTTCTAATTGCAACGCAACTTCTTATGATCCTTAAGCCATGTGTAGCTCCTGATATCTACCCTTTGACTTAAGTTATCCCTAGCATCATGCCCCTGATTATATACAACTTCTAATATCTACACTTTGACCCGAAAAACATGACTGTCTTTCCAGCTTCTGATTAGCTCTCCTTCTGGTAGTTCTACTTCTGATTGCAGAATCTATGTCATGGAGAAGCTTCACACCGTAGGCTTATGCTTCACATCTATGCTATGCTCCTGAATATGTCATGTCTTAAGAAGAACTCTCAAAGCAACCATTAGTATCTAGCTTCCTCCCTCACCCGTGAGGCACTAGAATGACCGGTAGTAAGAGGTCTTTTGCATGATGAAAAATATAAAATTACATAAAAATTACTACCTCCGATCCTTATTGTAAGGTCCAAATTAAAAGTATGGCTTGATCTTTTTTATAAGGTCTAATCTAAAATGTCCCATGTATTAATTATTTTTTCACAAAAATGCCCTTCATTAAAGTTGGTTCTAGAATGACGTGATAGTGAAAGAAACATAAGTCATTAATGTTTGTTAGTTTTGTTTACATGGATAGTTTTAGAAAAAATATTAATTTTAGACAAATTTAATGCTTTCAACTAATTTAACCAAATTCCTTAATCCTGGTGAATTAGTTAATTGGACCTTATAATAAGGACTAAAGGCAGTATTAAAAAAATTAAGGGTAAATATCCTATTCTGTCATTGAATTATGCATTCATTGACAGTTTAGTCCTTACATTTTTTAAATCACCAATTTAGTCCACAAATGTGCAAATGTTGCGGCAAATTAGTCAAAACGTTTATTACAAGTCATGTTTGTTGTGGACTAATTTGTCAGTAAGTAGTATAGTTTCAGGACCACTTTGACATTAAGTGTCATACTTTAAGAACCGAATTGTTAGTATGTTTAACGGTTGGACTAATTTGTCGTAACATTTTCACATTTGTGGACTAAATTGGTCATTTAAAAAATATAGGGACTAAATTGTTAGCGAATGCATAGTTCAGAGACTAAATAGGTTATTTATCCAAAACTTATTGGTAGAACCAGTTTCCCTTCTTTAATCTCAACCACAAAATATTTTATCCAAAACTAGTTCTACCGATAAGTTTTGGATAAATAACCTATTTAGTCCCTGAACTATACATTGCTGACAATTTAGTCCTTACATTTTTGAAATTACCAATTTAGTCCACAAATGTGCAAATGTTGCGACAAATTAGTCCAACCGTTTATTACAAGTCATGTATGTCGTGCACTAATTTGTCAGTAAGTAGTATAGTTTTGGGACCACTTTGACATTAAGTGTCATACTTTAAGGACCGAATTGTCAGTATGTTTAACGGTTGGACTAATTTGTCATAAAATTTGCACATTTGTGGACTAAAATGGTCATTACAACGTGTTTGCTTCCGTGAACATCGTCCCCAAGTAAATTTTGTTCATTGTCTTATGGAGAAGCAAAACTTGATTTTCTTGCATTTCTAATTAATGTGTAATGTTTTGCTCATAGTTTTAAATCACAAATATGCAATTTGTTTTCTCTCTCTCTCTCTCTAATTTCGACTTGGTAGAGATTGCTCTGGTTAATGCATGGTGGCTTGTGGTTGTGTGCCGTGGTGGTTTCGATTTTAGAAGAGTGTGGTGGGGAAATGAGTGATGATGGGGGATGAATGATGAAATAGAAAAAAAAAGGAAAAGTTTTTTTTATAAAAAAAAATTAAAATGTATTATATATATATATATATCCGACGGTAATAATGGTTGCTTCATACGTGAATCACTTATTTTAATACTTCACCCTAAACAAATCAATAGTAGTTCCCTTCATATTTGAGACACATCACTAGGGGTAAGTAGAAATGGTGACTCGTCTACCATCCGAAAAATCCGAGGTGAAAAGAAGCTTTTCGGGCGGGTCTATTCGAACATCGGGTTAAATTAGCGAAAAAATCAGTTTAAAATGGATAATCTCAAGCGGGTGCGGGAAGAAAAAAAATTTCGTTGGAACCCTCACCCGACCGAATAAATATGTATGAGAAACATAGTCATTGATTTCTTTGGTTATTTGTTAGAAGTAATCTGAACCGTGCATTATTTATACAGTTGGTTTTCACCTTTTGTCAAAGATGGGATGACTTCACGTCACATAAATTGCACACGTTCAGACTCCAAAGTATTGAGCAGTGCACCACAAACACTTTCAGCACATTGGGAATGATATTTTCTCTCACTCAAACAACTGTCATAGAAACATAAAGACATATTTACCGCATATACCCACTCGTATATATCCATAACCCGATGGACCCATACTAGTCTTAACTGATCACTCAAACGGACAAGTCCGGTCTATATTATTAGCAACTCGATTTGTTTCGGTTCTGAATTTTTCAGCCCGAACCCATCCAAAACCGACCAATGCTCACCCCTACACATCACCCAATTTGTACTTGTTTTACTACTTTTTCTCGACACACATCATATTTAGGGGTGAGTTTTGTCCTTGCCCTAGTTTCCCACTTCTATCTTATCCATTTAACTAATTTATTTCTAGGATTAATTAATTCCTTAAAATCAATGTTGGCGCCTGTTTTGAGAATCCTCCCTCTCCTGTCCTTCCCTTATTTATTATTCCCCCCATAACACAATTTTCGCTTCTCTCGGTTGTGCGTAACAGACCAGAAGTGAAATCTACTAAGACACAGCCAGAAAGTTAGGGTTCACAATTTGCTTTCACGAACCACGGAACCTTTCCCACCGTCACTGTGATTCTGCTGATTCGAACAAAAAGAGCTTGATTCTTTCAATTCCATGGGGCGCGGGAAGCAGCGACAGAACCTTTCCCACCATCACTGTGATTCTGCTGATTCGAACAAAAAACTTGATTCTTTGAATTCCATGGGGCGCGGGAAGCAGCGAGGGAGCAGAGCCATTTCTGTGGATGCAAACCCCACCACCCAGCAAGAAACAAAATGTTTGGATTTTGATGCTGAGTGTGAGGCCGGTGAGGCCAAAACGACCAACTTCGCTGAAAACAATGATGACGTGGCAGAGGGTTCTTCTTCTGCTGGAGAAGGCGTGAGAAAGAGGAAGTGTGGAAGAAGAAGTAAAAAGGAGAAGGAGGACATGAGAAAGAAGATGTTAGAGGGCAATTTGTTGGACAAGAAAAATATTCAAGACGAAAAGGACGGTGAAAATGGTGGGGTTGATAGAAAGAATAAGAAGCTTAAGAAAAATGATGGTGAGATTGAAATGCCTGCTCCTACTACTGATTCTTCACAAGGCGACATTCAGAAACAGTGTAGCCTTTGGGTTGGTAAAGTCAATAAACAAGAGTTGATTCCAAAAGTCAACAAGAAAGATCCTAAGGTGACATGATTTATCATTCAACAAGAACAAGAAAGATGAATGTTTGTTTGAGTTGTTTGGCTTTACATATGAACATTGTATTTTATGTCATGTTTCTGTTTCTCAAACAACAGTGGATTGAAGAGGAGTCCTCAATGTGCCATCAATGTCAGAGAAATGATAAAGGGAGGGTTGTGAGGTGCACACAGTGTAAGCGGAAAAGATTTTGCATACCCTGTTTAAGCAATTGGTACAACTTTGCCTCTTTTTTCAATGTTTTTCTTTTATCTTCTTTTCTATGTGAGTTATAATATATCATGTTATTGTATTGTTTGGTTGGGTAAGATCCATCTATATGACGTTTATCTCTGTGTCCCCACTGTGTTGACAGCTACAAATCCTGCGCCTGTTTCATCTTTCCATATTTTGTGTTGCAAGATTTTAAACTGATTATTTCCAAGAATTTAAATGGCAAGCTCAATGCTCATGTATGAATCGTTTGGTTGTTTACCCAAATTTTTAATAATTTGTATGGGTAATTTCTAGAAATTATGCCTGCTATGTTTACTATGCGTGCTACTGTTTCTTATGTTAGGGAGAAAAGTCTTAACTTACAGAAAATTGCAAGACCAGTGCCCTGAAAAGTTATTGCAAAAATTGCAAGTTTTGGTTTTGAATGATGATAACTTGACCAATGTTGTCAATCCTTGATGCTTTTGCTGTGTCTTGTTAAGGTATCCTCATTTGAAAGAGGATGATATTGCTCTGGCATGTCCTGTGTGCCGTGGTAATTGCAACTGCAAAGCATGCTTGAGATCCAATGAACTTATTAAAGTTACGTCTTCCCCCCCTTCTAGATTGGCTTTTGCTGTGATTTTCTGTTTTCTATATTTGAAATGTTACTGTTTGGTTTACTGTAGAAAATGAAGAGAAATGCAAACACCAATGAAGACGAGAAGATTGAACACTCAATGCATTTGCTGCAAGTACTTCTTCCGTATTTAAGGCAGTTGGATGATGAACAGATGATTGAGAATGAAACAGAAGCTAAGATACAAGGTATTTTTTATTTTTTCCTGTAGGAGTCTTGATTGAGGTTATTGATGTGTGAATCAATGTTTCTCTGTAAAGAGATGAATTTGATGCCAAAGCAAAACTAGGTTTGATTAGTGCATGTTTGTTCCAAAACACATTATGCTATGCACAACTAATCCATTGTTTAGAAGTGATGCCATGAAGCCACAAATCTCAATATTGGACCACTTAACTACTTCGAACTGTTTTTCTTGTATGCACTGTAGGAGCATAGCTTAAGTTTATATCTCATCTCATGCTCCAGTCAGAGTTCAGTACAAGTTCCATATCTTTTTCATTGTACAAGTTGCTTTTGGGATGTGTCTGCAGGGTTCTCGGTCTCAGAGCTAAATATAGTAAAGGCAAATTTTGCAAGAAAGGAGTGTGTGTACTGGTATGGATTTTTCTGACTTACTGTTTTTTTCCCAATTATCCTCATATTGTTTTTTTTCCCCAGTTATCCTCATATTATTTAGTTGTTAACTCAACACTCTCGTAGTGACAACTGCAAAACGTCAATATTTGATTACCACAGAAGCTGTACAAAATGCTCTTTCAACCTTTGTCTCATCTGTTGCCATGAGCTTCGTAGTGGGCAGCTTCTAGGTGGTGCAGATCCAATTGAGTGGGAGTTTGTCTCTCAAGGACCTGGTTACTTGCATGCTCAAAAAGAAAGAATAAAGGTAAAACAAAATGCATCAAATGCTGATGCTAAGCCTGAGGTTCGTGAATGGTCAAGATCTGGGTGGCATGCAGAAAGTAATGGTAGCATTCCTTGTCCAAAAGTCAATGATGAATGTAACCATGGTTTCCTTGAACTGAGAACCATATTAGGCAAACATTTTATCACTGAGATAGTGCATAAAGCGAACGAACTAGCACATGCATTCAATCTTCAAGATGTAGTTAAGACCCCTGACAACGTCTGTTCATGTTTGAGGCTTGATAGTAACACAGATGTTAGATATAATAATATGAGGAAGGCTGCTTCCCGTGAAGATTCTAGTGACAACTATTTATACTGTCCTAGGGCTGTAGATCTACAGCCCAAGGATTTAATGCATTTTCAGTGGCATTGGGAAAAGGGGGAGCCTGTCATTGTCAGCAATGTGCTTGAACGTACATCTGGTTTAAGCTGGGAACCACTTGTCATGTGGCGTGCATTCCGTCAGATAACTAACACTAAGCATGATCAACATTTGGATGTGATGGCAATTGATTGCTTAGATTGGTGTGAGGTTTGTTTAATTTCTCAATCTTGAAGTTGGAGTTATTTTTGCACAAATTCCATTGTTCACCTTCATTCTCATGAAGCTTTTATGTATAAATTATTTAATTTAATGTTGGTACTTATTTTAACTGGAATCACTATGCTTGAAAATGGCATTCAGAGAATAATTTAATTGAAGCAATTTTTATGTTGTTGAATTTCCTACATGTTTCTTGAATTTGGTAACTCCACCTTTTTCTGGATTGAGAGTTGTTTAAGTGCATTTAATATTGTCAATTGCTGAATTCCATAGAGTTATCAGAACTGAATGTCCTAGAAATATTTTGGAAAGTACTGAAAAATTAAAATATTTCGGTGGATAGTTCCACGATAAGAAACAATTTTAGATGTTCTGCTGTCTGGGTCACAGAAATACCAGTTCAAGGTAGAATGTTGGTCAACAGAACACACATATTAGGGTGGTAACTAGAATTAAAATATTCTTAGTATAGAAAGTTTAAATCCCTTAAATTGAGGGATATTAGTTAGGAGAAAATTGAGGGATAATAATTAGGAGAAAATTGAGGGATACTAATGAGGAGAAACTTTAGGAGATGTTTTTGATTAGCAGTGATTTGTATCCTTTTTGGAGGCTTGTATTATTCTTTAAATACCTGTTTAATTCCTCTTTGAAGAATATATGGAAATCATTTTATTACCACATATTTCTAGATTTTTCTGAGTTTAGTCCGTATATTAGTCACAAACTTTAAGCCCTTGTTGCTTGCTTTATACACTCTCCCAACATTATCTAGAACTATGGGCATTGAGTGAGCTGCTATCATCGTCAACTTCATATTCATCTTCTTAGTCCTAGGCTTTACTCCTTATCATATCATTGTAGAAATTTATCTCAATTTCTTGCTGTCTGTTTTCCCTGCCCCATTTGGCTGTTATTGCTTTGCCTACCCAGATCCTTTCTTGTTGCCCTTGCATCCTTTGCACTCTGTTTTCCTATTGGTATGTTTGTCTGCTTAGGCTTACTCACAGTCACAGCATCTAACTTATGTTGAGTAAAATGTACTTTTTAGGTTTTCTTGCTATTGTTGAAAATATTATTTCCAACTTGTACTTATTCTGTTTAATTGTCTACTTGACATGTCTAATTTAATTGTCTACTATTCTGTTGCTGCTGATTTCAGCATTTTTTATTTGAGTTGTTGGTTAAATGCAGAAAGAAGTTCATAGCCACCAATTCTTTACTGGCTATACAAAAGGTCGTATGGATTGGCTTGGTTGGCCTCAAATATTGAAATTAAAAGATTGGCCTCCTAATTTATTTGAGGAACGTTTGCCTCGTCATTGTGCTGAGTTCATATCTTGCTTGCCCTTCAAGGAATATACTGATCCTCTAAGAGGTGCTCTTAACCTTGCCGTGAAGTTGCCTTATGATTGTCTAAAGCCAGACATGGGGCCAAAGACATATATTGCTTATGGATTTCCTCAGGAGTTTGGGCGTGGTGATTCAGTGACCAAGCTCCATTGTGACATGTCTGATGCAGTATGCTCTATTTCCTTATTTCTTTCCTGGCCTGTTATTTTCAAGGATTTCTTCTGAATTATTTGAACTTTAGGTAGTTATTTTTAGGCTTAAATATGTTTTTCATACCAGTAAAATAGCCCATTTTGATTTTACTACCTAAACTACTGATTTTTCGATTTTAGTACCTCACATTTTTTTATGTTTGATTTTAGTACCTACCGTTAATCAGGATCTGTTAAGTGATGACGTGGTAGACAGAGTGCCACGTCAATGGTGACACATCATCTTTTTTGACTGAGTTGTCCCATTATTTTCCACGTCATTAACCTATTTTTTTTAATTTGTAAAAACTGTTACTGCAAAGGCGATTCCGTGGACGGAAAAGAGAGTCAACGCGAGGGCTTTGACGCCGCCGGAGGGAAGAGCCAAACACGACTACAGAAGCCATGGAAAACGTTCTCATCACGGTTTCGGGTGCGATTCTGCATCTGATAGAAAAGGATTCCAGTGTGCTCCTTGCTTCCAGCGACCTCACCATATCGAGCCTCGGAGAAGGCGACAAAGTGGTGGTGCTTCTTGCTTGCGTCAACGATGAAGTTCAATGGCCATTGGCGAAAGATGTGTCGGCGGTGAAGCTGGATGAGTCACACTACTTCTTCACGCTGCAAGTCCCGTAGAAGCACGAGGGCAAGTTTTTTTGGCTAAGGAGTCGCCGAATATGTGGTTGAGGTCGACGGCATAGTTGATGCGGAAGACAGTGATGCCGACACCGAGGACGCTTGCGGCGATGAAGGGGCGGCCCGAAGCGGGAGGTGCAACAGTTCCTATGGTAGCCACCGATGGGTTGGATGAGCATGCTGAAGATTGGGCCGCAGAGCCAGATGAAGGTGGTCCAAGTGTGAGGGAGATGTTTTTTTTAATTTTTAATTTAAAACAGTTTTTTAAAATTAAAAAAATAGGTTAATGACATGGAAAATAATGGGACAACAACGCAGCCAACCCAAGATAATGTGTCACTGATGACGTGACACTCCGTCTGCCACATCATCACTTAATGGATCTTGACTAACGGTAGGTACTAAAATCGAACATAAAAAAATGTTAGGTACTAAAATCGAAAAATCGATAGTTTAGGTAGTAAAATCAAAATGGGCTATTTTACAAGTATGAAAAACATATTTAAGCCTTATTTTAAAATTAAATAGGGTTTCATTTTGGAAGGAAGATTCATAGTTTGTAGGATACGTAAATTGTTGTCTTTGATAAGCCATTGAAGTTCTCTGTTCAGTTTCTTATGAGCAGATTGTCGCTTCAATTTTGTGTCATAGTTTTTCTGTTCTATGCAATGTCTTCAGTCCATAAACTCCCATTTGATTCTATATTTGATGAGTTTTGATGAGTTCTCTGTTCAGTTTCTTTGAAAAGCCATTGATAAGCCACTGATTATTTTAATGATTTATTGATTATTAGTAAAAATAATCTTGTTATGATTCGTGGAATAATTACATTAGTATTTTTAAGGACTTGAAATGAATGATGCCTTTGGATTAGAGAGAGCTGTTATTAGCGTATACTTCTGTCAGTTGCATAGCTTTTCTTGATCCAATATTTGTCAGTGTTTTCTATTTATTGCTGTATCAGGCTGAGTGCATGCTCATTAATGAAGAAATTCAAGTATTTTTTTTTCTTTTAATAATTTGGCTATTTTAGGTAAATCTGTTGACTCATATTGCTGAAGTGAAATTGTACCCAGAGCAACTTACTGCCATTGAGAAGTTGAAACAAAAGCACTTTGAGCAAGACAAAAGGGAGCTACTTGGTGATGATCAGGATGGAGAAACCAAAGTTGGAAATAATTCATCTTCTACCATAAGTGCTTTGGACAAGCAAAATTGTGTCCAAGTCATGGAAAATGAAGGTGCTCTCTGGGATATTTTTCGGAAACAGGATGTACCTAAATTGCAGGAATATCTGAAGAAGCATTTCAAAGAGTTTAGGCATATCCATTGCTGTCCTTTAAAGCAGGTAAACTAGTATTGGATACTCATTGTCAACTTGAGTCATTAATAAAGCTTGGTTCCTACCAAATAGTTTTATGCTGGGGTATATTTGTAATATTTGGAGGTTTTCACCCATTTAACATTGACACTCTCCCATTCCCTTATTTTCTTCTGACTAAAATTTCATTAAATATACTTGTCACAAAGGATTGGGTGAAGGATCAAGGTGCTATTAAATAGCCATGAATAGTTTACTTTGAAAATGAAATTAAATGATTTTTGTTTATGTTTATTGTGGGTTCTATATTCATGTGATCACCCATTGGACAATAGATGTTACTGTGTCTGTTCTTTAAACAAGGCAGGGAAAAGCATTATGGTGTAAATTACCAGTCCAAAATGTTGATTAGTTTTTCAAATAAATGTTATGCAATTGGCTCTGGCAATTTTGAAGTTTTAATTTGGCAGACAATAATTATTGTATATAGATAACCGATCAGTCTGAGAGTGCCTCATTTTTTTTTTTTGAATGGGGCATATCCTTTGGTAATGTAGGTTATTCACCCCATCCATGACCAGACCTTCTATCTGACTATGGAGCATAAGAGGAAGCTTAAGGAGGAGTATGGTTAGTAACACTTAATTTTTCATATTTTGATTGGGGGGAGGGTTTTGAATTGTGTCTCTGTATTGACGGTTATGTATTTTCTTGTAGGAATTGAGCCCTGGACTTTTATTCAGAAGTTAGGAGATGCTGTTTTCATTCCAGCTGGTTGTCCTCACCAAGTCAGAAATCTGAAGGTAAACTGAACATACGTGGTGAATTTGTTTTATATTTATTGTACGTATGATGTATCCTTGTTTTCCTAGAAGTGTATAAATGCCAAGTATTTTATGATTTTAGGTATTATTCTGACATACTATACTTGTATCTTTGCTTACTTCCTTAAATTAAGCCTAGGTCTATTCGAATTTGTGATTTGAGAGAAAAACAGAAAGTAGAACTAAAGATTATTATTACTCAATGAGAAAGAAGAGAGTGCAGACTTATATAGACACAACTCTAAGAAGAGTCTAGAGGAAGCTAACTACAGTGCTGACTCAGCACACTTAACATAATTGTAACTAACTCAGTTACAGATAAAAGATCCCCTGTAATGAGGTCTACAGTAAGCTACACTTCGAATATTTACATATTCTATTATATAATCTAATACTCCCCCTACAAACACAGGGTTATTGATAGAAATCAATGACCTTGAGTTTGTCTCGAAGAAAGGTAAATCTGTTTTTGGACAAAGACTTAGTCAGAATATCAGCTAGTTGATCTTCAGCAGGTACATGAGTGACAATTAGAGAGTGATTGAGAACTTTCTCCCGGACAAAGAAAATATCTAGTTCCATGTGTTTTGTACGGGAGTGCAGAACAGGATTATGACTGAGAGCAACTGTACTCTGATTATCACAGAATACAACAGGAGTCTTGCATTTAATGTTGAGTTCATGAAGTAAGGACTGAATCCAGAGAAGTTCAGAAGCAGTTATAGCAAGACTTCGATATTCTACTTCTGCACTTGACTGAGTGACTAAGGACTGCTTTTTAGACCACCAAGAGATTAGGTTGGGTCCAAAAAGGACACAAGCTCCAGAAGTGATAAGTGTGTCTATGCTGACTCAGCACTTTAGCTTAGCTTCTTCTAGACTCTTCTCTGAGTCATGTCTATATAAGCTTGTACTCTATCATTTCTACTTGAGTAATAATAATCTTTCAGTTCCTTTTTTCATTTTCTCTCAAATTACAAATTCTATTATGGTATTCAGAGCTTGAAAAAGCTTTTCTATGGTTTCCGATCCTTTTTGCCCTGAACTAGTGTCCACTTTTCCGCCAAACGATGGTGGCGTTGGCTGAGGTGCTACTCCTACTCCGATGCCGGCTGATACTCCTTCTACGGCGGCATTGGGTGCCTGCGCTACTTCTGCACCAACATTTTATGGAGTAACGATCTCAGAAAAACTTTCTGACAACAACTTCCTTGTTTGGAAGCAACAAATAGATCCGGTGATTCAAACTCATTGTCTTCATCGGTTTGTTGTAAGTCCATAAATTTCGATCCAATATCTTTCCGTTTCTGATCGAGATTTAGGGATTGAAAATCCTGCGTATCGAGCTTGGGAATTTCAAGATCAACTTCTCTTGATGTGGTTGCAATCGTCTCTCTCTGTGTCTTTTCTACCTCGCATCATTGGTTGCAAACATTCGTTCCAGATTTGGGACAAGATTCATACATATTTTCATTCTCAAATCAAAGCTAGGTCTTGTCAATTGCAAACTAAACTTCGCAACTCTAAGAAAGGAGATCGACCTATTTCTGAATATTTGCTTCGTATCAAGGCTATCATTGATTCTCTAGCTTCCATTGGAGATCCAGTTTCTGAACACAAGCAAGCAATTGGATGTTATTTTGGAAGGTCTTCCAATCGAATTTGAGTCTCTAGTATCAATAATGAACAGTAAACCAGAACTATTCACCTTTGCTGAAATTGAGTCGTTGTTAGTTGTGCAAGAGGCACGTGTCGAAAAGTTCAAACAACTAGGTGGATCAGGAAAATTCGACATAAGAATCAGGAAAATTCAAAGCAATCAGAAAATACTTCAGCTACAGTGCAGTTTACTCAGTCGAATAATCAAGAGGTATCTTCTCAGAATCAAACCTACTCTCAAAATCAGTATGATGAGTCTCAACGTGGTGGTTATGGCTTCCGAGGCTGTGGTGGAGGTCGTTCTGGCCGCCGTGGTGGTAGAGGAGGACGTAACAGTGATATCCAGTGTCAAATGTGCAGTAAGTATGGTCATAGTGCTGCATTTTGCTATCACAGGTTTAATCCTTCATACATGCCTTCTTATCCTCCACAAAATTCCTTTGGTCCATCTCAGTATTAGAATTTTACGCCGTCATCTGGTCCATCGCAATATCAGAACTTTACATCATCATTTGGTTTTCCTGCACCACAAAATTACTCATACTTTCGTCCTTCTTCACAATCCCAGGCTCATCAACTTACCTATCCTACTCAGTTTTCTGGCATTCCTTCTAAGTTTGCTACTGGTCCAGCACCAGTTATGCCATATCAACCTTAGGCTTTTGTTGCTTAGTCTTCACAACCAGTAGCTCAACGTCACAAAAATGGTTTGTTGACTCAGGAACATCTCATCATGTTACTACTGATGCTGCAAATCTTAGCAACTCTGAAACTTTACAGGGAACTGAGCATGTGTTCCTTGGCAATGGACAAGGTTTGCCCATACAGTCAATTGGTTCTGTTGCATTTAAGTCCAGTTCTAACCCGCATATCATTCTTTATTTCAAAAAATTTACTGCATGTTCCTTCAATAACCAAAAATCTAGTCAATGTAAGCAAATTTGCACAGGATAATAATGTCTATTTTGAATTTCATCCCTCTATTTGTTTTGTTAAATCTCATGTTGATCATTCTGTTTTACTCAAAGGCTTTCTTGGTCAAGATGGTCTCTATCAATTTCCATCTCTTCCTCTCAGTCCAAGTCTACCTCAACAATCTCCAATTGTTTCTCCATCTATTCATTCTATACATAAAGCTTCCACTGTAAATCCACACAATTCCACAGTAATTTCTTTGTGGCACAATAAGCTTGGCCATCCGAATTTTACTGTTTTGTCTCATGTACTGAAACTTTGTAATATTTCTCCATCAAATAAAATGAGTTTTGACTTTTGTGTAGCATGCTGTATGGGAAAGTCACATAAGCTGCCCTCTCACTCTTACTCTACTGTTTATACTGAACCCTTACAATTGGTATTCTATGATATTTGGGGTCCTTCCCCTGTTTTATCTTCTATGGGTTACAGCTATTATGTTTCTTTTATAGATGCTTATAGTAGATACACCTGGAGTTGGACTGACACGAATCTACTTAATGGATCGTCTTGAAAACAGGTAAAAGATCGAAAGAGGAACTTGACCCTAACCGCGACCTGCCGATAAAACCAGAGTTATCAAAGATTAGTCTTGGACCTAGTCATGGGACCTCCAATCTCACAGAAAGTGTCTTTTGGTTGGCTTGTTAGATCTCTATCATGGACTTACTCTTTTATCTCATGCTTCTCTTCCTTTGTCTCATTGGGATCATGCTTTTCAGACTGCCATTTATCTCATAAATAGAGTTCCTGCATCTCACCCTCCCTATGCAGTTCCTCTTGTTACTTTGTTTAACAAAACACCATATTATTCCTTTCTTAGAGTGTTTGGGTTTTCTTGTTATCCTCACTTACGTCTCTTTAATCGTCACAAACTACAATTTCGATCTACTGTTTGTACCTTTCTTGGCTATTCCCCTCGTCACAAAGGTTATAAGTGTCTAGACTCAAATGGACAATTGTTTATCTCCAAAGATGTTATCTTTGATGAGTCTACTTTTCCCTTTGCCAAACACAGTCCTGAACCTCCTATATCATCCACCCCCACGAGAATTTTACCTTTAGGGATTGTTCCTACTTCAATTATTCCTATTAATCCTACTGCAAACAGTTTCACTAAAAACAGTCCCATTGTTAATGTCCCAATAATAACTCTTTTGTCTTACCTGAACAACATGCTACTCATCAGTCACACTCATCACACTCTTCTCCTTCTACATCTGTTCATTTAGAATCTGTGCCTACTCCTGTATCTCTTGATCAACCAGGCGTTGTTGTTCAGTCTAGTGATTCAGGTCATTCAGCATCTCCTTTTGTTGATGTGTCTGTTCCTCAAATTGTTCTTCCTCAGTCCAGGTCTGTTCACCTTATGCAGACTGGTTCAAAGTCTGGCATTGTTAAACCTCGCCTAAATCCAACTCTATTACTTAGTGTTGTAGAACCAACTACTGTCAAGCAAGCTTTGATCTCTCCTCAATGGATACAAGCTATGCAAACTGAATATGATGCCTTGATGTCAAACCATACATGGACTTCGACTTCTCTTCCACCTGGAAAAACTGCTATTGGCTATAAATGGGTATTTCGCATCAAAGAAAATCCTAATGGTACCATTAATAGATACAAGGCTAGGTTAGTTGCTAAAGGTTTTCACCAAAAGTTTGGCCGTGACTACTCAGAAACCTTCTCACCTGTGGTAAAACCAGTCATTTTTCGTCTTATTTTAACTCTGGCTCTCACAAATAATTGGGCTATTCAGCAGGTTGATGTCAACAATGCGTTTTTGCATGGATTACTCAATGAGGACGTCTACATGGTTCAACCACCTAGGTTTGAATCACAAAATTCTACTCTTGTTTGCAAGTTGCAGAGTTGAAAGAGAAAATGGTGAGGACTGAAGAGTTGGCTAAAGGTGTAGCCCATAGGATATAGTGCCTTTTAGATATCTCAGAATACGTTTAACAGCCTGCCAATGAGATAACAAAGGTTGTGCCATAAATTGGCAAACTTGGTTAACACTGAATCCAATTTCAAGTCTTGTAACAGTAATGTACTGTAGAGCTCCCACTATAGATCTGTACAGAGAAGGGTCATCCATATACTCTGAACCATGTTTAGAGAGTTTTGAGTCCACCAGGTAACGGGGTAGAAATTCCTTTTGCTTCATCCATACCAGCCTTTGTTAACAAATCACGGATGTATCTGGACTGAGACAGTAAAAGTGACCCTTTGGAGAGATGTTTGACTTCAATACCAAGAAAATACTCAAGATCACCACGTTGCTTGAGAGAGAATACTGAATTTAACCTTTCAATGACTGACTGTAGAAGCTTAGTAGATGAACCGGTTAGAATGATGTCATCAACATAAACGAGAATGTAGATATAGCCATTTGTAGAATTAAGAACTAGAAGTGAAGGATCACATTTGCTTTGAACAAAACCAAACCCAATAAGAGTGGATGTGAGTCTCTCATACCAGGCCTGAGTGGCCCGTTTTAAGCCATAGATAGCCTTCTACAATTTACAAACAAGAGCAAAATTCTGTGATTCAAATCCAGGTGGCTGAACCATGTAGACATCCTTATTTAGTAAGCCATGCAAAAATGCATTGTTTACATCAACTTATTGAATACCCCAATTATTTGTGAGAGCAAGAGTTAAGACAAGTTGGATAGTAACTGGTTTTACCACAGGTGAGAGTTTTTGAATAGTCCCGGCCAAATTTTTGATGAAATCCCTTAGCTACTAGCCGAGGCTTGTATCTATTAATGGTTCCATCAGGATTTTCTTTGATGCGAAACACCCATTTACAGCCAACAACAGTTTTTCCCAGTGGCAGAGAAATTAGAGTCCTTGTATGATTAGCCATCAAAGCATCATACTCAGCTTGCATAATTTGTCTCCATTGAGGAGAAATTAAAGCTTGCTTGACAGTAATTGGTTCTGCAACACTAAGTAACAGAGTTGGGTTTAAACGAGGTTTAACAATACTAGACTTGGAATGAGTCTGCATTGGATGAACAGGCCTAGGCTGAGAAGGAGCAATATGAGGAAGAGAAGTTTCAGCAGAGGAAGATGCTGACTGTTCTGAATTACCAGATGGAGAAGAAATAGGACCTGGTTGGGCAACAACAGACACTGGTTCTGACACAGAACCTGAGTGAACAGACCCAGAAGGGGAAGAGTGTGATGAGTGTGACTGATGAGTAGCATGCTATTCAGATGGGACAAAATGACTATGATTGGGATTGTTTTCAATGGAATTGTTTACAGTGGGATTAACTGGGTTGATCAAAGAGGGAACAATCCCCAAGGGTAAAACTCTATTTGTGGTGGATGATATGGGAGGGTCAGGGTTGTGGTTAGCAAAGGGAAAGGTTGACTCATCAAAGATAACATCTTTGGAGATAAACAGTTTTCCATTAGAGTCTAGACATTTGTAGCCTTTATGTCGAGGGGAATAGCCCAAAAAGGTGCAAACAGTAGATTGATACTGCAGTTTGTGATGATTATATGGACGCAAATGAGGGTAACAAGCACATCCAAACACTCTAAGGAAAGAATAATCTGGTGTTTTGTTGAACAAGGTAACAAGAGGTACAACATATGGAGAATGGGATGCAGGAATCCTATTTATGAGATAGATAGCAGTATGAAAGGCATGATCCCAATGAGATAAAGGAAGTGAAGCATGGGACAAAAGAGTGAGTCCAGTTTCAACTATATGGCGATGTTTCCTTTCAACCACACCATTTTGATGGTGTGTGTGAGGACATATCAATCTATGATGAATACTATGGGAGGTAAGATACTGAGTGAAAGGTCTGAATTCTCCCCCCCCCCCCCCCCCCCCCCCCAATCAGTTTGCACTTCTTTAATTTTCTTATTTAACTGCAGTTCAACAAGAGCTTGAAACTGTTTGAAAATGTTTAGAGTTTCTGATTTTTGCTTAAGAAAGTAGATCCAAGTGTATCTACTATAAGCATCTACAAAGGAAACATAATAATTACTACCTCCGTCCCTATTTATAAGACGTTGTTGATCAAATTACGCTTATTAAGAAAGTTAGTTAATCTAGGTAGTTGTGTGTAGTTGTAATATTTTTCCAATTTTACCCTTGACATCATAGGAGAGAGAAAGAGACATTCAAAGTAACATTCAATTAATGTATTATAATAAATAAGGGTATTTTAGTTAATGCATAAGATAGTCAAAATAATGTCTTATAAAAAGGGACAAGGAATTTTCAAAACAATGTCTTATAAATAGGGACGGAGGTAGTATAACCCATGGAGGATGAAATAGGGGAAGGACCCCAAAGATCACAGAATATCAACTGTAAAGGTTCAGTATAAACAGTAGAGGAAGAGTGAGAGGGCAGTTTGTGGGACTTTCCCAAACATGCTACACAAAAATCACAACTCATTTTATTGGATGGTAAAATATTATAAGTTTGCAGTACATGAGACAAAACAATAAAATTTGGATGGCCAAGCCTATGGTGCCACAAAGAAACTATGGTGGAATTGTGTGAATTTACAGTGGAAGACCTAAGAATATAATGAACAGTTGGTGAAGTAACTGAAGGCTGTGAAGACAGACTTGAGCTGAGTGGAAGAGATGGGAATTGATAGAGACCATCTTGACCAAGAAAGCCTTTGAGTAAAACAGAATGATCACCCTGAGATTTAACAAAACAGAGATAAGGATGAAACTCAAAGTAGACATTATTATCCTGTGCAAATTTACTTACACTGGCTAGATTTTTAGTTATTGAAGGAACATGTAATAATTTTTTGAGATAAAGAGTAATATGAGGATTAGAATTAGATTAATGTTGCAGAACCAATAGACTATATGGGCAAACCTTGTCCATTGCCAAGGAACACATGTTCAGTTCCCTGAACAGTTTCAGCATTAGTGAGATTTGCAGCATCAGTAGTAACATGATGAGATGCTCCTGAGTCAGCAAACCAGTTATGAGATTGTTGAGCTACTGGCTGTAAAGACTGAGCAACAAAAGCCTGAGGCTGAAAAGGCATAGCTGGTTCTGGACCAGTAGAAAACTGAGAAGGATAAGTGAGTTGATGAGCTTGGGACTGAGTAGAAGGTCGAAAATATGAGTAATTTGGTGGTGCAGTAAAGCCAAGTGAGGGTGCAAAGGTTTGATACTGAGATGGACCAGGTGATGGTGTAAAATTCTGATATTGAGATGGTCCAAAAGAATTCTGTGAAGGACCAAAGGAATTTTGTGAAGGATAATTCTGTGGAGGATATGAGGGCATGTACGAAGGATTATATCTGTGATAGCAGAAAGCAGCAGTATGACCATACTTGCTGCAAACTTGACATTGGATATTGCTGTTACGACCTCCTCTACCACCACGGCAGTCGGAACGACCTCCACCACGGCCTCGAAAGCCATAACCACCATGTGAAGAATCATCGTATTGACTCTGAATAATTCTGATTCTGAGTAGAGACTTCTAGATTGTTAGACTGTGTTAACTGCACTGTGGCTGAAGTGTTTTTAGATTGCATTGAACTCTCCTGAACCTTATGTTGAGTGAGATTGAGAGACATAGTCTCACCTAGCTATCCGTATTTCTCAAGCGCTTCTTGCGCAACCAATAGAGACTCAATTTTCAGCAAATGTAAACAATTCTGGCTTACTATTCATAATCGACACCAGAGATTCATACTCAATCGGAAGACCTTCTAGTATGACGTCTAATTGCTCATGTTCAGAAACAGGATCTCCAATGGAGACTAAAGAATCAACAATAGCCTTAATACGAAGCAAATATTCAGCAACAGGTCGATTTCCCTTTTTAGAGTTGCGAAGTTCAATTTGCAATTGTTGTGACTTAGCTTTGGTCTAAGAATGAAAATGTGTATGAATTTTGTCCCAAATTTGGAACGAATGTTTGCTACCTATGATGCGAGGTAAAAAAGAAGCAGAGAGAGATGATTGTAACCATGTCAATAGGAGCTGATCTTGAAATTCCCAAACTCGATATGCAGGATTCTTGATTCTGAGATCTCGATCAGACGCAGAGAGATATTGAAGTAGAATTTCTGGATTCACAACAAATCGATGAAGACGATGAGCTTGAATCACCTGATCGACTTGTTGTTTCCAAACAAGAAAGTTCTTGTCAGAAAGTTTCTCCGAAATCGTGACTCCATAAAATGCTGGAGTAGGAGTAGCGGAAGCAAAAGAAGAACCAAACGTCACTGTAGAAGTGTTATCAACCAGCGTTGGAGTAGGAATAGGACCAGTGCCACCACCGTTTGGCGGAAAAGTGGACACAGGTTCGGGACGAAAAGGACCGGAAGCCATAGAAGGAGCTTCTCAAGCTCTGAATACCATATTAGAATTTGTGATTTGAGAGAAAAACAGAAAGTAGAACTAAAGATTATTATTACTCACCATGGTTCTCAGAACCGGACCGGCCGGTTCAACCGGTTCAACTGGGAACCGGTTGCTTGTCCGGTCCGTTTGTTCCTTAAAACCGGCCTGCAGTTGAACCGGTCAAGAACCGGTCAAACCGGTATAAAACCGGCCAAAACCCGGTGCTAAAAACCGGTTTGAACCGGTAGTTTTTTAAAAACTTTTATTTTTTTTATTTTCTTTGAAAATTTTAAATTTAATATAAAATATTTTAAAGATAAATAAAAACACATTTTTAATAAATATTTTAAATAGATACAAATTATTTTTATCAATTATTATTAAAATTTTTCTTGTAAAACATATAACTTGCTCATTTATATTTTATTTAAAAAAATTTTATATCTTGATTTTTGATAATTTTATATTTTATTAATTTGTCATTTTTTTTGTTATTGTTAATGAAACAATATTGTATTTTATTAAAATTTGAACTTAAGTATTATGGTATATTTGATTAGACTTTTATATATATATTGAATGTTAAAAACGTGTAAAATGGTTTTTTAGGTTTTAATTTAGTTTTTAATGTTTTAAAGTTATGTGATAATATATTTACTTAATATTATTATATAAATTATTTAATTATTATTATTTTATTAATACTGGTTCGACCACGGTTCAACCACGGTTGAATCATTGAACCTTAAACCAGTACCTTCACCGGTTCAATGACGGGTCCGGTTTTAAAAACATTGTTACTCACTGAGAAAGAAGAGAGTACAGAGACACAACTCTAAGAAGAGTCTAGAGGAAGCTAACTACAGTGCTGACTCGGCACACTTAACAGAATTGTAACTAACTCAGTTAGTTACAGATAAAAGATCCCCTGTAATGAGGTCTACAGTAAGCTACACTTCGAATATTTACATATTCTATTATATACTCTAATAAGGTCCTTCATTTGCAAAGCAAGCCTTTTGTAGGAAGTGACAACTGTTGATTCATCTAAGTTTTTGGCTCAAGTGTGTGTTTTTTGATAAATTAAATTTGATTACCTTTTGTTTTTATTGTAATTCTTTTTTTTTTTTTTTGATACAATGAAACTGTGGAGGTTTGAATCTATTATTTCCTATAAACTATTTAAGTCCCTAACCACCAGTTTACTTTTGTGGCTTGATTGGTTTTATTTGAAGTAGTCTTTAAAATGTTCTCCATGTAAATATCCATGATATATGTCTTCCTTTTGCAGTCATGCATTAAGGTTGCATTGAATTTTGTCTCTCCTGAAAATGTTGGGGAGTGCTTTCGTTTGACAGAGGAGTTTCGCACACTTCCAATAAACCACAGGTCTACTGAGGACAAATTGGAGGTATGCCAAACTTTTATCATTTATTTGATTCTGCCATTTATTTGCTTCTCCATTGTTTTGAGATGTAGCATCTACATTTTTTAGTCTTTGATGGGCTAAGTTTAGTATTAGGCAGTTGTTTTATATATTTATGGTCACATGGTCTTTGGGGCAGTAGCTTGCTGGATGCTTTGAATACGGCCTGATATTTTTGCAGTAACTCTTCCAACCCTTCCACATGTGGCTGCACTGCACCTCTTGTTGTATCAAAGTCATCATCCCCAACACCATGTAACAGGCCTCAGCGTCCCTCTTCAACTCTTTCATTAATGCCTTCAATGATAGCATCCATCTTCAACTCTCTAACTGATGCCTTCAATGATGATCCATTCCTGACAGAGATGGATCTCCCCTAATCTCCACCTTTGCTCCACTTACACTCACTTTAATCACCAACTCTTTAAAATTAGCCTGCACTTCCCTGAGACTCTGTAACCACTCATCCAAGTTTCACATTGACTCCATCCAATTCAAACAAGTCCTGAAGATTGGGTAATTGCAGGACAAATTGTTTGCACACCTCTTGGTTTTCCACTGTCCATCTCCCACTGCCACGTCATATTCTTTGGTACCTTCTGGTTTAATCCCCAATGATTCTAGTATTCTACCACCAGGGGGGGTAGGGGTGAGAATAACATGGGCCTGGGCTTATTTTGTAGGAGAAAGATCTAAACTCTTACTCATCGATTAATTAATAATTTCCTTTCATTTTTGTGAGGAGAATATTAATAATTTGCAAAATTTTGTGGGGTCTTAATGCAAAATCTTTGGCTGTCCCTAGCAACTTGATAGCAGTTCTAGGTTCTGGACTGGAACATGAAACCGTGTTTGTCCAAATCCAAACAGTGCCGTCTGGTGAACTGAACTTAGCACATTGTTTACATCTGTAGACTGCCAAGTGCTGCTGCCAACTACTGGGACAATGGACAATTCACTCTGGTAATTAAAATATAACCTATTAATTACAAAAAAAAAATGATGTGAAAAATATACATTTTTTAATATAATTCATAACATTATATTCTTTTATCTGATTGTTTATTCAAAAAATAAAAACACTAATTAAGAAGGAAGACTTTAATAATGGTTTTGGAACTTCAATTTTCATTTTCCTAGTATAATTAGTATTTATGTAATTCAAAAGACTTTAATTTTAACTGAATTTATTTTTATCCAAGTTAAGTCCTGGTTTAGATTTTTGAAGCCTTGATTTTCAACCTTTACCCATTTTGACTGGTTTTGTTTTCCCTGCCTAGTTTGTAGTTTTCTTTCACAGCACTGAATTTGACTTGGATTCTATTAGGGAAAGATTTGCATTTCATAAAGGGTAAAATATGTTTTTGGTCCCTGTACTTTTAGAAAAACTTGGTTTTAGTTCCTGTACTTTCGAATTAACCATTTTAGTTCTCAAACTTTGAAAAACACTTGCTTTTAATCCCTCCCCTCTAATGGTGTTAAAACTGTTAACGGAAATACAGTTTCCGGTAGCTATAAACCACCACAAAACACACATCTTTGCTGCGGTTATAGCTGCCAATAAATGTTGAATTCGAATACAATGCACATGTGTGTTTTGTAGCGGTTTATAGCCGCCGGAAACTGTATTTCCGTTAATAGTTTTGACACCATTAGAGGGAAGGGACTAAAAGCAAGTGTTTTTCAAAGTTTGATGACTAAAATGGTTGATTCGAAAATACAGGAACTAAAATCAGGTTTTATTGAAAGTACAGGGACCAAAAACATATTTTACCCTTTCATAAATGGGTAGGTGCTTAAAGTCAGAAGAACTTAAATGCATGGTCAATGCTAATGTATAAACTTTCTTCAGCCCACTTAAAACTGTGTTTTACCACTGGCCAATTAATTTCCCTGCAAAGCTCTAATAACTGGTTTTATAGAACCCATTTTGATCATTAAAAAATGTAAGTATTTTCTTGTTGGTACCGTCAACTTTTGGTCTCAACTTGGTCTTTCAAATTCAATGTTTTTCTGGCATCAAATTGGTCTTGAAGGACTATTTTGGGGAATGGAAATGGGTATTTACACTTGACCTTAAGGCATGTGGTTAGAAGAGTCCAAATTGTGAGCTATTTTCCTCAGCTTATGATGGGGGTGTGGTTTCTGCTTATTTAGGTGTTTGGTTCTGAGAAGTTAAGTAACAAACTTATTGCAAACAGTTGTATTATATTGTCATGTCAACAGTTTCGTGCTGTGATATTATGTAACTTTTCACCTTAATTGCTGCTTCTGAAACAGGTGAAGAAGATGACAATATATGCTATGCAAGATGCGATCAAAAAATTGGAGGAAGCAGGATTAATAATTTATAACTTCAGTCCCTTTGAGAATGGATTGTGATACTTGCATTTGCTGAGTACGCTGTTTACTTTGCTGTCAAAGGCATTTAGATGATCTCTTATGTACTGTGCTCATTCTGATTATGTTCTTTAGGCTATTGATTCAATTTCACTTGTGAAATTGATGATTGTCATTCAATTTACAGGTCCGGGGAAACCAAGGTTCCAGAGTAAATATATCTGTAACAGATCAAAGCCAATTGGAAGTGTAAATTTTGAGTCAAGCATATACAGGTGTGATGGTGTTGGGTTCTTTATATCGTGACTGTAAGATGGTTCCATATTTTGTTTTCAAGGTCACAATATCCAGTGCTTTAATTATGGATATTGTTGCTATTATGCGGGATTCATATATTCCGTAATATTAGTGCTCCAAGATATTGATAGCATCAGCTAAAATATTAGCAGCATAGGCCAAGTATCAATGGTATAATTTGAATGTTATACACATGGTAAGATAAATTAATTAGGAGTATGAATGATATAACCATGTTTGAGGCAACAAAACATCCAAGGAATGTCTTGGTGTGACAAATTTGGGGGCGAGATCTGTTACCAATTAATGAATGTTGCCCACCTTATAAAGTATTCGACTCCCATCCACGGCTTTGGTTTGCTATGTTAGCACCATGTTGCATAAGGTTTTACCTGTTAGCATTAAAAAGCTATCCAAGACATGATTGGTATGTCAATACCAAAATCAAGGTATTAAAATAATATCACTTAATAAGATAGTCAAATGATATAGGCATATTGCGTTGCAACATGTAGGATGATAATGCTGGATAGTATTATATCAATATAAAGATTGGCACATAAATTGGTACCATCCGTAAGCCATTATTGGCAGGAGCTAATGGTCATGGCCGTGTAATTTTTAACCACATCACAAACTATGCATGTATATGACATTGAATGGGCATTCCCCAGATTAAGAGGAGTTGATGCCATGTTCATGGTGCATGTCGGTGGCATACACTAGCACGTTAGATATATATCAAATATAGTATGTGATGAGTTAACTATGCATACAATGTTCTGATGCATATAGGAAAGAAGTAGAGAAAATAATAAGGGGTTGAAGAGATAGAACCGTGTTGGAGACTGAGTAGTCAAACGGTTAAAAGAAGAGTCAAGGCTCTTGTTCGTGTGGTCGGGCAAAGTTTTACCAGGCCCCACGGTGGGCGCCAAATGTTCTTACCAAGTTTTGGTAAGTCTTCCGGTATGGTGGCTCCGTCGGGATCTTCTCCGTGACTGGTAGGGGGTGTACCTGCAAAGACACTCCGACGCTCAAGTTAGAGGCGCAGAGGTAGGAGACAGGTATCACAATTGGGATTAGAATTTTCGTACCTTGATAGGAGTGAATTGTTTTGTATTTATAGAAGGTAAATAGATAGATTTGATAGGGTTATTTTCCTATCAAATCTTATCCAATCTCCTTAATTGTGATAGAGATAGGTTTATCTTCTATCATTATCTTTTATCTTAATCTTTGTGTATCTTATCTTTTAGTAAGATATACTTTCCGTTATAATTGTTTTGGTATGAGTCTATCTTCGTTTTCTCGGCGGGTCCCTTGACTCGGTGCTGGGCCGAGTCCGAGTAGTACAGGGATCATTTTTTATGAAAGTATCAAAATAAATTTAGACTTAACATACCATATAAAATATAACACAAGGGGATAAACATTTTTTATAAAAACAAGTAGAAAAATTTACATTGAATTCAAGAGGATAAAATTTTTTACTAAAGATTTTTGTCCAATCAAAGTTAAAATTTCTTTTACATAATTAATATATTTAATTACATAACAAAAATCAAATTAAATCATATATTACAAAATTTACTTTTCTTTTATACATTGATATGTTTATGCCAATATATTAAAATAAAAATCATATATAACATATAACACATGGATGAATTTTTTTTTTCTTATAAAAAAAGTAGAAATTTCTACTTAATTCACAAAATGAACAATTTATCTGAAGTCGCATTAATATTTAAATTATTATGGTAAAATTATATTTTTTATTATAATAATTTTAATTTGAATGTATTTTTTATGATTGTCTTTTTCTTGATTTAAATGATTTATTGAATATTTTATTTTACAAATATAGAAAGTATGAAAAAATATAACAAATGGGAATGAATATTTTTCATGAAAGTATCAAGAGAAATTTAGACTTAATTTACCATATAAAATATAACATACGGGGATGAACATGTTTTATAAAAATAAGTAGAAAAATTTACTTTGAATTCACGAAGATAAACTTTTTTACTTAAGATTTTTGTCCAATCAAAGTTAATATTTTTACATAATTAATATATATTTAATTACATATCAAAAATCAAATTAAATCAACATAATCACTATTATTTTCTGCACGCAAATTTAGTGTCTAAAATTAATTTTAAGCAAATAATTATTATTTTTTTTTTATTATCTTCTCACTTAAATAAATTATTCGTGATTTTCTTCTACCTAGACAAATTTTAATTTTCTCTTACACATTGATATGTATATGCCAATATATCAAAATAAAAATTATATATAAAATATAACACATAGGAATGAATACTTTTTCTTATAAAAGCAAGTAGTAACCTCACAATTCACCCGTGCATCGCACATGCTCACATACTTTATTTGTTTAAGTGATGAAATTATATTTTTTATTATAATAATAATTTTAATTTGAATGTATTTTTTTATGGCAATCTGTTTCTTGATTTAAATTATTTATTGAATGTTTTATTTTACGAACATAGAAAGTGTGAAAAAAATATACAAATGGAGATGAATATTTTTTTTATGAAAGTATGAAAATAAAAGTATAACAAATTACATTACATACAATATAAAATTCAAATAAATTTTTAAATATTTTGTTTATCCCATGCAATGCACGGGTCAAAATCTTGTATCATTAACAGTAGTAGTTGTTGATGCAGCTTGAACCAGCTTGGAAATATGTCTTCCACAGAAGCCATGCACGTTTTTGTTAAAATATTGGAGGTCATGCTAATAATTTTATTTCACATTTCTTGCATATGTAGCTTTTAGCAACATTTAGTTACTTACATTTTTTTAAATGCTACCAGTAAGACCATTGTGTAACATTTATAAAATTAAATGTTACTAGTAAAATGTGATAGTATTACATTTTATTTTTGTTAAAATTTAAAATGTTGCCAAACACACATATATACGTTTTCGAAGGATATAACCAGTTCGCTTACCTTCTTAAAAAGTTTTAATAATTAATAATTAATAATTATAAATAAATTCTTTCCTCTCCCGTTTCACAACCTCATCCGTTAAAATGTTGCCAAACTCTATTATGTTCCTTACCCTATCCTTTCTCGATGATCCTTCTTCTATTTTAGGAATTGCCTCTCGCTACGTTGTTCGTGCATGTTAGGGTTCAGCTATCCCAATTTGTTGATTCTAGTTTTGGATCTGGTAACGTTTCTATTTTTTTTTTATATCAAAATTTGTTTCTCTTTTTCATTAGACTTAGATTAATTTAACATGATTCTGCCCTAAATGTTGTGGTTCATCCATGATCGCTGAAATAGGAGAAAGAGTGAAAGATTCATCGTATTTCCTGGAGTGGTGAGTATTTGGTTTGAAATCTAAAATTCGAATCAGATGCTATTGATATAATCGATATTCTGTTTTGTTTTGAGTATCGCTTTATTTTCTGGTTATTGTTTTGATATATAGCCTCGTAAACGGATAATTATAGCCTTTAGTTGTGAGATCCTATTTAGTTGTGAAATTTGGATCACCGATTTTAAATTTGTAATCTGAATCACTATTTGAGATGTTGAAATTGGGGATGAATAAGGTTACACATGTGAGTTATAATAAGAAGCTTCGTTTCATAACTTTATGGCCTTGTATTTTTTATTTTATTTTATTTGAACAGAGCTTAGAAGTTTCATTTCAAGACTGGAGTCCTCTTGTTTGTGGAAGGCATGTATCTGGTAATCATTAGTTATATTTTTTCAGATTAGCTATATTTTCCTCTGGCATGTCTTTATATTTAGTTATCATAGATATATGAAGTATATATGAAGTTTGACAATGAACTTCATTTTTGAAGGGGAATGTGATAATAATTCTATTAAGTTCTCTCTATTAATTCTGTTAATTGTGATCTGAAATCACAGATCAGGCTAGGAAACGTGCTAAAGTTGCAAGGTAATGTGCAGTGGATGCTAAATATTTATTAGTTGAAGTTCAACCCAAAACCAGTATGATATACTTGTTTTCTAGGTTGCAGGTAGGGGTGGCACGGATTGGATTTTTAAAAATCTAATCCATATGAACTTTATATCCAATTAAGTGAATTGGATTTAAATCCATATTGATTTTAATTGGATAAAAGTAGCCTGGAATTTTTTAAAACCAGTTTAAATTGGTTTCAAAACTGGTTTGATTTTAAAATCACTTTCAAATCATAAACCAGTTTTTAAATCGACTGGGTTTTAAAAATCAATTTTAAACCATAAATCATTTCAAAAATCAATTTAAGTATCGTGCATTTTGGATTAAAATTATAACATCTTTAATTTCAATATACTAATTATATTTAATTAATAATTAAAAATATATTAAATATATTTATCCCCTATATATTTTTTGGTCCTAGGTTAAAGACCACGGATGTCTCCCAACCCGTGACTGCGCTGGTCCAAGAGAATTTTGCACATGGAGGGAATCGAGTACGGGTTCTCCCGCTAAATAGATCGTTTCCCCTCATGTGAATGCAATGAGTCTTACATCACTGCGTCAACCCTTTGGGTTATTTATCCCCTATATATATTTAAACATATAAGATTATCTATTTTCTTAGGTCTTTACTCTTCCTTACATTCACTTTTATTTGAATACTCTCACATCATGAAGTGGTGAACTTCACTTTTGACATGTATCTAGTATATCATCTTAATATGCTTTTAATATCAACCAAACGGCTTATCAAGTGGTAACCGAATATCAAAAATCAATTTCAAATGTGTGTGTGTGTGTGTTTAATATTTGAGATATGATTTTATGTTTTTAATATCAATTGAATGGTTTAACTTAATTTCTTATCTCTTCCAAATTATCATTTTCAAGATCTTTAATTCTAACTTTAATTTGAATGTTTTTTAAAATAAATTATCAATAATAATAATAATAATATATCAAAATATAAATTGTTTATCATAAATCTAAAATATAATTTATATGTTCAAAAATATTTATTTATTACATATTTTAATTGTAATATAATCTATATATTATAAATTGTAAATTTTAAGTTGTATAAAATAAATATTTATCTTGTGCAATTCACAAGCTAAAATACTAGTTAATATTATTTATCAAATAATTATTATCAGTATTATCAGAACTGGGCCAGTCATTGACCCGGTCAATGGGTTATTGGTTGAACCTGTGGGTCACTAATTGAACCGCATGAACCGGTATATACTGAACATTTTTATAAAGTTATATAATAGATATTAATATTATATACAATAAAAAATATAATAGATATCTTATATAAATAACTTTTTTAGTATGCATATTAAATTGATATCATGATTCAGTGGCTAAAAATATTTTAGCTAAACAACACGGCCCTGGTTCAAATCCTAGTAACTTTTAAATTTATTAAATTAAATTTTTCATTGTACACATCCTCAAGGTTTTATTGTGCTTTTTCAAAATTTCTCCCTATTTTGCCTTTTGATATCTATGTGTTTTTTGCCCACTCATTATAAAGAAATAGGCTTCAAATTTAACATTTTTTGTTTTTCTATAATCCGCATGTGTTACAAACATGTGAAATTGTTTAGCTCGAGTTCATGTTTATATTCACCTGTGAAAGGTTATAAAATATGTTTATAGTTGTTTGAAGAGTTTAAGATGAGAGCATAGTTTTTGGTCTAAAGTATTACCCTTATTTTCTCTAAATTTTCAGTAGGTTCTAGTATAAAGTGATTTTTAGTTCTAGTAATAATGAAATCTAAGAAATAGTGCATTTTATGATTGGTGCAGATACATTCTGATGGTAGAGCCCTGGCCACATATTTCTAAATCCTTTGCCTAATTTGGCTTTTGGAACCTAGCCCGCAACATTTCCATTTTCTATATAAAATCAATTCAAAATGAAAAATATATTAGGAAATTCTACCCTAAGGAAGAGGGTCCTATTACTGATATTGGTCCAATTGACAGTTCTCCTATAATCACTCAGAAGGTGAAGTCTCAATTACTAGCTTGCATATGATGTTTGATTGGTTTTCAAAACTTCATATTTGGAGATCAGCTTGCTAGGTCTCTAGTGTGTGTTGAATTGTTACTTTCTTTAAAATATTTATTTATTACTGTGCAGTTAGCTGGATTCCAACTCAGGCTCACTAAGCTTGCTTTGTTGAGTGGACTTCTCACATCTTCACATGTTAGATTATATTGCATATTAGTGATTTTCTATGATGCCTCTTTTGAAGTTGTTGCTTACCTTGAAATTCATGCCAATGTTGCATTGACTCATTATAGGTTTTTGGAGCTATTCTGCAGGCTGTGCAGCATTCTCCTCAATATCCTGGATCCTATAATTTACATGGACTAGTTTGTGAGGCTCGAAATAATTATTAGTTTGTTGCTACTGAAAATTCAAAGAGAGTGTACTTGATACCATAGTTTATAGTACCTTTAACATATTTCACAATATGTTTGGCAGCTTGAAGATGCACTTCACTGGCACAATGCATAAATCTTGAAAGAATGCTTACTGCAAACAAAATATCGGGTCTGGTTGCAGTAAGGTACATTTGGCAACCAATTATTAGGCTTCTATAGTGGTGCTCATCAACCATATCAGCTCCATCGTCATCTTTGTTGAATTTTCCTTCTGATTCATTGGAGTGGTAGTACTTTTGCAATCCTCCATGCAAAACTTTTTTAGTATCTCCTTTGCATACTTCTTTTGGCATATAAAGACTCCATCATGATCTTGTTTTACTTCCATTCCCAGAAAAAAGGACATCAAACCAAGATCTGTCATCCCAAACACTTGGAGCATTCAACTTTGAACTCCATTATTAGTTTCTCATCAATGTCGGTCATAAGGAGGTCATCAACATAGATAAAAACTATGATTAAATCATCACCTGCCAGTTTCACATATAATGTAGCTTCACTTGGACTTTTAACAAATCCAAGGGTTTGAAGATAATCATCGATTCTGCTATACCAGGCCCTTGGAGCTTGTTTAAGACCATACAAGGCCTTCTTTAGGTTATAGACCTTCTCTTCTTGTCCCTTGACCTAAAATCCCTCTGGCTGCTCCACAAGTATCTCCTCCTGCAAATAACCATTTAAGAATGTAGATTTTACATCTAAATGGTAAACTTTTCATCCTATGTGCACAGTCAAAGCAAGTAACATCCTGTTTGTATCAAGGCATGAAACTGGAGCAATTGTTTTTGAAAAATCTACCCTAAACGCTTGAGCATATCCTTTCACTACAAATCTGGCCTTGTATTTATTTATAGAACCATTTGCATTAAGTTTGGTTCTATAATTTGACTCCTATGGGTTGCTTGTGTTGTGGTCTGTCCACCAACTCCCAAGTGTCATTTTTTTCAATCATCCTTTAAGTCTTCCTCCATAGCTTTAATCCACTTGTCATCCTTCATAGCTTCTTTGAATTCTGTAGGTTCTAGGACAACAACGTTGCTTCTTTCATAAATTCCAGCTAAGGACCTCATACCTTTTATTGGAACATCATTCATATCATCATCATGTTATGGAATTTCCATTAGATCCTTCTTTATTGATTCCTCCCAGCTCCATTGTTTATCCTCCATGAATTTGACATCTTTGCTTCTAAGAATTCTTCCATTTTGTGGTTGCAAAATTCTATAAGCTTTGGAAGTGTTGCTATATCCAATGAAAACTCCAGGTTTTGCCTTATCAATTTTGTGGTGGCAACTTTGATTGAAGCAGATTCACATCTAGAAGGATTGAAGCCTAAATTGGTCAACTACTAAATTCAACTTGAGGAATAAAGATGATGGACTGATTTGCATGACAAGGCCCGTGAAGATATAACATCTAGTTTTATTATCTATTAAATAAAGTTGTAATAAGATGTTTGGACTGCACTACTTTGTTTTAGAACATAGGCCCAAAACATTTGGTTGTTTTTCTTTATTTTATTTTATGTTTTGTGGGCTGCATTAAAATAAAATTTGAATAGGAGTTCCACTTGGAGAGAACTGACTCGCATGGGTTCTTCAGCAAGTCAACCTTTGATTTTATCAAAGGCCTTTTAACCCTCGTGGTGATCACTTCCTGTGGCTTATCAATTCTTTGGAATTGTGGTGCCTCCCGTCTTGTCTCCTTAACCCTTGAAGTGTATCTTAGAAGCTCTTAGGCGAGAGCCTTTTTCTCCTTTTTTTCTTTTATAAACATATTTGATGTTTTTCTCTATTTTTCTTTCTCTCTTCCACTCTTTTTCTTTTCCCCCTTGTTTTCTTTTATCTCTATTTTTTTATTGACCTTCACCACTTCTCTTGTAGTCAAAGGTGCAAGATTAGTCTTGCGTTCTTAGAGAACTTATTGGTGTAGTCATCATGCATAACTTTCCTATCATACTACCAAGGTCTCCCAAGAAGCAAATGACAAGCCTCCATGGGCACCACATCACATAAAATTGTATCATCATACTTCCCCATGGAGAATTCCACTTCCACTTGCTTACTTACAGTCACTTCACCATCCTCACTAAGGTGCCATTGAAGCTTGTATGGTTGTGGGTGAGGTTTAGTCTCCAATCCCAATTTAGACACCATTCTAGAACTTGCAACATTGGTACAACTTCCCCCATCAATAATTAAAGAACATACCTTCCCTTGGATAAGGCATCTAGTATGGAAAATGTTCCCCCTTTGGCCCTCATCCATATCTCTTGCATGGCTACCCAACATCCTTCTTACCACAAACAAATCTCCTTCTGAAATTATTTCCTCATTATACTACTCTTCCTCACTAGATGGGGTATAATTTGAAGAAGATTCACTAGTAATCTCCCCATCCTCCTTAAGTTACACAATCTTCTAAGTTGAACATTGTGAAGCTATGTGACCTCTCCCCAAACACTTGAAGCATTTTATCTCACTACTCCTTATCTTTTTAGGGACCTCATTGAACTTAATTTGAGTCTTTTGAGGTGCGACAATGGAATTGCTTGAAGAAGTACCTCTCTCCTTCTTATTTCTTTCCTTCCAACTTGGAGAATTAAAGTTAGAAGAGCACCTTCTCATGACACCTTTTCTCTTGAGTTTTTGTTCTACTTAGTAGCTTGATGCACTAAGTCCTCCAACTCCACATAATTTTGTAACTCCACAACATCCCTTATATCACTATTTAGCCTATGTAAGAAATGTGCCATAATAGGCTCCCTATCTTCACTAATATTGGCTCTAATCAAGGACACCTCCATCTCTTTATAATACTCATGTACACTCTTGTGACCTTGTGTGAGCCGTCAAAGCCTATTGTGAAGGTCTCTATGATAATGAAAAGGAACAAATCTTCTTCTCATTAACCTTTTCATCCCCTCCTAACTATTCACCAAGGTTCTCCATATCTCGCCCTCTCCTTTTATACTTTGTCCCACCAAATGAGAGCATAATCAATGAACCCCATGGCTGCCACCTTCACCTTCTTATCTTCTATATAGTTGTGATATGCAAATAATTGCTCAATCTTCTGTATAGTTGGTTTAGATTCACATCACAAAATTGAGGGAGTGAAGCTTAACATACCACCTTAAATTTTGTGAAGCTTAAGGTGGTATGTTAAGCTTCACTCCTTCAATTTCATGATGTGAATCTGAACCAATTGGATATGATCCGAAGGCCTATTTGGAGTGGGAGATGAGGATTGAGCAATTATTTGCATGCCACAACTATATAGAAGATAAGAAGATGAAGGTGGCAGCCATGGGGTTCACTGATTACGCTCTCATTTGGTGGGACCAAGTACAAAAGGAGAGGGCGAGATATGGAGAACCCTTGGTGAATAGTTGGGAGGAGATGAAAAGGTTAATGAGAAGAAGATTTGTTCCTTTTCATTATCATAGAGACCTTCACAATAAGCTTCAACGACTCACACAAGGTCATAAGAGTGTACATGAGTATTATAAAGAGATGGAGGTATCCTTGATTAGAGCCAATATTAGTGAAGATAAGGAGCCTATTATGGCACGTTTCTTACATGGGCTGAATAGTGATATAAGGGATGTTGTGGAGTTACAAAATTATATGGAGTTGGAGGACTTAGTGCATCAAGTTGCTAAGGTAGAATAACTCCTCAAGAGAAAGGGTGCCAAGAGAAGGAGCTCTTCTAACTTTAATTCTCCAAGTTGGAAGGAAAGAAATAAGAAGGAGGGAGGTACTTCTTCAAGCAATTCCATTGCTGCACCTCAAATTAAGTCTAACAAGGCCCCTAAAAAAACAAGGAGTAGTGAGATAAAAAGCTTTAAGTGTTTGGGGAGAGGTCACACAGCTTCGCAATGTCCAACTAAGAAGACTATGTTACTTAAGGAGGATGGTGAGATTACTAGTGAATATTCTTCAAATCAAACTATAAGTAAGCAAGTGGAATTCTCCATAGGAAAGTATAATGATACAGTTTTATGTGATTGGTGCCCATGGAGGCTTGTCATTTGCTTCTTGGGAGACCTTGTCAGTATGATAGTAGAGTTATGCATGATGACTACATCAATAAGTTATCTTTTGTACATAAAGAACGCAAGACTACTCTTGCACCTTTGACTCCAAGAGAAGTTGGTGAGGATCAATAAAAAATGAGAGATAAAAGAAAACAAGAGAGAAAAGAAAAAGAGAGTGAAAAGAGAAGGGAGAAGAGAGAGAAAAGAAAAAGAATGGAAGAGAGCAAGAAAAAGAAAGAAAAAATCAAATCTGTTTATAAAAGAAAAAGAGATGAAAAAGGCTATTTCATAAACTGATTTGATGGGTTAAGGCTATTGTGGCGCCACAAGGGTTAAGGCCCTTGATAGGATCAATGGTTGGCTCCATGAAGAACCTAAGAGAGTCACTTCTCTCCAAGTGGAAAAATTCAAAAATTCAATATCCATGTTCTATTTAATAAAATGTGACTTTACATATATATAGGAGGTATTGGTTCCTGCACAAAAAGGCATACCAAGAGGCCTCTACACAAATGTAACTCTTATTCAAATATTATTTTAATGCAGCCCACAAAACATAAAATAAAATAAAGAAAAATAATCAAATGTTTTGGGCCTATATTCTAAAACAAATTAGTGCAGCCCAAACATCTTATTACAATTTTATTTAATAGATAATCAAACTAGATGCTATATCTTCGTTGGCATTGTCATGCAAATCAGTCCATCATCATTATTCCTCAAGTTGAATTCAGTATTTGATCGATTTGGGCTTCAATCCTTCTAGATGTGAATTTGCTTCAATCAAAGTTGTCACCATTTGGTTAAGGCTTCTTTTGCTTTCTTAGCACGTACCCTTGTCATTGGTCCACCAAGTCCTTGTAGTGCTTCAACGTCCTTATTCTTTGGTTGATCCTTATCACAAGAGATAATTAAATTTAATTTCATGAAAAAAAAATTCATATGTGTGATTTATTTTATTTTCTCTTAATTGGGAAAGACCCTATAGACTCTACGCACTTACATATACTAGAATTTAAAGCAAATAACTATATCTCCTTTCTTTTTCTTCCATACGAAGATTTAGTTTTAGGATATTAGAAAAAAAAAAATGTAGTGCCAATTGCTTTAAGTGTTACTAGTAGTTGTTGAAAAGTCAAAGAAAGTTGGCTATAGCATTCATGATCCGTTTGGAAAAACAACTTAATTAAGATCTTATTCAATAAGTTCTTATTATGTGAGAGTTTATGTTATAAGTGTTTAAAATTGAATAAGTTTTTTGCGTTTGGATATACATGTTAAAAAGTGCTTACACAATTTTATAACATTTGGATATACATTAAAAAATGTTTTTTTTTATTTTACAAATTAAAAAAAATTAAGAATCAAAATATGATTAAAAATAAAATAAAATTTTAAAAGTAACTATTTTTTTAAAAAAATTATATACCACAAAAATATTAAAAATAAAAAATCGTTGATTACCATTTATCTATTTTTTGTTCATAAAAAAAATAAGAATCATAAATATAAAAAAATTAAAAATAATCATAAAATTGAGAATGGTGTGGGTTATGAGAAAAGAGAATGATGAAAGTTTAAGTTTCCAATAAATAAAAGAATGATTTTTGAGTCATGAAATTTTTGGGGACAAAAATGAAAACTGAAGCGGAAAAAATAAAATTGGTACGCTCACTCACACATAAAGAATGAAAAAACAAAAAGGTAACCAATATGTTACGTGGCACGGAAGAAATGAAAAATAAAAATAAAAAACTGGAATGCTCTGTTGGGTTTAACAGGATTCGAACGCTGGCATACATAAAGTACCGCTTAAGCATTGCTAATAAGCTACCTGGAACAACATATTACTTTTAAGCTCAAAAGATCTTATGAGTAATCTATAAGATATTTTTATAAACACATCCAAATACTCACATAAGTCCTTATAACATAAGATAAGTCAATATAAGTTGTTGATAAGTTATTTCAAACATGCTCTTAGAACTCCTTTTCTTGTTGCATACACGGTGAGTGTGGAGTGTACTACCAAATAACATTCCTTCAATTTCTTTTAAGCAAAACAACCGTTACACATTGCTATTTAATGGTGAGGTTTAACTTTCTTCACTCTCTCATTCTCTTTGCTTGGTACGTGAATTGTTAGGAGGGTAGGACAAAACAATTTAATGCTTTCCAACTACATATTAGTCATGTACACATATAGAAAGAATTTTAAAAGAATGGTTTGTTTCTTTGCATGTACATCTTACGATTTGTTTTTTCAACTGTATTAAAGAAATGTAATAATTTTTTTTTACTTTACTCTCCCTATAGCTTCCTCCTACTTACACCTATTGTGGGATATATTGTCAATGTGTTCACACTTTGCTTTTCTATTGTAAGCCTTCCTTGTAGGTACATGATGGTTTCCAATTCAAAGACACATCCTTGAAATTTAGTTGATCAAGTAATGCATGGTCTGACTTGAGAACCAAGCCTCACGTTCTCTCCACTTAGTAAATTGGCAATACAAATTCAAAAAAAAAAAAAAGTTTGCTATTATAAATAAGCCTCAAATTGATAAAAGTCCTTGTTCTTGATTGGTCCCTGTAAGCAACTAGCCGAACATGTGCTCTAAATCGGAATGCATATTCCCTTTTTATTTTATTTGGTTTTATGAAATTAATAAATAAAACAATAACTTTTTATTTTTATCATTTTGAATCCCAAATATTTTATAAATTTGCTTAAGAATTGTGAAGAGTGGTTTACGGGGTTTTAAAAAGGCTTATAGACTACCCCTCATTTCTTTGTAACCGTGACATTACCAATCCTCCTCCTTCTCACGTTCATTTTTCCCATCCTTTCCAAAGTGCTAGGTGTTCTTCAAACCTTAGGTTCAAATGTTAGTTCTATCTTCTCTTTCACTTGGTTGGTGTTAGCCTTTTGGTGAGTTGCCCTCACTTTCTTTTCTTTCTATATGGTAGCTGATGAACCTTTTCCCCTCTCTTACGAATTTTTCTTGTTTCTACTCTTGGTGTTATTTCTTTAGTTGGTTCATAGTACTGATTTAACAGTTTTGTTCAAGAGACTAAGATTCTTTCATTCTTCCCTCCTTCACGCTCTCATCTTTTTAGCGTCTCTTAAGGTAAGGGAGCTTACTCTTTGCTTGTTTCCTTTCCATTCATTGCTTAGTGTTATTATGAAAATATTGAGTTACTGTTTGGTGGTAGAAAAATATGGTTTCTAATATGATTTTAAAAAGAAAAATAATTACTTGAGTTGCTAAGATCATTATGGGCATAGATAAAATTTTAGCATGATACTTAGACCTTATATATGCTACCCGAGAATAGAAGCCATAAGTAAGTCAATACATGTTTACTGTTTTGACATGATAAAGTAGAAAAAATTGTTACACCTAATAGCCTTAACATGAATATTATGGTTATTCTATTGTAAAGTTATAAAATACCTATAATACTCAAGTTTTAAATCGTGAATCATTGAAGTTTTTTTTATATATATATCACTGCATGAGAGTGGAACCGTGAGCCATATAGGGACTGTTTTAAGTCCTGCTGTATGGACTGAAATCAGATACAAAAGTTATAAAGAATAAAGACTTAACTTTATTTAGTTAGATGAAGAATGAGAGAATTTAAACTAAGAACTTAAGTTTAGATGTTAAGATAATTATTTTAAAATAGCAATTCATATTGTTTAAAGTTTCAAACGGTTCTCTTTCTAATAGCTTTTGTCCGGTGATTACATAAGGAAAATAAAGGAACTTTGTAAGTCAGAATGGGTCCCAATAAAATCTAGAGAAAGTGACATGATAGACAAAGATATAAATTTGTATTTTAAATATTCCAGAAAAGTTTACAATAGGTGTAATAATAATAATAATAATAATAATAATAATAATAATAATAATAATAACAAATCATTGAAAATTGTATGATCTTTAATAAACTTCAGTAGCTATAAAATATATAGTTAAAGATGTTTAATATAAAATTATTTAGTAAAAAATGAATAAAAATAATAATAATTATCATTACTAAGTTTCCTATTATTGGAAATATTAATATTTATTTAATAAACTCTTTAGCATATTTAAGCATTTGAAATTTTATATTCTTAAGTGATGTAGGTAATCATAATAATTTTAAGATTTAATACCCTTGATGAATAGGATAATAATTAATAATTTTCTTAGAGAAAACATAATGACATATGTTATTCGACAAATTTAGTAATATCAAAAGCGTGAGAAAAATTGTTGTTGGAAAATTCTAAGGGATTTTTGTTTTATAAGACCTTTAGTATAAGTTGATATTTTTGCTTAGTACCTCGTGGAAGGGCTTGACCTATGAGAGGTGGCGGACATGCTTTTGATATGTCTAATCCACGTAAAGGAAAATCTAAGCGGTGATGTTAAAAATTGTTGAATGTTGTGGAGTGACATGCATGAGTCGTTGAGGAACGCTGAATAAGGGTTGGGAAGGCTAATAGTGGTACCATTGGTATCCTTGAGGATATATGAAATCGCGAATCCACATGAGGTTGGGGTCATTGCAAACCCCATGTTGTGGTGGTTACCACCCACACACGTATATCCTGACAAAGCCACAGTTGCTCCAAGATCAAATCTAGTGTCGCCCCAATGGTTTTTTTTGGCACGTGTCGTTCTTTTTGTGGATCCACGTGGTCCGGTGTTATTGTTGTTGTTGTACCATGCTTAAGGGACACATCAGACTGATTGCTCAACCTTTTGGTGATCTCCATGGAGTAGAGTATGCATTTATGGCATGATTGTTATTGTAGACGTATCTACTTTATAATTTTGTCTATTGTCTTTATTGAATGTTAAGTTTTCGTATCTTGGATGTATGAATCGTTAAGCATAGATTATTCTTAATTATGTAAGCTTACCCTTGCGTTGTTTATTTATGTGATTGATTGTGATGATCGCGACGATGTGTTCGTGGGAGTAGATGTCGGAGATGCACCGGTTCCTAGCGAGGCTTTACACTAGATTTCTGAATACCTTCGTAGGATGTAGTGGAAGCATGGAGAACTTCATCCCAATACCGATGCTACTATCAGATTCGATAAGCAGTGGATAGGACGTCTTCAGTTGGATCTTAGTCTTATTTTTCATTTTTGTTATCATTAGAAGTAGTAGATGTGTAGTGGCCAACTAGGGAGTGAGTTAATGTATTAGATTTTCCCTCCCTCGTCTGATGTACTACTTATAGGTCATCTCATACTAGTATGGTATGCCATCTTTTGAGATACATTGATGTGTTTGTTATATGAGTTATAGTGCCATAAAGCATAATACTTATGTTTTCTGCTGGTTATGTTATCTATGCATGTGATTCAATATAAGTTCTTTTACTTTAAATCTTTAATTTGCAAATTTTTCTTGTTGAAAACTAGTTTTGAAATCATAAAAAATTTACACGTATTTTTATATACAAATTTATTATGGGTTTTAATTAAAATAAAAGAAATTTTGCTATTCCGTTGAAAAGTGTCATGTAGCGACAACAGGTCCTAACACATTCCAAAGGGACAATTTTCCCGGATTTGTGTTGAAATTGATTTATCAAAAAGATTGGTGCCTAATATAATTGTTAGGGGCGTGATGTTGAACCTTGAATATGAAGGATTACATTCCGTGCATTTTAGATGTAGAAAGTGTGGCCATAAGAAGGATGAACACGTGGAGTTTGGGTTGCATGATAATGTCTTAGTGCATGAGTCCAGCACAAGGTTTGATTCTGCCATTGGTGCTAAGGATTCGAAGCTTGGGGAAAACAATAGGGCTGACGTGGTCTCAACAGCGGTGAAGGATGCCAATTTAGGTAAATTATAGACCCAATACAAAGGTCAAGGCCCAAATCTTATTTAGAACACTTTTGGGGCAATTACTTAAGGCACCTCCTTTTTTTTCTCGGTGCACCCTATAGTTTTAAATATTCCCATAATACCCTTATTTATTATAATGTTTTACTATGTGACTTCTTTATCTTGTTGTCTCTCCTTCGCACCCCATTCTTCTTCACTGCGACTCCAAGTACGGTGTCGTGGTACCTCCACATTCTCCTTCTCTTTTTGTCACTCTATCGCCTTCATGGTTGATGTGTTTACTTCCACGAAGCTTCCATTTAAGGTGAAGAAGGTGTCATAGGTTCTTCTGTTGTCCTCCTTCGTCCTCTTTCCTCCGTAGACAGCGAGGTTTCTATTTAAGTTCTTCATCTGGTAAAGTTTTTATTTTTATTTTATTTTTTATGGTATATGGATCAAGCAATTTGTAATTCATTTAATAATGTTATGAAATGATGGGTCCGTAATAGAATACACATTACGGAATGCTCAATTCGTAATTATACATTATAGATTGCTCAATCCGTAATTGTATTATAATAATTATGGATTGCTTAATCCGTAATTATTGTAATACAATTACGAATTGAGCAATCCGTAATGTAAATTCTCTTACGGATTTCTCAATCCGTAATATAGTTAGGAATTTTCAAAAAAAAATTCCATTTGCTATGATTAACCTGTTTAACTTCAATGAGTTGAAATTGTATTTTTCAATGCATGTTTAGTTAATGGTAATTAAATTATTGTTTGTAACAATGTGGGCAAGTTGTTGGATGAATTTTTGTGTTTATTTAGTTGACTGTTATTTTTTTTGAAATATTAGATTTTATGGAAGACCATTATATGAACAAGATGTCGGATGAGGTGGACATGGATGTTGATCAGACACTGGATGAAGATATAATGATGCAATATGGACTAGACATTAAAAAAGATGATGATTGTACTGATGTATTCACAAATAAGGTAATTGTTTTGCTTAATTATTTAGTGAAATAATTGGAAAGGTGAATAGGCATACTGATGTTGTATGTTTTAATATGCGGGTGTTTCCCACTCGTGATGAGTTACTGAAATGGGCTCGAGCGGTTGCATTTAAGATGGGTTTTGTCATTGTGATTTTGAGGTTAGACACATCAAATGGGATACCAGGAAGGAAGACATTTATTTTGTTGAGTTGTGAGATGGGTGGAAAGTATAGGCGAAAGAAAAAAGATGTAGTGGACACGGTGACTAGGACTAGAAAGTGTGATTGTCCCTTTAGATTGAGAGGAACACCACTTAAGAATGGTGAAGGATGGACATTGAAGTTATTGTGTGGGTCTCATAATCATGATTTAGCTGAGACATTGGTTGGCCATCCATATGTTGGTCATCTAACATCTAAGGAGAAGACAATGCTCGTTGATATGATTAAAGAGTATGGTCAATCCAAGAAATATTCTCCTCACATTGAAAGATAACAATGAAAATAATGTGACTACAATAAAACAAGTATATAATGCAAAGAGTGCATATCAGAATGGTGAAAGAGGCCCAAGGACACAAATGCAACATTTGATGAAGCTACTCGAGCGTGATATGTATATTCATTGGCATAGAATCCATGATACATCGAAAGTTGTTCGTGATATTTTCTGGACACATCCTGATGCAGTGAAGTTGGTGAATGCATTTAACATAGTTTTTATGATGGATAGTACATACAAAACAAACAGATATAGACTACCATTACTTGAGATTGTTGGTGTGACACCTACTGGGTTGACTTTTTCTGCAGCTTTTGTGTATTTAGAGGTTGAACGACATGATAACTTTGTTTGGGCACTTGAGAGATTGAGAGGACTTTTTTTTAGACTTGATGGATTGCCTCAAGTGTTTGTGACTACAGAGATATAGCCTTCATGAATGCAGTGAAAATTGTCTTTCCTGAGTCTACTAATCTATTATGCCATTTTCACATTGACAAGAATGTGAAAGCGAAGTGCAAGACCTACGTGACTCCCAAATAGGCATGGGACCAAGTGATGGATGCATAGGGTAGTGTTATGGATTGTCTGACTGAATCTAAGTATGAAGACCGTGTCACAAAGTTTGAAGTTGTTTGTTCACCATGGACATTCTTTGTCGACTATGTGAAAAATACAAGATTATTGCCTCACAAGGAAAGATTTGTAAAGGGATGGACAGATAAAGTTATGCACTTAGGGAATACAACAAGCAACAGGTATGTGAATTTGTTATACATAATGTAATTTTCAAACAAATATGCAAGTATAAGATTCTAACGGGAACTTTATTTATTGTTAGAGTTGAGTCTGCACATTGGAGCTTAAAAAGGTTGCTTCAAACTAGCATAGGGGACTTGTGTAATTGTTGGGATGCCATGAACAATTTGATCACATTGCAACATATCGAAATAAAAGGCTCATTTGATAATAGCATTAATGTCATAGGTCATAGTTTCAATGTGACATTGTATAAGAGAGTGCGCGAATTTGTTTCAAGGTATGCGTTGAATCATATTGCATAGAGTTTGATCGAGTCAGGTTTGTTGGTGTTGATAGTGCTCATTGTGGATGCATTGTAAGAACCACACATGGTCTCCCATGTGCTTGTGAACTAGCTAGGTATGTCGTGGGTAGCATACCACTGAATGTAGTTCATATTTTTTGGACCAAACTCAGCTTTAATGACATGGGCTCTAATGACGAATATGCAGAATTGTCTGTGTAGCAAGAAGTTGATGTCATGCTTAAACGTTTTAAAGAGGTTGACATTGGTAGGAAAGTGACTATAAAAAGCAAACTTCGCGAAATTGCATACCCTGAGATGACTTCAATGTGTCTGCCTATTGAGAAAGTCAAGACTAAGGGTTCACAAAAGGGACGTGCAGAGCTAAATTGGAAAGGTCAACTAAGCGTGACCCTTCGTACTTTGAGCATGTGGATACATTACATTCTATGCATGACAACTCATCTAGTTTGAGGTCTTCCAAAAGATCATCTCAGCAAACAAGATGCTAGAGAAAGCCTCCCACGATCGATCAATTTAATGTAATTATGAACCTATATATATTGGATATTGTTGATGTCAAAGCTGATGGACATTGTGGCTACCATGCAGTTGCGGGACTACTAGGTATTGGTGAAGACTCTTGGCCCTTAGTGCGTAATAATTTGCATAAAGAACTTGGGCAGTGGCATGATGAGTTTGCCACTATATTTGGAGGTTATGAGCGTTTTGAGCAACTAAAGCGATCATTGCTTGTTGATGATCTTTCAATGGTAAAATAATATTACTTGCTTTTGTGAAATTTAACCTTTATGTCCTATAATTAGTTCCATTTGACTAACTTGACTATGAACAGGCATCTGTGGAAAAATGGATGACTATACTAGACATGGGATATGTTATTGCTTCTAGGTATAATGTGATACTTGTTTTCTTATCACAAAAACAAAGCATCACATTCTTCCCTCTTAGAACTCAACCTCCCATAGACAACTCAGTTCATCGTATGATATGTTTAGCCATGTAAATGGCAATCATTTTGTACAGGTATATCATTGGGTACAACCTCACATTATGTTATAACTATTGTTAAAAAAATACCCATGTTAACTTGCAGGTATTTATTATTATGCAGGTCTTTTTGCAAGATCGTTGTTCGATACCAAATGCTGATGTGTTGTGGTCTACATATTGCCATCCTATTGCCAAAGTATGGGTCTCTCCTTACATTGGACAAATGCAACAATTCGCACAATTAATTGGGGTGACACGTGATTATGTGAACATTACAGAAGATTGATTAGTTATTTGTACTTTATAAAGTTGTATTGCTTAAAAGACAATATACTTATCTGTGATTGTTAGTAGATGACATATTTGATTACTTACTTGACTTGCATGATACTTTTCTATGAAAATGTTAACATTTTTCTACAAAAAAATTAGCAGAACCTCCCCTAAAATATGGACATTCTACAACAGTGCATGTTACCTGTATCAATGAACATAAAACAGTACTAGCAATAGAACAAATGGCATACAAGCCTTTAAGTACCAACACATGGCATAAATGCCTTTAAGTACCAACAAATGTCTAAACATGTCATTTGGATCATAAACTAACAATAGCATAGAAGCCTTAAAGACCGACATCATTAAGTTCATACGATAGTCATGTCTTAAAACAACCGTTGTCCAATTTCAACAACTTAATACATTAAACGCAAATGAGTAATTCATTGTCTTCCTGCCTGACCTTGTTGGCCACCACGACCTCTCCTGTTATACACATTTCCTTCCTCGATGACCCCTTGAGCTAACAATAATGCTGCATGTGTGGCATCCTAAGCATCAATGCCTTCAGTCACCATCCTTAAATTAATCATACACTGTAACTGTCCAACTATCCTATAACATACAACCTATGAACATAGAAACATAACAAATAGATCACATATTATTGTCACAAGTAATTACCAATGTATGATAAGAATAAATAAAATAAGTACTTACAACAGCAGTGGTATTTGCATGGTTACTAGATTCGGCCTCTTCTACCACATGCTTGGGCTCGTGTCTGTTGTCCGGTATCATTGGTGGGACTATGTGATGGAGACCTGCATTAGGTGGGTCCACAATTGGGTGGGAGATCCTAAAGTACCACGCCATGTACCCTGGGGCACAATCTGAGGGATCCACTGCCTGCTCTCCCGGCCTGATCAAGTGATTTGCAAAATGCAACCACCTTTCATTAACTTCTTCTGCAGATGGATAAACAGTTGTCAAGACATTGGGGTGTCGAGGAATAGTCTGGGTATAACCATATTGGCGTAATATCCTATTTGGCAAATGCAAATGCATGTCAGAGGCCCATCTAATGAATCTAGAGAATAAAGATATCAACTCAAATGCACGAACTACACGATGCTCGTCATATGGCCTCCAACAAACTTTATCTGTGGTCAGCTCATCCAACTGTGAATTATAATGGCTTACTGATAACAACTTCCCAGGCACCCAACGGCTGCATCATGATAATGACTCATTGTATTTCTTAGCTAGTATAGTCAACCCAATAGTAGGGAAATGCTCATAGATCCATGCCTGTGTCAAAACAACGAAGCAAAAATTATGGTAAATACGTTTAGTTTATACAGATGAAATATAACATACGTACCATACTAGTCTGTAGAAGAGTAACATAACCGCCGACCTGCCTTGTCTTAGCAAAACTAGCATCACTCATATGCTCATACATATGAACCAGTGCAGCTGCACCCCATGCATAACCCCCGCACAACTGAAGGTCATGGAAAAGCGGTAAGAATCTCACGTTAACAGTGCCAAAACTCTTGTCAGCAAAGATGGTTGACCCCACTAGATGCAACAAGTATGCTCTAGTAGCCTGCGTCCATTGCATCGTGGAGCACTTCTTTGCATACACGTCCCGCAAAAAGCTTAGGCGCACATGTCCCTCTCTCGTGAATCTGGTCTCTGCATCTGCATCTTCAAATGACACTCTTAATAACTCCATCAGCACAGGATTAGCACTTGAAGCATCCAAACGAGGGTAACTATAAAAAGCTCCAATAACGGGGATATATAGCAGAGATGACACATCATCAAGTGTGATGGTCATCTCTCCGATGGGCAAATGGAATGTGTTGGTCTCCTTATGCCACCTCTCAACAAAAGCACACAACAATCCCTTATCTACAGTTTCATAAGTACATTCAGTCAATGGGAATAAGCCAAAATCCTTCACCACGCCCTTTATTTGCTCGTGTGGAGGGCCTAAGGCTCTCAATTTACGTCCGCGTGATACAACCTTTAACTCACCCTGATCCTACAAGTAAATACAAATGATAAATAATTAAAATATAATGAATCAATAAAAATAACATGTATTATTTATTAAAATAAATTATGGAAAGATGTATACCAATCCCTGCCACAAATCTCGGGCTACTTGATCAGCATATAATGTGAGGACTGATGTGTCCTCATGCCCGCCACCAAACTCAACAACATTAGCTGCTTCTGGCTCCTCCTGTTGCTCCATCTCCTCATGCTCCTCACGCTGAACAACATCAACAGCTCGTCCATGCTGCCTGCGTGCAGATGCAGTGGGTCTCACACGTTGGGACCGATTGGCACTCCCACCTCTAGTGAGTGGCATTTCTGCACAAATATCAAATCAAATATATAACAACCACAATTAAAGGATGTGTAAATGTATATAAGAACAATGACGAAAATTTTGTCACACATAAATAATTTAATATTATCTAATGGCTGTATGTTAAGTTTGGAATCCTAATTAAACCTTTGCTTATTTTTTTTTAACAAGACATCACACCCCTCTTTAATTTTCTCCTATACAATTACAAATTAAATTATGTTAAATATCATGTTATACAATTAGAAATTAAATTATACAATTTTTATTTCTTACGGATTATCAAATCCGGAATGTTTAGGGTATTCCGGAAATGTATTACGGAATACCCATTCCATAATATATTGTTATATTACGGAATGGGTATTCCGTAATACATTTTCGGAATACCCTAAACATTCCGGATTGCATAATCCGTAATGTTCAGTTGTACTATGGAATAAGCATTCCATAACATAACAACATATATTACAGATTACTCATATCGTAATATATGTTGTTATGTTACGGAGTGCCTATTCCATAGTACAACTGAGCATTCCCTTTTACGGATTGCATAATCCGTCAATTCTAAAATAAAAAAAAGCATGAAAACTTTAGCCAAACAAAGCACTTACCATTGTGGCTTCAATGGCAAAGGTTGAGGATGCGGAAGACACCTCTCGATGGCGCTCCAATGAAGAATGGGGTGGGATGTGCAAAACGAAGTAGAGAATGGCGCTGGAAGCAACAAATTACAAGTGGTAGGGAAGATGGAGTGCGGCGGCGCTCGAAGAAATGAAAAAGAGGTGCTAGGGTTATTTGGAGGATGGGGTGCACTGGAGGTTACAAATACACAAAGGGTTCATAATAAAAGGGAAAAATGGCAAAACAATCTACCTAGGTCCTTTATTATTTCCAATGGGGTGCACTAAGAAAAAAAGGAGGTGCCTTAAGTAATTGCCCACTTTTGATCCATGGATGTTGGTGAAAAGGGGCCTATGAAATAAATTCATGGCCTTTACTTCCTGCACCACTATTTTTACTTCCTACACCCCCAAATAATAATAAATGCCCAAAAATACCCTTAGTTATATCACATAACCCTAACCCTACCCCACCCCACCCCTTCCTCCCTTTCCCTTTCTTCAGCGCCGCACCCCCTTCCTCCCTATCCCTTTCCTTTTCGGTGCACTTCCTTTATTCCATTTCCTCACCAGACCGGCTCACTCCTTGCATTCCCTTTCCTCAAGGTTTCCTTTCCTTACGCGGCGCAGGTCGTTCCATTCCTCAAGCCGGCGCACCCCGTTGGAGGTAAGTCCTTTGTTCTCCCTTTCCTCCCTTCTGCATTTTAATGGGGACTTCGGGGTTGGGTGTTGGATGCATTGGGTTTCCAGAACAGGAAATCCGGAATGGGGATATGGTTCCGGTTTGACATTTTGGAAAGGCTGTTCCACAGAATGCAAATGTTCTTTCCTGAATGGCCATTCCGGAATGTCTATCCGAAAACAGCCAACCATTCTGGAATAGCCATTTCGGAATGAACATTTGCATTCCGGAACAGCCTTTCCAGAATGCAAATGTTCTTTCCAGAATGGCTATCCAGAAATAGCCACCCATTCCAAAATGGCCATTCCGGAATGAACATTGTCATTTCGGAATGACCGTTCTGGAATTCAAATTTTCTTTCCGGAAAGGCCATTCCTGAATGGCTTTCCAGAACCAGCCAACCATTCCGGAAAGGCTGTTCCGGAATGCAATATGTTCATTCTGGAACAGTCATTCTGGAATGGTTGGCTAGTTCCGAAATGGCCTTTCCGGAAAGAAAATTTGAATTCTAGAACTGCCTTTCTGGAATGCAAATGTTCATTTCGGAAGAGCCATTACGGAATGGCATTCTAGAACCAGCCAACCTTTCCGAAATGGCTGTTCCGGAATGAGCGTATTGCATTCTAGAACAGCCTTTCTAGAATGATGTTCACGAAAGTCATTCCGGAATGGATGTTCCAGAATGAGTATTATTAATGTTTTTTTCATTATGGTAGTATTTTTCAGTTATATAGTTATATAGTTTTTAGTTAAATAATAATTGCTATATTAATTTTATGGGATGATTTATTTGTATTTGACATTTGGTTGCATTTGTTTTTTATTCTATATTTTTGTAGAGATGCCGAAAACAAGAGGTGGTTCTAGTGTCCATCGGTCCGAACATGCGAGACCTACGACATCTGCATGCAGGCATGGAAGAACTGAAAGAGTAGATGAAGGTGATGATCATGTGGAGCAGCAACAGCTAGAAGCACCTGAAGCTATGCATCATCAATGTCCATCCTTCACCATCCTTCACCGGCGTTCCTCTCAACCTAAAGGGATAGTCACATTTTCTGGTCCCAGTTGTCGTCCCAACTAAATTCTTTTTGTATTGCCTATATTTGCCACCCCTCTCGCAACCCAACAGAACAAATGTCTTCCTTCCTGCTTGGCCATTAGCTGTGTCAGACCTCAAAATGACAATGACAAAACCCAACTCAAATGCAATAGCCCGTGCCCATTTCAATAATTCATCGCGAGTACCAAATACCTACATAAACAATATACAAACTAAGATGATTAGTTCACCTTTTTAGGTATTACATAAATTACATAAAAATAACTTATCATAATTACCTCCGTATTGGTAAATACATCGCTACAGTCCACATTTTTTTTACTGACTAACCCATATTGCATTATTGTCTCTTCGTCAATTGTCACGTCAATGCTTATGTTCTCATGCATATCAACTTCATCTGACATCTGGCTTAGATACCCGTCGTCCATACAAACTAATTCACATTTCATACCAACCAACAACATTTAATTCATTAACATAAATAAAACAATGTCAAATATGTATGCTTCATTGTTGTCACACAAACTAACTTGAAAAATTACAAACTTAAACTACTAACACTTATTAAGGCTAAAGGAATCCGCAATTATTTATCTAAAATTTAAATAAATACAAAAATTCATTTTGAGACAATACAAAAACATTCCAGAAACACTATTCCGGTACACATTTTTTGGCCATTCTTTCCGGAAAGGTCAATCCGGAAGCTAAAAAACACTCTTCCGAATTGACTATTCCGGAATGCAATTTTGTTTAAATTGTTTCCGGAAAGGTCACTCTAGAATGATTATAAGACTATTTTGGAAAGGGCTATCTGGAATGATTGTTATATTCCGGATTAACCTTTCCGGAATGGTGGAATTTATCTTCCGGATTGGCTTTTCCAGAAACAAATAATTACTTTTCCAGAATGGGTGTTCCGGAAACAATAACCTATTCCGGAACGTGCATTCCGGAGTTAAAAAAAAACACCAAGTTCCGGAGTGCTCGTTCGAGAATGTTTTCCCAAAATGCTTCTCGCTAAAAAAAATTCACAGGAACTTCCTCCTCCAAGCGAGATCACCAAAACTACCTACAACTAGGAGGCACACAACACCCAACCTAATTTTTTCACCTTCTACCAACGACATAGTTGCGGCGACACTCTCCGACAAGCTCAAACGGAGGCAACACAAATGAAATGGGTGAAAGGGGTGGAAGCGGAGGAAGCGGTGGAACAAGACTCAAGTAGGGTACATGAGGTGTGAGGAATTAGGAGAAAGAAGGAGGATATAATAATCTAAGGGTATTTTGGGGATATTCAAAAAATTGGGGGTGCAGGAAGTAAAAAATGGGGTGCAGGAAGTAATGGCCTAAATTCATAAATTCAAGTACTCAAAAAAGGAATTATGCGACTGAGGCGTCACAAGGCTTTTACTTAAGGCACTCCTTTTTTTCTTGGGGCATCCCATAGGAAATAATTAACCACCTGATGAGACAATTCTACCCTTTTTCCTTTTAATCAACAACCCTTACCCTTACTAGTGCACCCCATTCTCACTGGAGCTGGTGCGTCTTCGTGGAGCTTTGTTCGCGTCCTGTTCCTCTGCCATTGAAGCCACGAGGTAAGTGGTTGTTTTTGTTTTGTTCGATTATTGGTTTTTTTTTTGTTTTTTTTTTAAACTCCGGATTGGATAATCCGTAATAAGTTGAAAGTGTTGTTGTGTGACGGATTAGCCATTCTGTAACATAACAACATATATTACAGATTACTCAATTCGTAATATATGTTATTATGTTATGGAATGGCTAATCCGTAACACAACAACACTTTCAATTTATTACGGATTATCCAATCCGGAGTATATATGGAATTCAGGAAAGGCATTACGGAATTCCTATTCCGTAATGCAACAATGTATTACAGAATGGGTATTCCGTAGTACAATTCCGGAATTCGATATACTCCGGATTTAATAATTCGTAATTAAGGGAAAAATCTATAATTTAATTTTTAATTGTATAATTTCATTTGTAATCGTATAATATGATATTTAATTTGCAATAAGATATTTAGTTTAATTTGTAATTGTATAATTTAATTTGTAATTGTATAATATGATATTTAATTTGTAATCTGTAAGAAAATAATTTGTATAATTTAATTTGTAATTTGTTAGAAATTAAAATTGTATAATGTAATATGGAGTTGTATAATTTAATATGTAATTGTATAATTTACAACTTTTTTTTTAAAAAATTCCTAACTATATTACAGATTGTGTAATCCGTAATGTATAATGTAATATACATTACGGATTACACAATCCGTAATTCAATAACAACACTTATATATTAAGGGTATAATGAGAATATATAAAATTATGGGGTGCGCTAGGAAAAAAATGAGGTGGGTTAAGAAATTGCCGCGTCACAATCGAAAAATCAACAAGGGAATGGTCTTCAGTTGCGTTTTGATGTCTTGTCTTAGGCTGAGGATAAGGACATGGGCCACAATTCCTCAAAAGGGCCTAAAGTGGAGTAGGGTAAAAGTGGAAAGGTGTTTGTTGAGCAAGGGAATGATTCCAAAGTGGGTCCAAGCTATGAGAGGAAAGGTTTTGGGCCAGGCCCAATTTTTAAGACACACAACTCAAATGTTGGGAAACATCCTTTGAAACCCCCTTATGGAAAATTGGGGGAAAATGGAAAAGGAATTGGTCTAGTGAAGTCAATCAAGGGTGTAGCTTCTTCTAGCTCCTGTCCTATTATGAAATGATGCGAAGGAAGCAGCTTCAGTTTTTCACAACGATTCCTTAATGTAACGCCCTAAAAATTTGCAACTAAGGATATAGTAGATACTGTGTTAGTATATATTGTAACAACTAAATAGATATTGAGATTAATTACAATTAAAAATTTAATTTAGCTGATTAAGAAAGATCTAAAAACTTGGTATGATTTTATGTGGCAAATTTTGGTAAAATTCTAAGTAAACTAAAATTTAATTATTCTGTGCGTCATTGCACTGTGTAAATTTATACTGTGTAGAGATAATTCAATTACACGTTTCCATAAGATAATTGTTCACAAGTGAAATTTAATTTAATTGATTAAGAAAATTTAGATTATATGTATGTTATTTCATGTGACAGAATTTAGCGAAATTAAAATTTAATTAAAATCTAATTTTTACACTGTGTGAAATTGTACTGTGTAAAACTAGACTGTATAAATTTACACTGTGTAAATTAATACTGAGTAGAATTAATTTGAATTACACAATGTTCTAGATAATTAGCACAATACTCTATGTTAATTAGCTAGTAATTAACTATTTTTGGTAAAAGTAAAATTACTATTTTTGCTTAATCTCACTTTAACCATTTTAAGCTAAAATTTAAAAAGTAAAACAACCCATTTTGGGGATGGAGAGGCCGGCCAGCTCTACGGCCTAATCTCCCATCAAATTGCCTTCAAATCACTAGCTTATATCATGAGAAAAAAAAAAAAAACCCCCCCATTACCCATTGAATAATAAAATCCATCTAAACCTCCATTTAATTAAAAATAAAAATAAAAATCAACCACTCTCCCTTACTATCTTCTGCAGGCCGAACTGCACACCAAGGGAGAAGAAGATATTTTCTCTTATTTCTCTCTTGCTCTTCATTGATTCCTCACCTCCAAAGCTTAGGCAAATTTTTATCAAAATTAAATTTTGATTCCATAGGGTTGTTTAGAATTTTAAGCTCTATAAGTGTATAGTTTAAAATTTTAATTTTAATACTTAGGGACTTAAGGACTCTCTTAAGGCTCATTCTCTTCATATAATCCATTTTCTTGGGCTACATTGAGGTATGGAGGAGTTTCCCCCTTAAACTTTGATTAAATGCACAATTTTGTTCATGGAGGCTGTTGACTGTTTAGAATTTATTTTAATATTTTCGTGGACCCTTGTGATGATTTGAGACAGTGACTAACTGTTTTTATACCTCTGTAATGCATACAAAAATTTTCGGAATTTATTAAGTTGATTTAGTATTTTTAATAGATTTATTTTTGTGAATGTTCTGAATCTGTTCAGCACACTGTCTCGAGTATTTGATCTGTTTGGAGTGATATTTTCACAAAGTAAGACCACAAAACCTTGCTAATAGGTATGAGTGATGTTCCTGAATTTTTCAGATTTTACTGGGTAGATTTAGTATTTATAAATAAATTCTCTTTTTGTTTCTAGAAAATCTGTATGGTCACGTTTAAATAGGGGAAAATTATTTTTAGTGAGAAATTTTTTGTGGGAAAAATATATGATGATAATTCACCTCTGTGGAGTATACTGTAATTTCACGGAATTTATGAAGTAGTTTTACTATTTATAGATGATTTGTTATTGCAGAAACGGATTTCTGACAGAAGGGGAAAATAAATGGAAAAATGATATTTGGAATGAGAATTAAATACCGGGAAGAATATATGTTGTAATATACTTGTTGTAGATAGTCCCTGTAAATTTCCACTAATTAATAATGAGTTTTACTATTTTCGAAATTTCCTATACTCTGTTTTTCAGTGTGCAGCCAGATTTTGAAAATAAATTAAAAATCATATTTTTGGAGTGAAATTTAAATAGCTACATTTTTTTGTGACTATATGCATGATGAATAATGTCTCTGAAAATTTCTATACTAATCCAAATTGAAATGATATGTCAAATAATTCTTAGAGTGTAGAAATTTGTCTATGTAGAATCTTAGAGTTTGGTTAAATTAATTGTTTTAAGTATGTCATTTAATTGTTTTGGACTATGAATGAGTGGTTTTACCCCAAAGGGAAGACCTATGCACTTTATCATTATATATTTGATTACTTGTAAATTTAATTTTTATTCTTGCTTTATTCATTGTATTTACTTTACTTGAATTAGAGACTGGGAGGAATGTGATCCTTATGGAATCTGTCTGCTGGAATTTGATTGTGCATGATGTATTGTGTGTATTGAATGACATGTGATTGTGGGAAGGGGACAGATGGACTCTATGTGAGAGTGCATTTGCAAGCTAGAAAATGGATTCTAGCACTTAACATTGATTTATTGTGAAAACAATAAATAAACTTTTAAAGAAAAAGAGTGTGAATAATTATAATTATTTGGACTTAGTAAATTTTAGGCACCTTGACATGTGGGCATCAATTCTTAAACTTGGACTTAGAAAATAAACTAGGACCTTTGCTTGGAGTCGTAGACTAAAGAATAAAAATTGTTTAGAATCGTAAATGGGTTCATGATGGGATTAGTAGTGTTGTATGTTTGTTTGTTGTGATGTGAATGGGAGGAGAAGGAGGAACCTTTTCCACTCCTAACGTGGTGAGGTCGTTTAGTACGACGTAATGGCAATATAGGTGATATGATGTTCATGGAACGTGATTCTCCATGATGGTTAGCTGTGGAAGCAAATTTGGAGAGGTTGTGTGGGGAGCTCTGACTGTGACTTGTGTCATTTGTGAATGATGGGATCTCTGTGTGATACAGGATGAGCTCATGATATTAAATTGATTGTCGTCTGGTACCTTTAACAGAGGAGTCCACACAAACCTGTAAGGACAATCCCAATGGGGAGAGTCGTTGAGGAGTAAGTCCTCATATAGATTGGATGACCACAGAGTGGTACTTGAGAAATGATCGCAGGCGTGACCGACTTTGGGGGTAAGGGTCGAGTTGTGACTTTGGGTCACATAACCAACTTGGCATCCTCGACTAAATGCGAGCCATTATCATGTTGGTGAGAGCCCTGTTATCGTACGATGATGAGGGTGTACTCCCAATAGCCATCCAACTTAAATATGTAAGACCACTGAGTTCTGGGAGTTTCAGTGGCAGCGAGCCCAAGATTGATGAATTAGTCAATAAGCCCAAGATTGATGAATTAGTCAATAAGCGTGATTAGCGTCACGAGTGAGACCATGAGAGAACCCTATTGTGTGGTTCGGTTATGTGTCTGTGACCGTGAGGTCATTTGTTTGTCGCTTGGAGGTGGGAGACTCACTCCATACACCTTATTTTTCAGATGGAGACGAATGATTCTATGCGATCATCAGAGATGGAATGGAATGACTACGACAAGTGTTGAGGATGTGGATAGATTGGTTCAAGGAAATGGAAGATTTCCCTGAGGATGTCTCATGGATTAAAGGGGGTATATAAGGGCCGAATTTCTTTTTGAGTCACTGCTCTAAGTTTCAGTATTTTCTTGTATAAAAGAGGGTAGACTAGTCTTTAATTTTATGATGTATCATCCTCTTGTATGTGACTCAAATGTAAAGTGTAATTATTTTCAAGAATGTAAAAGTGCATTCATATTTGTGTAATAAAATTGGTTAGTGATGGAATGAAGGATGTGTAAATAAAATTTTATTGTGTTTTAAATGGTTCATTGTTGATCTAATGTTTTATAAATGGAGTTCGTTTTACTAAGGAGATATTTCATTCAAGGACACTTTTAAATGAATGATAGGTTAATAAAGACGATCCTCTTTTAGAATTAAAAGTAATAAGGTTTTGAGGTAAAAAAAAACAACAAAATTTCCAGGTATTTTGTGAAGGATATTTATAAATTGTAATTGCATCAATTTCACTAATAATAAAAATAAGTAGAAATTCCTTAATAGTAAATTGGGGTGTTACACTTAAAGGCGGAAATAAAGAGGCAACCGAATTAGAATTTGTTGATGGATCCGGGCATAAAGAATGATATGCAGAAAAGTGGTAAGGTTGCCGGTTTAATTATGGACGAACCCACTTTTGATAGTGGAGATGCCAACAATTGTCAAAGGTTTCCCAAATTTTGTGGTGCTAATTCCCCTAGTCTCTCCTCGTCTGCTAATCACAAGGGTGGTTCTTTTGGTGGCTTGAAGATTTCAAAAGACCAACCTAGGGATAATATTGTTCACACATCTAATAAGGATGAAGGCACCAAAAGGGGTGTTGAACGTAATATGGAGGTGGATGGGATTCTATAAGGGCAGGTTCAGGGGTTTGCTAACCCTGGTAGTATTTCTCTGTCACAATGAATTTTGTTATTTGGAACTATAGAGGGACAACTAGCAAAGGCTTCCCTAATCTAGTTAAGGATATTCATATGATTCATGAGGCGGGTATGATTATTTTGCTGGAAACTCATGTCAATGGTTCTTCAGCAAGTAAAATTGTTAAGAAGTTGGGTTTTGATAAGTCTTTTATCCAAGATGCGGATAATGCATTAGGGGGTATTTGCTGTCTCTGGAATGAACCTTCTTTGATGGTTGAAGTTTTGTCTTCCTCTCATCAATTGTTCATATGAGAGTCGCTCGTCAGAAGGAGCAACCATGGTTTCTCACTGCTATTTATGGGTCTTCTCATTTGGCTAGGATACAAATTCTTTGGGATGATCTCAGAGAAATAGCTGAGGACATTAATGGTGCTTGGGCTCTGGTAGGAGCAAGGTTTTAAAAATCGGTGCGTAATGGCAATATCGTCCACGACATCTCGGTATCGGACCGCGGCGTTACCATTATGCACCGATATCGTGGACAAAACAAAAATCACGTGTATTGGATGCAACGTAACGCCGTTTCGGCCGCGACGAACGTTACCTGGACGCAACATAATGTCGTTTCCAAAAATGTTTGGAATCCGGTACTTTTCTGAGAATCGCGGACAAAAAACAGGGGAGACTCAGGAGAAGAAGAAAAAACACACAGTCATACACAGATTGTACAATAAAAAAGAAGAAACGAACAAAAATTTCAGAAACCATATCAAATCAACATAAGAAAGAGTACTCCCCACAGAATAAAATCAAAATCAAAATAAAAAATTTCAGATTCAGACATTAGAAATTAGAACCCTAACCTCTCACTCTCAGTCTCAGCCGTGTGAGTAGTGGAGCATCTTCACTCGTGAATCGTGATCGCAACCTCCACACGCGCACATCGTCTTCTTTCAGGTTTCCGTTCCGAGTCTTCTGAGTTCCGACTTTCGAGCTTCTCGTCGTCTCGGTTGTTTTCTGATCTTGACTCAGGTTCAACATTCAGGTATTTTGTGGCCATGGGTTTCAATGTTTTAGTTTCTATTTCTAAAGAGAGGGTGAGATGTGAGGATGAGTCGTGAGTGAGAGCTTGAGAGAAGAAAGAAAAAAGATGAAGTTTGGGAGAAGGAAGGACCGAGTGGGTGAGTCGTGAGTGAGTCTGAGAGAGGATTAGGAACGTGAGGGGATTGGGAATGTGTGGGGTCCGTGGGGAGGGGATTGGGAACGTGAGGGGCTTCATTTTCGTGTTGCATCTTACCTTTCATTGCCCTTACGTTAAAAGTTTTGAGAAATTTGTGTCTTGGGTTCTGTCTAGTCGAGATGACTCTTGTTCCCTACTTAATCTTGTTATTGAGGGTTTGATTAATCCTCAAGTCTTAAATAGGGTTATTAAATATGCTCTGATTCACAATGTCCAGAAGTTGACAATGAATGTTAATTCAATCATCGGTCCTACTCTTGACATCTTTTGCTGTCAGTCTCTGACATCTCTTAAGTTTTGTATTAAAGTCACACTTCCAAAATCTCTGCATTTGCCTGCATTAAGAAGCCTGCATCTTGAAAATGTCATTTTTACTCCAAATAACAGTGACTGTGCTGAGCCTTTCTCAAATTGTCACAGGTTAAATACTTTGATCCTTAAATGCTGTTATGCACGGGTCCTCAACATATCTAATTCTAGCCTTTCCAGTCTGACCATACACAGTTATAAAACAGAAGATTGCGAAATTGCGCTTTCTACTCCAAATCTTAGTTCTTGCACTTTCATGGGTTATGCTAATCACCAACTCTCCTCCACATTTTGACATGTTACCTTGGATTGGATTAAGTTCAACCCTCATAAGATGACTGCAAGTGCTCGTCAATGTAAAGATATTGACACTAACTTCAGACATCCTTGAAGTAATACTACTTGTAAGTTACTTTAGTATGTTTTTGCTTCTATATTTTTTATTGCTCATAATGTGTCTGCATTCCATGTCAATTTTTGCTACTAAATTATGTATTTCAAAATATCCATTTAAATCCTATTGAGGCTGCAGTATATTTTTACATTACAACAAATATTTTTTTTCGTGGCAATCAGTTTGAATTGTCTTTAAAGTTTTTACATCATATTTATTATAATCTAGATAATCCTTGAAGAACAAAAAAGCTGAAGAAAAAAGGTCATGTCACAAACTGGAGAATCTAAATTTACTTCGTTTGCTAGTTGTATCTATTGCATTGTCATTGTCAATTTTTAATTCATGGGAGTGGAACAATTCTTAGAACTCAAACATCACTAACTGCTTAAGCTATGACAAGCAAACTAGACTTAAAACTCCAGAAACCGAAATTGAGTCAAACATCACTAACTGCAATTTTTTGAGGGACTAAAAACATTAAAATAAAATTATGAGGACTAAAAATAGAAATCAAGATAAAATAAGAGATCAAAATCAAAAACATATTTTACTCTTTTTTGTTTGGAAAAATCATATATGAACAGTGTACATATAATTGTCACATGTTTACCTAGGGTACTTTTTGAGCTTATGAATGCATAGATTATGAGATTCTAAGGTTCCCTGTTGTATTATGAGGCAAAATGTTGGGAGTTCTGAACTGCTGTTTTGATTGATATGTCCTCTGTTTTAGCCTCAAACAATGTTAAGCATAAAAGAGAATTAACTACAATGCCCTTGACTCTAGGTCAAGGTGGACGGAGATGCTTCATTGTGTTTTAAGTTGTTTTTCAAAACTATTTTATAATATAATTTCTATTTCTAAAAAATGTTTTTCAGAACAAGAAAAAAAAATTGTCAACATGTTTTTGACAATAGTTTTTAAAGGAAAGAGACACAATTTAGGGTATTTGGGGGTGAGTATGAAATTGATTTTGAATAAAATTGATTTTGGTTAAAGTTAGTGTCGAAGTGAAATAATTTCTATTTTGAATGTTTATATTCTAAAAAAAAGTTTGATGTAAAATTTAATATTTTAACCTAAAACAAGCTGTTTTTTTTCTTCTAATTGAGGTTTGGGAACAAAAGTAATTAACTAACCATTTATATAATTCATAAAATAAACTAACCATTTATATTTTTACTAAAATCACGTGAACTATGATGCAAAATTAATAATAATATTTTTTCATGTAAAATCCAAGTCTCATCTCCACTATTTTGTTTGTTGTGGTTAACAAATAATTTTCTTTTTTAGTAAATTACACGGATCCCTCCTGAGGTTTGTCCTTATTACACTTGATATCCCTCCATTTTTGAACCCTACAGATAACTCCCTAATTTTTGGACTTTCATTACACCGACCTTCCTTCTTAGGCGTAAATCATTACACCAACCCCCCTCTTAATGTTACACTGACCCCCCCTTAGGGGTGTTCAAAGTAATGTAAAAAAATGGAGGGGTACCAGGTGTAATAAGAGCAAACCTCAGGAGGGTCTGTCTAATTTACTCTTTTTCTTTGAAGGCCTTTCCCACTACCATCAATACACTCAAACTAATTTTCTTTCCATTATTATATCGTAGTCAACAGATGGTTTTATTCTTTTAAGGCTTTTCTTACTATTGTCAATATTCTCCCGTTGAATTTCACAACAATGACTTATCATCAGTGATAATTTAAAATATTTTTGTTAGTTTTTTTTAAGTCTTGTAGTATTTGAATGCCCTCGTTGTGGAGTTATCGAATTCCTCCAATAGTTTAGGGATTAAGGAGAAGACACAGGGGATAACTACTTGTCCCTTGTACAACAAATCACCCTGTTCCAATTGATAAGAGAACTCATCCTTAACTCGAGTATTGTATTGGAGATTAACATTTATCTTGCTAAGGTAAGTTTCTTCCTTCAACCCAAGTAGGGAATGAATTTATCAAGGGTTAAGCTAACATGGACACACATGCACGTGTTAAGAATGTTATTATATTCATTAATTAATTAATTTTATTATTATCTTAATTATGAAAATTAATTTTATATCTTTCAATTAAAAAAAATTATCTCTATCATAATCTTAATATTAAGATTACATGGGAGACAATTTAGGATTTGAGTAGTGGTGATAAAAAATAAGTTTTTTTATTTTAAAAAAAGATAGCTAATAGAGAAATAATTGGGAGAGAAGAGATAATGATAGATATAATTTATTTTAATTTTAATAATTAAGACAAAATAATAAAATAAATAAATTAATGAATGTAACAACACTTTTAGAATCTATATGGTGGTTAGGATATGATAGGATAACTATCCTAAGGAGAGAGCTAGGTTAGAAAGGAACACAATAGGATAAGCTCCCCCCTATCTATTACGCAACTAGTGTTTTGTTGAATGTGATAGTATTATATGGATTTGAAGTAGGGATTTGTTCATGAGGTTACGTGTAAATTTAATGCTTGATTTGTATGCCAGGCTAATATAGGACCTTGTAAGGTCCCAGAACCCAGTTCACGGAAAATTGTGGAGCATAGCAAATGGGCCAGGTTTGTGTGCTTTAAACATTCAAGCTTCCCTTGCTTTCTGTAGTCTCTAAGCTATTTCTATATTAATCTAACTGATCCCTTAACTCCATTAACGTATGCATTTATGCATAATGCAGATTTTACCATGCTTCTCTATGCCATATACAGTTATACGTTATATATGCTGATATTTTGTTATGTATATACTGCATTAGTTTTGATCAACGCTTATTTTATACTATTCTTGCAATTTGCACTATTGCATTTCATTTTGTTTTGTTGAAAATCTTTATATATATAAAAGTAAGTGTCGTGGATAATTTAATAAATTCAATTTTCCCATTCATTCTAAGGGTAAGTATGTAATTATACAACCTCATGTTTTTTAAGGTATTAATGATATTTCTAGAGCAATTAATGATACTTAAATGCAAATTAAATACAAACTAATTTAAAAATCTATGTTTTTTATATTAAAACATATTCAAATTAATTATAATTAATTATAAAAATCTAAAATAAAAATTTCTACATACTAAAATCAAAATATAAATAAACAACTAGACTATATTATAAATTTGATAAATTAAAAAAATCATTATTTTGATATTCGATAAATGTTTATATTATTTTTTTACTTAAGAAAAAAAAATGATAATTAATACTTTAAAGATATTGATTAATGTATTCCATCATGCATATTTTAAAATATAAAAAGAAATATATAATCTAAATATAATATAAAAATACTATTTAATATGTTATAAGTTTTTAAAATCAATTACAGGGGTAATCAATAGAATCAAATTTTATTAAATTGGGTAAGTTGATCATTTATGGTTTTATTTTTTCATTTTTATTTTTTCATCATAAATAAGGTATATGTGTATTTTTGTTGTTTAACTTGCAATTTTCAATTATTTCAATATAACATAAACATTGTTAAATTTATTATATCATACACTCATAAATTTGGATGTGAATTTTATGAAATTGTTACTGTTTAGGAATATAATTTTAAAGAATATAAATGGTATAAACAAAATCCATGGCGTCATCTACGAAAAGTCATTAGAAAATTAACAATCTTTTTATATTGATGTGTAATTTTTTTTAATTGTTTTGTGATACATCATGAGAGGCAATGACTTACAAAAATATTCAAATAAACGAAGTTAAGTGTATTAGAATAAAAGATAAGTATTATTTCATGTTTTTAATAACAGAGGAAATTAAAGAAGTTGCACTCCTCACAATTCACTCGTGCGTTGCACAAATTCATATACTTTCTTTGTTTAAGTGGTGAAATTATATTATTTTTTATAGTAATTTTAATTTAAATGTATTTTTAATTGTTGTCTCTTTCTTGTCTAAAATAATTATTGAATGTTTCATTTTACGAACATAGAAAATATGAAAAAATATAAAAATGGGGTGAATATTTTTTTTTTGAAAATATGAAGAGAAATTTATATTTGACTTACCAAATTAGATATATAAACTATAATACACAAGGATGAACATTTTTTTTTATTAAAACAAGTAAGAAAATTTATATTGAATTCACGGGGATAAACTTTTTTACCAAAGATTTTCCTCCAATCAAAATTAAAATTTCTTATACATAATTAATATATATTTAATTAGATAACAAAAACTGAATTAAATCAACATAACTACTATTATTTTCTCCACTCAAAATTAGTGTCTAAAATTATTTTTTAAGCAAATAACTATTCATTTTTTATTTATTATCTTCTCACTTAAACAAATTATTCAAGATTTCTTCTACCTGAACAAATTTTAATTTTCTTTTATGCATTGATATGTATGTGCTAATATATTAAAACAAAAATTATATATAAAATGAAACACATAGCAATGAATATATATATATATATATATATATATATATATATATATATATATATATATATATATATATATATAAACAAGTAGAAAATTTTCATTTAATTCACAGGGATGAACAATTTAACATAAGTCACATTAATATCTAAATTATTATGGTGAAATTATATATTTTTATTATTATAATTTTAATTTGAATGTATTTTTTTATAGCTGTCTCTTTCCTTATTTAAATAATTTATTAAATATTTTATATTACAAACATAGAAAGTATGAAAAACAAATATAACAAATGGTATGAATATTTTTCATGAAAGTATGAAGAGAAATTTAGACTTAATTTATCATATAAAATATGACACATGGGGAAGAACATTTTTTTATAAAAATAAGTAGAAAAATTTACACTGAATTCATAGGAATAAACTTTTTTACTAAATATTTTTGTCCAATAAAAGCTAAATTTTCTTTTAGATAATCAATATATATTTAATTACATAACAAAAATCAAATTAAATAAAGATAATCACTATTATTTTTTACATGCAAAATTAGTGTATATAATTAATTTTTAAGCAAATAAATATTCATTTTTTATCTATTATCTTCTCACTTAAATAAATGAGTTAAATGGTCTTGTACTGACAGTGTAAAACTATTTTACATTGTTAACCAATAAGAAATAATCGTTAGTATGACTTCTAAGGTAGTTATTGTAAAAGTCAACAAACTTACCATACATGATAGTTGTGATTGGAGGACAGTGTTGTTTTACACTGTTAGCACATAGCTTTTTTTCCCCCCTAAATAAATCATTCATGATTTTCTTCTACCTAAACAAATTTTAAGTTGATTTTATACATTGATATTTATATGTCAATGTATTAAAATAAAAAGTATATATAAAAATACTTTTTATATATAAAATATAATACATAGAAATTAATATTTTTTCTTATAAAAATAAGTAGAAATTTCCACTTAATTCACGAGGATAAACAATTTACCTGAAGTCACATTAATATTTAAATTACTATGGTGAAATTATATTTTTTTATTATAATAATTTTAATTTCAATCTATTTTTTTACGGCTGTCTCTTTACTTATTTATTAAATATTTTATTTTAAGAACATAGAAAGTATGAAAAAATATAACAAATGGGGATTGTTCTTACCAAGTTTTGGTAAGTCTTCCGGTACAGTGGCTCCGCCGGGATCTTCTCCATGACTGGTAGGGGGTGTACCTGCAAAGACACTCCGACGCTCAAGTTAGAGGCGCAGAGGTAGGAGACAGGTATCACAATTGGGATTAGAATTTTCGTACCTTGATAGGAGTGAATTGTTTTGTATTTATAGAAGGTAAATAGATAGATTTGATAGGGTTATTTTCCTATCAAATCTTATCCAATCTCCTTAATTGTGATAGAGATAGGTTTATCTTCTATCATTATCTTTTATCTTAATCTTTGTGTATCTTATCTTTTAGTAAGATATACTTTCCGTTATAATTGTTTTGGTATGAGTCTATCTTCGTTTTCTCGGCGAGTCCCTTGACTCGGTGCTGGGCCGAGTCCGAGTAGTACATATGCTCCCCAAGCTCTGAAGTAGACTGTAAGAGCTTATAAGATATTTTTACATAGCCGAGCTTCATTATGCTCTGACAACTGATCATACTAGTCGAGTTGCAGGTGCTTTGAGCTCGTGGTTGATCTGAGGATGCTTAAGGTGTCTAGCCGAACTCAAGATGATCTAAGCGTGAGGCCGAGTTGAAAATGCTCTATAGGCTCAAGGCGTAAAGTTGAGGTAAAAAATCTCAGGTGGCAAGGCCGAGCTGAAGATGCTCAAAGCATAAAATCGAGTCGAAGATGCTCAAGGCGAGTGATCAAGATGAGGATGCTCTAGGCACGAGGTCGAGCTGAAGATGCTCTAGGCTTATGACCTAAGGTTGAGCTAATGATATCCAAGATGGCATGGCCGAGCTAAACATGCTCAAGTCTCGAGATGCAGATGAAGACTCATAAAGTGTGAGGCGAGTTGAGTATTAGATAATTGAGGCTAAGTTCGTTGAGTTGAAGATACTCTAAGTGGAACTGGCTGAGTGTAAGGTACTCAAGGCCGAGTTGAAGTCACTCGAGGAAGAATTGGACAATGGCATTGGAAATGCTCAAGGCAATTTAAGACACTCGAGGCTTTTTGAATGATTTCCAACTAGTCATAGTGTATTTTTGTTGTTGATCATTGGAGGTGATTTTGTCCATGTTTGGATTTGATAATTCAAATGTCAGTGTCCCACTTCCCTCTTTCGCGTATTGTAAGGTTGGGTGGTATTCGACCCTGGGTCCCTTGAACTGTGTGCCATTCGGTAGGTTCCAATCATTAATTGGTCAAGTACCTTCTTGAGGGGCCTTGCCAAGACTAAGTAGTGCCCATGCCCCAAAGCTTTGAGTCATGGTAAGAAAGCTGAGTAGAAGCACCCTGCCTTGGGTTCCTTGAACCGAGTGTTGGTCATTTAATTCATGCTGGGATGTTTAATGGTCAATCGGAATGATATGTGATTCTCAGCTTGTCTTTGGATCAAGTTGGAACGCTAAAGCGGTCAAACCGAAATGCTGAGAGGTCAAACTGAAATGTCGAGAGGTCAGACTGAAATGCCGAGAGGTCATACCAGAATGCCGAGAGCTAAGACTGGAATGCCGAGAGTTCAATTCGAAATGTCGAGGGGTCAAACCGAAATGCCGAGGGGTCAATTCGAAATGCCGAGAGGTCAATTTGGAATGCCGAGAGGTCAAACCGAAATGCTGAGGGGTCAATTCGGAATGGCGAAAGGTCAAACCGAAATGCCAAGGGGTCAATTCGGAATGCCGAAAGGTCAAATCGAAATGCCAAGAGGTCAAACTAAAATGCCAAAAGGTCAAACTAAAATGTTGAGAGGTCAAATCGGAATGTCAAGGGGTCAATTCAGAATGCCGAGAGGTCCAATCGAAATGCCGAGGGGTCAATTCGGAGGAGTCAATTCGGAATACCGAGTGGTCAAACCGAAATGCCGAGTGGTCAATTCGGAATGCCGAGAGGTCAAATCGAAATGTCGAGGAGTTAATTTGGAATGCCGAGAGGTCAAACCGAAATGCTGAGGGGTCAATTCGGAATGCTGAGAGGTCAAATCAGAATGCTGAGAGGTCAAACCGGAATGTCGAGGGGTCAATTCGGAATGCCAAAAGGTCAAACCAAAATGCCAAGAGGTCAAACTAGAATGCCAAAAGGTCAAACCAGAATGCCGAGAGTCAAACCGAAATGTCAAGGGGTCAATTCGAAATGCCGAAAGGTCAAATCGAAATGCCAAGAGGTCAAACTAGAATGCCGAGAGGTCAAACCGAAATGCCGAGGGGTCAATTCAGCATGCCTAGAGGTCAAACCGAAATGCCGAGGGGTCAATTCGGAAGGGTCAATTCGGAATGCTGAGTGGTCAAACCGAAATGTCAAGAGGTCAATTCGGAATGCTGAGTGGTCAAACCCAAATGCCGAGGGGTCAATTCGGAATGCCGAGAGGTCAAATCGAAATGCCGAGGGGTCAATTCGGAATGCCAAAAGGTCAAACCGGAATGCCGAGAGTCAGACTGGAATGCCGAGAGGTCATACCAGAATGCCGAGTTTAATAGATAATCATGGTGTGAGGTTGAGTAGAAAATACTCGGAGCGCGAGACCAAAGACGGAGCTAAGTGCTTAAGGGCGTTGCTGAGCTGAATGCTCAAGGCGCGAAGCCAAGCTTTGGGTGCTTCTGGTGTGGAAGGTTGAGCTTTAGATGTCGGTCCAAGATAAGTTAAGCTCCTAGCATGTAGTGTTGTTGAAAATTCAAGGTGTGAGGTCGTGCAATAATGCTTGTTTCTTGGTATAGCCAGCTTGGTTTTTTGTTGCCTAGGGTGCAAGGATTTGCTCTAGGTCAGGTTCAAGTCGACTTTGCTGGAAGCCGATCTAAGGTAGTTACCCTCGAGGTGGGATACGTAAGCCGACTCTCGGGTGTTGACATAGCACATACTGCAAAATAATATATATTAGCTAGAAGTCAGTCGGCAAAAGTCATTAAAGAGCTCAATCTTTGGGGTTGGATCAAAGTCATCTTAAATCCAATCACAAGTTTGTCTAAGAAGGCGATGTGCTGATCTTGATATTCTTTAAACTTGGTATAGTATCAAGTGAATTAGCTTGATTGTTTCCTATATTCGAGCTGTGATAAAGCTTGTCGCCGTAAAAGTACTTATAGCATGCTTGACTTAGTCGCTATTTTGAGCGTAGGTCTTTTGCTTCACCATTTGTCCCCCGTGTTATATGTAGATAGTCCCTGTAAATGTGTTGGGATCTATAATATATGTCATTCAACGAAGCTAATTCCAACAATCTTTGATTGAAATTTGCCTCGAGTCAATGATCATAAGTGTGGCAGGCTTAATGCTTATGTCTTTATCTCACACGACTTCAACGGAAAGCGTAGCATATGCCACATTGTAATTCTTTATTTGTTGGGAAGATTTTTCTAGTGTATCACTTCGCACCATCATGAATTTTCCAATCGGGGTGAGATGAAATCCTCCTCATTTGGAGCAAGATGTGGCGCATATTTTCTAATTACATCCGAACAATGGCACATGACAATTATGCAGATGCAACATAGCATGTATGATGTCATCCTTACATGCCATGGCATGATATAATCCCCCCCAACATGATATGTTGCATAAATTTTACATCTATGATAATATGACAATTTGTATCATGATATGGCATATGAAACATAATATGTATCATGGCGTGATGACATTTGAAAATAATAATTACCATTATCATGTGAAAATAAATGGTTGGCATATAATGCTTTAGATGTGAGTATTTATATCTTAAAGCATTTTATATGCTCTTGAAAAAGTCCAGTGATCTTGCGCATATGCATATTACTGATAAACCATACCTTAACGCTTGTAGCTTTATACAGAAATATAGTACGTTTGTACCGTCACAACCTATGTGGCGTGTAGGCGACATGGTGTGTGCACATGGCTGCTCGGGGTATAAGCAAATCAAATTCGTGTTTTGTCAAAATGTTGTAGCGGCGCAATGACGGGACATGATCTCGAATCCATGCCAAGAGGTTATGAAATTTGCACTTGGATCGACCGACAAACTAATCATTGCAATTCAAAGCTTTCCTCCTTCAAGTCGCTATGTTGGTGCCAATCACGATACCACTCAAAGACATGATAATATATTTAGGAAATTCAAGCTTGATGCCTCTCGGTGTTGGAGGGCGTGGCAGGGCATTAGACGCAAACCTACTGTGCGTTGTACCTATTATTCTTCTTCACAAAGAGCTTTGCAAATATTATAATATTAAGGATAGCAAGATACTAGGATGTTGGCATCATTCATGTGATCTTCACTGAAATTTCTAATTGAAGTCACAGTTATGTGGCAATGCCAAACATACAATAACAATTTGAATTGTGAATAAAATGTTTTGTGAAGGGAATTCAATATCAAAGGTCACAATATCCAGTGCTTTAATTATGGATATTGTTGCTATTATGCGGGATTCATATATTCCGTAATATTAGTGCTCCAAGATATTGATAGCATCAGCTAAAATATTAGCAGCATAGGCCAAGTATCAATGGTATAATTTGAATGTTATACACATGATAAGATAAATTAATTAGGAGTATGAATGATATAACCATGTTTGAGGCAACAAAACATCCAAGGAATGTCTTGGTGTGACAAATTTGGGGGCGAGATCTGTTACCAATTAATGAATGTTGCCCACCTTATAAAGTATTCGACTCCCATCCACGGCTTTGGTTTGCTATGTCAGCACCATGTTGCATAAGGTTTTACCTGTTAGCATTAAAAAGCTATCCAAGACATTATTGGTATGTCAATACCAAAATCAAGGTATTAAAATAATATCACATAATAAGATAGTCAAATGATATAGGCATATTGCGTTGCAACATGTAGGATGATAATGCTGGATAGTATTATATCAATATAAAGATTGGCACATAAATTGGTACCATCCGTGAGCCTTTATTGGCAGGAGCTAATGGTCATGGCCATGTAATTGTTAACCACATCACAAACTATGCATGTATATGACATTGAATGGGCATTCCCCAGATTAAGAGGAGTTGATGCCATGTTCATGGTGCATGTCGGTGGCATACACTAGCACGTTAGATATATATCAAATATAGTATGTGATGAGTTAACTATGCATACAATGTTCTGATGCATATAGGAAAGAAGTAGAGAAAATAATAAGGGGTTGAAGAGATAGAACCGTGTTGGAGACTGAGTAGTCAAACGGTTAAAAGAAGAGTCAAGGCTCTTGTTCGTGTGGTCGGGCAAAGTTTTACCAGGCCCCACGGTGGGCGCCAAATGTTCTTACCAAGTTTTGGTAAGTCTTCCTGTACGGTGGCTCCGCCGGGATCTTCTCCGTGACTGGTAGGGGGTGTACCTGCAAAGATACTCCGACGCTCAAGTTAGAGGCGCAGAGGTAGGAGACAAGTATCACAATTGGGATTAGAATTTTCGTACCTTGATAGGAGTGAATTGTTTTGTATTTATAGAAGGTAAATAGATAGATTTGATAGGGTTATTTTCCTATCAAATCTTATCCAATCTCCTTAATTGTGATAGAGATAGGTTTATCTTCTATCATTATCTTTTATCTTAATCTTTGTGTATCTTATCTGTTAGTAAGATATACTTTCCGTTATAATTGTTTTGGTATGAGTCTATCTTCGTTTTCTCGGCGGGTCCCTTGACTCGGTGCTGGACGTAGTCAGAGTAGTACAGGGATCATTTTTTATGAAAGTATCAAAATAACATACCATATAAAATATAACACACGGGGATAAACATTTTTTTATAAAAACAAGTAGAAAAATTTACATTGAATTCAAGAGGATAAAATTTTTTACTAAAGATTTTTGTCCAATCAAAGTTAAAATTTCTTTTACATAATTAATATATTTAATTACACAACAAAAATCAAATTAAATCATATATAACAAAATTTACTTTTCTTTTATACATTGATATGTTTATGCCAATATATTAAAATAAAAATCATATATAACATATAACACATGGATGAATTTTTTTTTTCTTATAAAAAAAGTAGAAATTTCTACTTAATTCACAAAATGAACAATTTATCTGAAGTCGCATTAATATTTAAATTATTATGGTAAAATTATATTTTTTATTATAATAATTTTAATTTGAATGTATTTTTTATGATTGTCTTTTTCTTGATTTAAATGATTTATTGAATATTTTATTTTACAAATATAGAAAGTATGAAAAAAATATAACAAATGGGGATGAATATTTTTCATGAAGGTATCAAGAGAAATTTAGACTTAATTTACCATATAAAATATAACACACGGGGATGAACATGTTTTATAAAAATAAGTAGAAAAATTTACTTTGAATTCACGAAGATAAACTTTTTTACTAAAGATTTTTGTCCAATCAAAGTTAATATTTTTACATAATTAATATATATTTAATTACATATCAAAAATCAAATTAAATCAACATAATCACTATTATTTTCTCCACGCAAATTTAGTGTCTAAAATTAATTTTAAGCAAATAATTATTTATTTTTTATTTATTATCTTCTCATTTAAATAAATTATTCATGATTTTCTTCTACCTAGACAAATTTTAATTTTCTCTTATACATTGATATGTATATGCCAATATATCAAAATAAAAATTATATATAAAATATAACACATAGGAATAAATACTTTTTCTTATAAAAGCAAGTAGTAACCGCACAATTCACCCGTGCATCGCACATGTTCACATACTTTATTTGTTTAAGTGATGAAATTATATTTTTTATTATAATAATAATTTTAATTTGAATGTATTTTTTTATGGCAATCTGTTTCTTGATTTAAATTATTTATTGAATGTTTTATTTTACGAACATAGAAAGTATGAAAAAAATATACAAATGGATGTTTAGTTAATGGTAATTAAATTATTGTTTGTAACAATGTGGGCAAGTTGTTGGATGAATTTGTGTGTTTATTTAGTTGACTGTTATTTTTTTGAAATATTAGATTTTATGGAGGACCATTATATGAGCAAGATGTCGGATGAGGTGGACATGGATGTTGATCAGACACTGGATGAAGATATAATGATGCAATATGGACTAGACATTTAAAAAGATGATGATTGTACTGATGTATTCACAAATAAGGTAATTGTTTTGCTTAATTAGTTAGTGAAATAATTGGAAAGGTGAATAGGCATACTGATGTTGTATGTTTTAATATGCGGGTGTTTCCCACTCGTGATGAGTTACTGAAATGGGCTCGAGCGGTTGCATTTAAGATGGGTTTTGTCATTGTGATTTTGAGGTTAGACACATCAAATGTGATACCAGGAAGGAAGACATTTATTTTGTTGGGTTGTGAGATGGGTGGAAAGTATAGGCGAAAGAAAAAAGATGTAGTGGGCACGGTGACTAGGACTAGAAAGTGTGATTGTCCCTTTAGATTGAGAGGAACACCACTTAAGAATGGTGAAGGATGGACATTGAAGTTATTGTGTGGGTCTCATAATCATGATTTAGCTGAGACATTGGTTGGCCATCCATATGCTGGTCATCTAACATCTAAGGAGAAGACAATGCTCGTTGATATGATTAAAGAGTATGGTCAATCCAAGAAATATTCTCCTCACATTGAAAGATAACAATGAAAATAATGTGACTACAATAAAACAAGTATATAATGCAAGGAGTGCATATCGGAATGGTGAAAGAGGCCCAAGGACACAAATGCAACATTTGATGAAGCTACTCGAGCGTGATATGTATATCATTGGCATAGAATCCATGATACATCGAAAGTTGTTCGTGATATTTTCTGGACATATCCTGATGCAGTGAAGTTGGTGAATGCATTTAACATAGTTTTTATGATGGATAATACATACAAAACAAACAGATATAGACTACCATTACTTGAGATTGTTGGTGTGACACCTACTGGGTTGACTTTTTCTGCAGCTTTTGTGTATTTAGAGGCTGAACGACAAGATAACTTTGTTTGGGCACTTGAGAGACTGAGAGGACTTTTTTTGAGACTTGATGGATTGCCTCAAGTGTTTGTGACTGACAGAGATATAGCCCTCATGAATGCAGTGAAAATTGTCTTTCCTGAGTCTACTAATCTATTATGCCATTTTCACATTGACAAGAATGTGAAAGCGAAGTGCAAGACCTACGTGACTCCCAAATAGGCATGGGACCAAGTGATGGATGCACATGGTAGTGTTATGGATTGTCCGACTGAATCTAAGTATGAAGACCGTGTCACAAAGTTTGAAGTTGTTTGTTCACCATGGACATTCTTTGTCGACTATGTGAAAAATACATGATTATTGCCTCACAAGGAAAGATTTGTAAAGGGATGGACAGATAAAGTTATGCACTTAGGGAATACAACAAGCAACAGGTATGTGAATTTGTTATATATAATGTAATTTTCAAACAAATATGCAAGTATAAGATTCTAACGGAAACTTTATTTATTGTTAGAGTTGAGTCTGCGTATTGGAGCTTAAAAAGGTTGCTTCAAACTAGCATAGGGGACTTGTGTAATTGTTGGGATGCCATGAACAATTTGATCACATTGCAACATACCGAAATAAAAGGCTCATTTGATAATAGCATTAATGTCATAGGTCATAGTTTCAATGTGACATTGTATAAGAGAGTGCGCGAATTTGTTTCAAGGTATGCGTTGAATCATATTGCATATGAGTTTGATCGAGTCAGGTTTGTTGGTGTTGATAGTGCTCATTGTGGATGCATTGTAAGAACTACACATGGTCTCCCATGTGCTTGTGAACTAGCTAGGTATGTTGTGGGTAGCATACCACTGAATGTAGTTCATATTTTTTGGACAAACTCAGCTTTAATGACATGGGCTCTAATGACGAATATGCATAATTGTCTGTGCAGCAAGAAGTTGATGTCATGCTTAAACGTTTTAAAGAGGTTGACATTGGTAGGAAAGTGACTATAAAAAGCAAACTTCGCGAAATTGCATACCCTGAGATGACTTCAATGTGTCTGCCTATTGAGAAATCAAGACTAAGGGTTCACAAAAAGGGCGTGCAGAGCTAAATTGGAAAGGTCAACTAAGCGTGACCCTTCGTACTTTGAGCATGTGGATACATTACATTCTATGCATGACAACTCATCTAGTTTGTGGTCTTCCAAAAGATCATCTCAGCAAACAAGATGCTAGAGAAAGCCTCCCACGATCGATCAATTTAATGTAATTATGAACCCATATATATTGGATATTGTTGATGTCAAAGCTGATGGACATTGTGGCTACCGTGCAGTTGCGGGACTACTAGGTATTGGTGAAGACTCTTGGCCCTTAGTGCGTAATGATTTGCATAAAGAGCTTGGGCAGTTGCATGATGAGTATGCCACTATATTTGGAGGTTATGAGCGTTTTGAGCAACTAAAGCGATCATTGCTTGTTGATGATCTTTCAATGGTAAAATAATATTACTTGCTTTTGTGAAATTTAACCTTTATGTCTTATAATTAGTTCCATTTGACTAACTTGACTATGAACAAGCATCTGTGGAAAAATGGATGACTATACTAGACATGGGATATGTTATTGCTTCTAGGTATAATGTGATACTTGTTTTCTTATCACAAAAACAAAGCATCACATTCTTCCCTCTTAGAACTCAACCTCCTATAGACAACTCAGTTCATCGTATGATATGTTTAGGCCATGTAAATGGCAATCATTTTGTACAGGTATACCATTGGGTACAACCTCACATTATGTTATAACTATTGTTAAAAAAATACCCATGTTAACTTGCAGGTATTTATTATTATGCAGGTCTTTTTGCAAGATCGTTGTTCGATACCAAATGCTGATGTGTTGTGGTCTACATATTGCCAAAGTATGGGTCTCTCCTTACATTGAACAAATGCAACAATTCGCACAATTAATTGGGGCGACACGTGATTATGTGAACATTACAGAAGATTGATTAGTTATTTGTACTTTATAAAGTTGTATTGCTTAAAAGACAATATACTTATCTGTGATTGTTACTAGATGACATATTTGATTACTTACTTGAGTTGCATGATACTTTTCTATGAAAATGTTAACATTTTTCTACAAAAAATTTAGCAGAACCTCCCCTAAAATATGGACATCCTACAACAGTGCATATTACTTATATCAATGAACATAAAATAGTACTAGCAATAGAACAAATGGCATACAAGCCTTTAAGTACCAACACATGGCATAAATGCCTTTAAGTACCAACAAATGTCTAAACATGTCATTTGGATCATAAACTAACAATGGCATAGAAGCCTTAAAGATCGACATCATTAAGTTCATACGATAGTCATGTCTTAAAACAACCGTTGTCCAATTTCAACAACTTAATACATTAAACGCAAATGAGTAATTCCTTGTCTTCCTGCCTGACCTTGTTGGCCACCACGACCTCTCCTGTTATACACATTTCCTTCCTCGGTGACCCCTTGAGCTAACAATAATGCTGCATGTGTGGCATCCTAGGCATCAATGCCTTTAGTCACAATCCTTAAATTAATCATACACTGTAACTGTCCAGCTATCCTATAACATACAACCTATGAACATAGAAACATAACAAATAGATCACATATTATTGTCACAAGTAATTACCAATGTATGATAACAATAACTAAAATAAGTACTTACAACAGCAGTGGTATTTGCATGGTTACTGGATTCGGCCTCTTCTACCACATGCTTGGGCTCGTGTCTGTTGTCCGGTATCATTGGTGGGACTATGTGATGGAGACCCGCATTAGGTGGGTCCACAATTGGGTGGGAGATCCTAAAGTACCACGCCATGTACCCTGGGGCACAATCTGAGGGATCCATTGCCTGCTCTCCCGGCCTGATCAAGTGATTTGCAAAATGTAACCACCTTTCATCAACTTCTTCTGCAGATGGATAAACAGTTGTCAAGACATTGGGGTGTCGAGGAATAGTCTGGGTATAACCATATTGGCGTAATACCCTCTTTGGCAAATGCAAATGCATGTCAGAGGCCCATCTAATGAATCTAGAGAATAAAGATATCAACTCAAATGCACGAACTACACGATGCTCGTCATATGGCCTCCAACAAACTTTATCTGTGGTCAGCTCATCCAACTGTGAATTATAATGGCTTACTGATAACAACTTCCCAGGCACCCAACGGCTGCATCATGATAATGACTCATTGTATTTCTTAGCTAGTATACTCAACCCGATAGTAGGGAAATGCTCATAGATCCATGCCTGTGTCAAAACAACGAAGCAAAAATTATGGTAAATACGTTTAGTTTATACACATGAAATATAACATAGGTACCATACTAGTCTGTAGAAGAGTAACATAACCGCCGACCTACCTTGTCTTAGCAAAACTAGCATCACTCATATGCTCATACATATGAACCAGTGCAGCTGCACCCCATGCATAACCCCCGCACAACTGAAGGTCACGGAAAAGCGGTAAGAATCTCACGTTAACAGTGCCAAAACTCTTGTCAGCAAAGATGGTTGACCCCACTAGATGCAACAAGTATGCTCTAGCAGCCTGCGTCCATTCCATCAACAATAGCCTTAATACGAAGCAAATATTCAGCAACAGGCCGATTTCCCTTTTTAGAGTTGCGAAGTTCAGTTTGCAATTGTTGTGACTTAGCTTTGGTCTAAGAATGAAAATGTGTATGAATTTTGTCCCAAATTTGGAACGAATGTTTGCTACCTATGATGCGAGGTAAAAAAGAAGCAGAGAGAGATTATTGTAACCATGTCAATAGGAGCTGATCTTGAAATTCCCAAACTCGATATGCAGGATTCTTGATTCTGAGATCTCGATCAGACGCAGAGAGATATTGAAGTAGAATTTCTGGATTCACAACAAATCGATGAAGACGATGAGCTTGAATCACCGGATCGACTTGTTGTTTCCAAACAAGAAAGTTCTTGTCAGAAAGTTTCTCCGAAAAATGCTGGAGTAGGAGTAGCGGAAGCAAAAGAAGAACCAAACACCGCCGTAGAAGTGTTATCAACTAGCGTTGGAGTAGGAATAGGACCAGTGCCACCGCCGTTTGGCGGAAAAGTGGACACAGGTTCGGGACGAAAAGGACTGGAAGCCATAGAAGGAGCTTCTCAGGCTCTGAATACCATATTAGAATTTGTGATTTGAGAGAAAAACAGACAGTAGAACTAAAGATTATTATTACTCACCATGGTTCTCAGAACCGGACCGGACCGGCCGATTCAACCGGGAACCGGTTGCTTGTTCGGTCCGTTTGCTCCTTAAAACCGGCCTGCAGTTGAACCGGTCAAGAACCAGTCAAACCGGTATAAAATCGGCCAAAACCGGTCAAGAACCGGTGCTAAAAACCGGTTTGAATCGGTAGTTTTTTAAAAACTTTTTATTTTTTTTTCTTTGAAAATTTTAAATTTAATATAAAATATTTTAAAGATAAATAAAAACACATTTTTAATAAATATTTTAAATAGATACAAATTATTTTTATCAATTATTATTAAATTTTTTCATGTAAAACATATAATTTGCTAATTTATATTTATTTTAAAAAAATTTATATCTTGATTTTTGATAATTTTATATTTTATTAATTTGTCATTTTTTTTGTTATTGTTAATGAAACATTATTGTATTTTATTAAAATTTGAACTTAAGTATTATGGTATATTTGATTAGACTTTTATATATATATATTGAATGTTAAAAACGTGTAAAATGGTTTTTTAGGTTTTAATTTAGTTTTTAATGTTTTAAAGTTATGTGATATTATATTTACTTAATATTATTATATAAATTATTTAATTATTATTATTTTATTAATACTGGTTCGACCACGGTTGAACCACGGTTGAACCATTGAACTTTAAACCAGTACCTTCACCGATTCAATGACCGGTCCGGTTTTAAAAACATTGTTACTCACTGAGAAAGAAGAGAGTACATAGACACAACTCTAAGAAGAGTCTAGAGGAAGCTAACTACAGTGCTGACTCGGCACACTTAACAGAATTGTAACTAACTCAGTTAGTTACAGATAAAAGATCCCCTGTAATGAGGTCTACAGTAAGCTACACTTCGAATATTTACATATTCTATTATATACTCTAATAAGGTCCTTCATTTGCAAAGCAAGCCTTTTGTAGGAAGTGACAACTGTTGATTCATCTAAGTTTTTGGCTCAAGTATGTGTTTTTTGATAAATTAAATTTGATTACCTCTTCTTTTTTTTTTTTTTTTTTGATACAATGAAACTGTGGAGGTTTGAATCTATTATTTCCTATAAACTATTTAAGTCCCTAACCACCAGTTTACTTTTGTGGCTTGATTGGTTTTATTTGAAGTAGTCTTTAAAATGTTCTCCATGTAAATATCCATGATATATGTCTTCCTTTTGCAGTCATGCATTAAGGTTGCATTGAATTTTGTCTCTCCTGAAAATGTTGGGGAGTGCTTTCGTTTGACAGAGGAGTTTCGCACACTTCCAATAAACCACAGGTCTACTGAGGACAAATTGGAGGTATGCCAAACTTTTATCATTTATTTGATTCTGCCATTTATTTGCTTCTCCATTGTTTTGAGATGTAGCATCTACATTTTTTAGTCTTTGATGGGCTAAGTTTAGTATTAGGCAGTTGTTTTATATATTTATGGTCACATGGTCTTTGGGGCAGTAGCTTGCTGGATGCTTTGAATACGGCCTGATATTTTTGCAGTAACTCTTCCAACCCTTCCACATGTGGCTGCACCTCTTGTTGTATCAAAGTCATCATCCCCAACACCATGTAACAGGCCTCAGCGTCCCTCTTCAACTCTTTCATTAATGCCTTCAATGATAGCATCCATCTTCAACTCTCTAACTGATGCCTTCAATGATGATCCATTCCTGACAGAGATGGATCTCCCCTAATCTCCACCTTTGCTCCACTTACACTCACTTTAATCACCAACTCTTTAAAATTAGCCTGCACTTCCCTGAGACTCTGTAACCACTCATCCAAGTTTCACATTGACTCCATCCAATTCAAACAAGCCCTGAAGATTGGGTAATTGCAGGACAAATTTTTTGCACACCTCTTGGTTTTCCACTGTCCATCTCCCACCACCACGTCATATTCTTTGGTACCTTCTGGTTTAATCCCCAATGATTCTAGTATTCTACCACCAGGGGGGGTAGGGGTGAGAATAACATGGGCCTGGACTTATTTTGTAGGAGAAAGATCTAAACTCTTACTCATCAGTTAATTAATAATTTCCTTTCATTTTTGTGAGGACAATATTAATAATTTGCAAAATTTTGTGGGGTCTTAATGCAAAATCTTTGGCTGTCCCTAGCAACTTGATAGAAGTTCTAGGTTCTGGACTGGAACATGAAACCATGTTTGTCCAAATCCAAACAGTGCCGTCTGGTGAACTGAACTTAGCACATTGTTTACATCTGTAGACTGCCAAGTGCTGCTGCCAACTACTGGGACAATGGACAATTCACTCTGGTAATTAAAATATAACCTATTAATTACAACAACAACAAAAAAATGATGTGAAAAATAAACATTTTTTTAATATAATTCGTAACATTATATTCTTTTATCTGATTGTTTATTCAAAAAATAAAAACACTAATTAAGAAGGAAGACTTTAATAATGGTTTTGGAACTTCAATTTTCATTTTCCTAGTATAATTAGTATTTATGTAATTCAAAAGACTTTAATTTTAACTGAATTTATTTTTATCCAAGTTAAGTCCTGGTTTAGATTTTTGAAGCCTTGATTTTCAACCTTTACCCATTTTGACTGGTTTTGTCTTCCCTGCCTAGTTTATAGTTTTCTTTCACAGCACTGAATTTGACTCAGATTCTATTAGGGGAAGATTTGCATTTCATAAAGGGTAAAATATGTTTTTGGTCCTTGTACTTTTAGAAAAACTTGGTTTTAGTTCCTGTACTTTCGAATAAACCATTTTAGTCCTCAAACTTTGAAAAACACTTGCTTTTAATCCCTCCCCTCTAATGGTGTTAAAACTGTTAATGGAAATACAGTTTCCAGCGGCTATAAACCACCACAAAACACACATCTTTGCGGCGGTTATAGCTGCCAATAAATGTTGAATTCGAATACAATACACATGTGTGTTTTGTGGCGGTTTATAGCCGCTGGAAACTGTATTTCCGTTAACAGTTTTGACACCATTAGAGGGGAGGGACTAAAAACAAGTGTTTTTCAAAGTTTGAGGACTAAAATGGTTGATTCGAAAATACAGAGACTAAAACCAAGTTTTTCTGAAAGTACAGGGACCAAAAACATATTTTACCCTTTCATAAATGGGTAGGTGCTTAAAGTCAGAAGAACTTAAATGCATGGTCAATGCTAATGTATAAACTTTCTTCAGCCCACTTAAAACTGTGTTTTACCACTGGCCAATTAATTTCCCTGCAAGGCTCTAATAACTGGTTTTATAGAACCCATTTCGATCATTAAAAAATGTAAGTATTTTCTTGTTGGTACTGTCAACTTTTGGTCTCAACTTGGTCTTTTAAATTCAATGTTTTTTTGGCATCAAATTGGTCTTGAAGGACTATTTTGGGGAATGGAAATGGGTATTTACACTTGACCTTAAGGCATGTGGTTAGAAGTGTCCAAATTGTGAGCTATTTCCCTCAGCTTATGATGGGGGTGTGGTTTCTGCTTATTTAGGTGTTTGGTTCTGAGAAGTTAAGTAACAAACTTATTGCAAACAGTTGTATTATATTGTCATGTCAACAGTTTCGTGCTGTGATATTATGTAACTTTTCACCTTAATTGCTGCTTCTGAAACAGGTGAAGAAGATGACAATATATGCTATGCAAGATGCGATAAAAAAATTGGAGGAAGCAGGATTAATAATTTATAACTTCAGTCCCTTTGAGAATGGATTGTGATACTAGCAATTGCTGAGTACGCTGTTTACTTTGCTGTCAGAGGCATTTAGATTATCTCTTATGTACTGTGCTCATTCTGATTATGTTCTTTAGGCTATTGATTCAATTTCACTTGTGAAATTGATGATTGTCATTCAATTTACAGGTCCGGGGAAACCAAGGTTCCAGAGTAAATATATCTGTAACAGATCAAAGCCAATTGGAAGTGTAAATTTTGAGTCAAGCATATACAGGTGTGATGGTGTTGGGTTCTTTATATCGTGACTGTAAGATGGTTCCATATTTTGTTTTCACAACCACACCTGGAAGGTTTTTTTTTTTTTTTTTGGAAATATCATATATGACTTGAACTGTGTTACACATAATTGTCACATACCTTGGCTCTAGTTCAAGGTGGATGGAGATGCTTGATTGTGTTTTAAGTTGTTTTCCAAAACTATTTTATAATATAATTTCTATTTCTAAAAAATGTTTTTCAGAACAAGAAAAAAAATTGTCAACATGTTTTTGAAAATAGTTTTTAAAGGAAAAAGACACAATTTAGGATATTTGGAGGTGAGTATGAAATTGATTTTGAATAAAATTAATTTTGTAAAATTGAATTTTGGTTAAAGTTAGTTTTGAAGTGAAATAATTTCTATTTGAATGTTTATATTCTAAAAACAAGTTTGATGTAAAATTTAATATTTTAACTTAAAACAAGCTTTTTTTTTAACTTTAAATTGAGGTTTGGGAACAAAAGTAATTTTACTTAATAACTAACCATTTATATAATTCATAAAAAAACTAACCATTTATATTTTTATTAAAATCACGTGAACTACTATGTAAAATTAATAAAATATTTTCTCATGTAAAATTTAAGTCTCATCTCCACTATTCTGGTTGTTGTGGTTAACGAATAGTTTTCTTTTTTTAAGGCCTTTCCCACCACCGTCAATACACTCAAACTAATCTTCTTTCCACTATTATTCAACAGATGGTTTTATTCTTTTAAGGCTTTTCCTACTATTGTGGATATTCTCCCATTGAATTTCACAACATTGACTTATCATCAGTGATAATTTAAAATATTTTTGTTGTTGACGTGTGTCATGCTTTTTTGAACACTTCTTTTCATCCAACCCAATATATATTCTGCTATTTTTCTTTTAAGTCTTGTAGTATCTTGAATGCCCTCGTTGTGGAGAGTTATCAAATTCCTCCAATAGTTTAGGGATCAAGGAGAATACACCAAGATAACTACTTGTCCCCAGTGACAGATCTAGTACTCTAGGTCAGGGGTGCAATCTTACCATGTTGTTTTCTAACCCAACTCCTCCCTCAAGAAAAGAAATAGGATAATAGAGATAATTTGTTTAAATTTTCATAATTAAGAAAAATAATAAAATAAAGTCTTAAATAACCTTTTGGTCGCTATAAAATAGGGAGTTTTGATTTTAGTCCTTTAAAGATTTTTTATTTTTATTTTAGTACTTTAAAGATTTTTTGTTTTGTTTTAGTTCTTGTTGTCAGGTAATAACATTAAATGATGACGTAACAACGATGATGTCAGCCATTGACTTGCCAAATCATCGAGAGTTTAACAGAATAGTCACACGTAATTTTTTTTGTTTTGGTAAATTATGTTTCTAATCTTCATCTATTCAAAATAGTTGATATGTCAAACTAGTTGATGAGGAATTTAAAAGCATAATTTATCCAAAAAATAAAAATTCACGAGACTGCCCAGTGAGACTTCGATGATGTGACGAGTTAATGGAAATGTCACTATTATGTCATCAGTTAACGCTGTTGCGTGACAGAAGATACTAAAACAAAAAAAACTTAAACTTTAAAAGACTAAAATAAAAAAAAAAACACTCTATTTTATAGAGACCTGAATGTTATTTAAGCCTAAAATAAATAAATTAAAGAATGTAATAACACTCTTAACATTCTTTCTTATTTCTTCCTTTTTTTTTTCCCATGACCAGTGAATCCTATTAATAAATCAAATTGATCTTATCATGTGTATTGTTAAATTCAAAATTAAATTAAATATAAAAATCACTTAATCGAAATTTTGGATGAGATAATCCTGCTTAGTAACCAAAAATAAAACGATGATCTCGCTTAACAGTACTTATTATAAAAGCACCAGTCTTAAACCGTGCCTCTCACTCAACTCTGCATCCTTCCGTTTTCAAGTTTCAATCCTAAAGCAGGAAGGTGATGGCTCCCAATCCCAAATCCAAATTCAAATCCGATTCAGCCTACTTCGAACCAGGTTCTGCAGTGGAATTCAAGTCACACCGCAAGTGGATCAATAAGAAACCACAACAAGGTATTTCAGATGTTCAGTTTTTCCTTTTAGAAAAATAATAATCTGTTGGAAAAGTTGTTAATATAACAATATTTGTATGATCCATAGCAACTAAGTCCGTGTCACTTTTTGGGTTCAGGTACTGAAATTGAAGTGAGGCGAAGTAAGAGAAATAGGAAAGACGATAGGATTAGTGAGTTGCCAGACAGTGTTCTGCTCCACATAATGACTTTTATGACTACAAAACAAGCTATTCGGACTTGTGTCTTGTCTAAACGATGGAAGGACCTTTGCAAACGTCTCACTAATCTTACCTTTCGTTGCCCTTACGTTAAAAGTTTTGAGAAATTTGTGTCTTGGGTTCTGTCTAGTCGAGATGACTCTTGTTCCCTACTTAATCTTGTTATTGAGGGTTTGATTAATCCTCAAGTGTTAGATAGGGTTATTAAATATGCTCTGATTCACAATGTCCAGAAGTTGACAATGAATGTTAATTCAATCATCGGTCCTACTCTTGACATCTTTTGCTGTCAGTCTCTGACATCTCTTAAGTTTTGTATTAAAGTCACACTTCCAAAATCTCTGCATTTGCCTGCATTAAGAAGCCTGCATCTTGAAAATGTCATTTTTACTCCAAATAACAGTGACTGTGCTGAGCCTTTCTCAAATTGTCACAGGTTAAATACTTTGATCCTTAAATGCTGTTATGCACGGGTCCTCAACATATCTAATTCTAGCCTTTCCAGTCTAACCATACACAGTTATAAAACAGAAGATTGCGAAATTGCGCTTTCTACTCCAAATCTTAGTTCTTGCACTTTCATGGGTTATGTTAATCACCAACTCTCCTCCACATGCAATCTTTCCTTTCTTGAAAAAGTAAATTTTGACATGTTACCCTGGATTGGATTAAGTTCAACCCTCATAAGATGGCTGCAAGTGCTCGTCAATGTAAAGATATTGACACTAACTTTAGACATCCTTGAAGTAATACTACTTGTAAGTTACTTTAGTATGTTTTTGCTTCTATATTTTTTATTGCTCATAATGTGTCTGCATTCCATGTCAATTTTTGCTACTAAATTATGTATTTCAAAATATCCATTTAAATCCTATTCACTCTAAATTGTGTAGGATCTCTTAAGCAGTCCAACGAGACCTAAACCTCCATGCTTTGTTAGATTGGTGTCATTGAAAGTGAACAGACAATCACCTATCAACGACATATCTGATGAGCAAGTGGCCAAAGTGGTGGAGTATTTGCTTCAAAACTCTCCCATGGTCAGAGTTGATATCATAACAAGTGCTTAAAGCAATGTCCATGCTTAACTTTTTTAAGTTAGGGATTTTTACATAGTATTCTGATTTTCCTTATTCAATGCTTCCCTTTCAACCTGTCCTAGATGCTCTGTTTTTACTTACATTTAATTTTTATTTGGCATGACTAATGATAAATTTTAAGCTTAAGAAACTGGCACTGTTGAAAACAATGGGTCTTAAAGATACAAATCTTTCATTCTTTTGTTGTTGGAGAAGGATGGTAAGTAAAATATTCTGTTTACAAAAAGAATTTGAGGCTGCAGTATATTTTTACATTACAACAAATATTTTTTTTCGTGGCAATCAGTTTGAATTGTCTTTAAAGTTTTTACATCATATTTATTATAATCTAGATAATCCTTGAAGAACAAAAAAGCTGAAGAAAAAAGGTCATGTCACAAACTGGAGAATCTAAATTTACTTCGTTTGCTAGTTGTATCTATTGCATTGTCATTGTCAATTTTTAATTCATGGGAGTGGAACAATTCTTAGAACTCAAACATCACTAACTGCTTAAGCTATGTCAAGCAAACTAAACATAAAACTCAAGAAACCCAAATTTTAGACATGATATAGGAAATTAGTGTAGTAATTTGGATGATTATATTAGATCATGTCAAGTTTTGTTTTGTTTTTTTTTTCCTAAAGACGATCTATTGCCACTATCAGGTAAGGCATGGTGTAAAACCGTAAATATAATTGAGAAGTCATTTTTTATTTTTTCTTTCAGGAAGAACAAAGTAAGAGACAAAAAAAAAATCGTGCATAATATATTGGTGTAAGTATAGGATCTGAGAATTGAATAAGAATTGGAGTGAGTGACGATGGCTATGGCAAGAGCAAGTTATTGGCCAAATGTTAGTTGTTAATATGTTAGATTTTGTTAGCGGGAGATTCGAATCCACGACTTATCCTTCATTCCCTTCTTCCCTTACCACCAAGCCAGCATTATAATTCTTAAGTCCTAACATAAGTGAAGTTTAAAATGCTAAGGAGTCAAATGTTGATTTGCCAATGCTGTGATCCATCCATCCCACCATTCTAGCTCCCTCTATCGAATGGTTTTTTGTTGTTTTGTTGAATGTGATAGTATTATATGGATTTGAAGTAGGGATTTGTTCATGAGGTTACGTGTAAATTTAATGCTTGATTTGTATGCCAGGCTAATATAGGACCTTGTAAGGTCCCAGAACCCAGTTCACGGAAAATTGTGGAGCATAGCAAATGGGCCAGGTTTGTGTGCTTTAAACATTCAAGCTTCCCTTGCTTTCTGTAGTCTCTAAGCTATTTCTATATTAATCTAACTGATCCCTTAACTCCATTAACGTATGCATTTATGCATAATGCAGATTTTACCATGCTTCTCTATGCCATATACAGTTATACGTTATATATGCTGATATTTTGTTATGTATATACTGCATTAGTTTTGATCAACGCTTATTTTATACTATTCTTGCAATTTGCACTATTGCATTTCATTTTGTTTTGTTGAAAATCTTTATATATATAAAAGTAAGTGTCGTGGATAATTTAGTAAATTCAATTTTCCCACTCATTCTAAGGGTAAGTATGTAATTATACAACCTCATGTTTTTTAAGGTATTAATGATATTTCTAGAGCAATTAATGATACTTAAATGCAAATTAAATACAAACTAATTTAAAAATCTATGTTTTTTTATATTAAAACATATTCAAATTAATTATAATTAATTATAAAAATCTAAAATAAAAATTTCTACATACTAAAATCAAAATATAAATAAACAACTAGACTATATTATAAATTTGATAAATTAAAAAAATCATTATTTTGATATTCGATAAATGCTTATATTATTTTTTTACTTAAGAATAAAAAAATGTTAATTAATACTTTAAAGATATTGATTAATGTATTCCATCATGCATATTTTAAAATATAAAAAGAAATATATAATCTAAATATAATATAAAAATACTATTTAATATGTTATCAGTTTTTAAAATCAATTACAGGGGTAATCAATAGAATCAAATTTTATTAAATTGGGTAAGTCGATCATTTATGGTTTTATTTTTTCATTTTTATTTTTTCATCATAAATAAGGTATATGTGTATTTTTGTTGTTTAACTTGCAATTTTCAATTATTTCAATATAACATAAACATTGTTAAATTTATTATATCATACACTCATAAATTTGGATGTGAATTTTTTGAAATTGTTACTGTTTAGGAATATAATTTTAAAGAATATAAATGGCATAAACAAAATCCATGGCGTCATCTACGAAAAGTCATTAGAAAATTAACAATCTTTTTATATTGATGTCTAATTTTTTTTAATTGTTTTGTGATACATCTTGAGAGGCAATGACTTACAAAAATATTCAAATAAACGAAGTTAAGTGTATTAGAATAAAAGATAAGTATTATTTCATATTTTTAATAACAGAGGAAATTAAAGAAGTTGCACTCCTCACAATTCACTCGTGCGTCGCACAAATTCATATACTTTCTTTGTTTAAGTGGTGAAATTATATTATTTTTTATAGTAATTTTAATTTAAATGTATTTTTAATTGTTGTCTCTTTCTTGTCTAAAATAATTATTGAATGTTTCATTTTACGAACATAGAAAATATGAAAAAATATAAAAATGGGGTGAATATTTTTTTTTTTGAAAATATGAAGAGAAATTTAGATTTGACTTACCAAATTAGATATATAAACTATAATACACAAGGATGAACATTTTTTTATTAAAACAAGTAAGAAAATTTATATTGAATTCACGTGGATAAACTTTTTTACCAAAGATTTTCCTCCAATCAAAATTAAAATTTCTTATACATAATTAATATATATTTAATTAGATAACAAAAACTGAATTAAATCAACATAACTACTATTATTTTCTCCACTCAAAATTAGTGTCTAAAATTATTTTTTAAGCAAATAACTATTCATTTTTTACCTGAACAAATTTTAATTTTCTTTTATGCATTGATATGTATGTGCTAATATATTAAAACAAAAATTATATATAAAATGAAACACATAGCAATGAATATATATATATATATATATATATATATATATATATATATATATATATATATATATATAAACAAGTAGAAAATTTTCATTTAATTCATAGGGATGAACAATTTAACATAAGTCATATTAATATCTAAATTATTATGGTGAAATTATATATTTTTATTATTATAATTTTAATTTGAATGTATTTTTTTATAGCTGTCTCTTTCCTTATTTAAATAATTTATTAAATATTTTATATTACAAACATAGAAAGTATGAAAAAAAAAAATATAACAAATGGTATGAATATTTTTCATGAAAGTATGAAGAGAAATTTAGACTTAATTTATCATATAAAATATGACACATGGGGAAGAACATTTTTTTATAAAAATAAGTACAAAAATTTACACTGAATTCATAGGAATAAACTTTTTTACTAAATATTTTTGTCCAATAAAAGCTAAATTTTCTTTTAGATAATCAATATATATTTAATTACATAACAAAAATCAAATTAAATAAAGATAATCACTATTATTTTTTACATGCAAAATTAGTGTATATAATTAATTTTTAAGCAAATAAATATTCATTTTTTATCTATTATCTTCTCACTTAAATAAATGAGTTAAATGGTCATGTACTGACAGTGTAAAACTATTTTACATTGTTAACCAATAAGAAATAATCGTTAGTATGACTTCTAAGGTAGTTATTGTAAAAGTCAACAAACTTACCATACATGATAGTTGTGATTGGAGGACAGTGTTGTTTTACACTGTTAGCACATAGCTTTTTTCCCCCCTAAATAAATCGTTCATGATTTTCTTCTACCTAAACAAATTTTAATTTGATTTTACACATTGATATTTATATGTCAATGTATTAAAATAAAAAGTATATATAAAAATACTTTTTATATATAAAATATAATACATAGAAATTAATATTTTTTCTTATAAAAGCAAGTAGAAATTTCCACTTAATTCACGAGGATAAACAATTTACCTGAAGTCACATTAATATTTAAATTACTATGGTGAAATTATATTTTTTTATTATAATAATTTTAATTTCAATGTATTTTTTTATGGCTGTCTCTTTACTTATTTATTAAATATTTTATTTTAAGAACGTAGAAAGTATGAAAAAATATAACAAATGGGGATTGTTCTTACCAAGTTTTGGTAAGTCTTCCGGTACGGTGGCTCCGCCGGGATCTTCTCCGTGACTGGTAGGGGGTGTACCTGCAAAGACACTCCGACGCTCAAGTTAGAGGCGCAGAGGTAGGAGACAGGTATCACAATTGGGATTAGAATTTTCGTACCTTGATAGGAGTGAATTGGTTTGTATTTATAGAAGGTAAATAGATAGATTTGATAGGGTTATTTTCCTATCAAATCTTATCCAATCTCCTTAATTGTGATAGAGATAGATTTATCTTCTATCATTATCTTTTATCTTAATCTTTGTGTATCTTATCTTTTAGTAAGATATACTTTCCGTTATAATTGTTTTGGTACGAGTCTATCTTCGTTTTCTCGGCGGGTCCCTTGACTCGATGCTGGGCCGAGTCTGAGTAGTACATATGCTCCCCAAGCTCTGAAGTAGACTGTAAGAGCTTATAAGATGTTTTTACATAGCCGGGCTTCATTATGCTCTGACAACTGATCATACTAGTCGAGTTGTAGGTGCTTTGAGCTCGTGGTTGATCTGAGGATGCTTAAGGTGTCTAGCCGAACTCAAGATGATCTAAGCGTGAGGCCGAGTTGAAAATGCTCTATAGGCTCAAGGCGTAAAGCTGAGGTAAAGAATCTCAGGTGGCAAGGCCGAGCTGAAGATGCTCAAAGCATAAAATCGAGTCGAAGATGCTCAAGGCGAGTGATCAAGATGAGGATGCTCTAGGCACGAGGTCGAGCTGAAGATGCTCTAGGCTTATGACCTAAGGTTGAGCTAATGATATCCAAGATGGCATGGCCTAGCTGAACATGCTCAAGTCTCGAGATGCAGATGAAGACTCATAAAGTGTGAGGCGAGTTGAGTATTAGATAATTGAGGCTAAGTTCGTTGAGTTGAAGATACTCTAAGTGAAACTGGCTGAGTGTAAGGTACTCAAGGCCGAGTTGAAGTCACTCGAGGAAGAATTGGACAATGGCATTGGAAATGCTCAAGGAAATTTAAGACACTCGAGGCTTTTTGAATGATTTCCAACTAGTCATAGTGTATTTTTGTTGTTGATCATTGGAGGTGATTTTGTCCATGTTTGGATTTGATAATTCAAATGTCAGTGTCTCACTTCCCTCTTTCGCGTATTGTAAGGTTGGCTGGTATTCGACCCTGGGTCCCTTTAACTGTGTGCCATTCGGTAGGTCCCAATCATTAATCGGTCAAGTACCTTCTTGAAGGGCCTTGCCAAGACTAAGTAGTGCCCATGCCCCAAAGCTTCGAGTCATGGTAAGAAAGTTGAGTAGAAGTACCCTGCCTTGGGTTCCTTGAACCGAGTGTTGGTCATTTAATTCATGCTGGGATGTTTAATGGTCAATCAGAATGATATGTGATTCTCAACTTGTCTTTGGATCAAGTTGGAACGCTAAAGCGGTCAAACCGAAATGCTGAGAGGTCAAACTGAAATGTCGAGAGGTCAGACTGGAATGCCGAGAGGTAAGACTGGAATGCCGAGAGGTAAGACTGGAATGCCGAGAGTTCAATTCGGAATGTCGAGGGGTCAAACCGAAATGCCGAAGGGTTAATTCGAAATGTCGAGAGGTCAATTTGGAATGCCGAGAGGTCAAACCGAAATGCTGAGGGGTCAATTCGGAATGGCGAAAGGTCAAACCGAAATGCCAAGGGGTCAATTCGGAATGCCGAAAGGTCAAATCGAAATGCCAAGAGGTCAAACTAAAATGCCAAAAGGTCAAACTATAATGTTGAGAGGTCAAATCGGAATGTCGAGGGGTCAATTCAGAATGCCGAGAGGTCCAATCGAAATGCCGAGGGGCCAATTCGGAGGAGTCAATTCGGAATGCCGAGTGGTCAAACCGAAATACCGAGGGGTCAATTCGGAATGCCGAGAGGTCAAATCGAAATGTCGAGGAGTTAATTCGGAATGCCAAGACGTCAAACCGAAATGCTGAGGGGTCAATTCGGAATGCTGAGAGGTCAAATCAGAATGTTGAGAGGTCAAACCGGAATGTCAAGGGGTCAATTCGGAATGCCAAAAGGTCAAACCAAAATGCCAAGAGGTCAAACTAGAATGCCAAGAGGTCAAACCAGAATGCCGAGAGTCAAACAGAAATGCCAAGGGGTCAATTTGAAATGTCGAAAGGTCAAATCGAAATGCCAAGAGGTCAAACTAGAATGCCGAGAGGTCAAATCGGAATGCTGAGGGGTCAATTCAGAATGCCTAGAGGTTAAACCGAAATGCCGAGGGGTCAATTCGGAAGGGTCAATTCGGAATGCCGAGTGGTCAATCAATTTGGAATGCCGAGAGGTCAAACCGAAATGCCGAGGGGTCAATTCGGAGGGGTCAATTCGGAATGCTGAGTGGTCAAACCGAAATGCCGAGGGGTCAATTCGGAATGCCGAGAGGTCAAACCGAAATGCCGAGGGGTCAATTCGGAATGCCAAAAGGTCAAACCGGAATGCCGAGAGTCAGACTGGAATGTCGAGAGGTCATACCAGAATGCCGAGTTTAATAGATAATCATAGTGTGAGGTTGAGTAGAAAATACTCGAAGCGCGAGACCAAAGGCGGAGCTAAGTGCTTAAGGGCGTTGCTGAGCTGAATGCTCAAGGCGCGAAGCCAAGCTTTGGGTGCTTCTGGTGCGGAAAGTCGAGCTTTAGATGTCGGTCCAAGATAAGTTAAGCTCCTATCATGTAGTGTTGTTGAAAATTCAAGGTGTGAGGTCGTGCAATAATGCTTGTTTCTTGGTATAGCCAGCTTGGTTTTTTGTTGCCTAGGGTGCAAGGATTTGCTCTAGGTCAGGTTCAAGTCGACTTTGATGGAAGCCGATCTAAGGTAGTTACCCTCGAGGTGGGATACGTAAGCCGACTCTCGGGTGTTGACATAGCACATCCTGCAAAATAATATATATTAGCTAGAAGTCAGTCGGCAAAAGTCATTAAAGAGCTCAATCTTCGGGGTTGGATCAAAGTCATCTTAAATCCAATCACAAGTTTGTCTAAGAAGGCGATGTGCTGATCTTGATATTCTTTAAACTTGGTATAGTATCAAGTGAATTAGCTCGATTGTTTCCTATATTCGAGCTGTGATAAAGCTTGTCGCCGTAAAAGTACTTATAGCATGCTTGACTTAGTCGCTATTTTGAGCGTAGGTCTTTTGCTTCACCATTTGTCCCCCATGTTATATGTAGATAGTCCCTGTAAATGTGTTGGGATCTATAATATATGTCATTCAACGAAGCTAATTCCAACAATCTTTGATTGAAATTTGCCTCGAGTCAATGATCATAAGTGTGGCAGGCTTAATGCTTATGTCTTTATCTCACACGACTTCAACGGAAAGCGTAGCATATGCCACATTGTAATTCTTTATTTGTTGGGAAGATTTTTCTAGTGTATCACTTCGCACCATCATGAATTTTCCAATCGGGGTGAGATGAAATCCTCCTCATTTAGAGCAAGATGTGGCGCATATTTTCTAATTACATCCGAACAATGGCACATGACAATTATGCAGATGCAACATAGCATGTATGATGTCATCCTTACATGCCATGGCATGATATAATCCCCCCCAACATGATATGTTGCATAAATTTTACATCTATGATAATATGACAATTTGTATCATGATATGGCATATGAAACATAATATGTATCATGGCGTGATGACATTTGAAAATAATAATTACCATTATCATGTGAAAATAAATGGTTGGCATGTAATGCTTTAGATGTGAGTATTTATATCTTAAAGCATTTTATATGCTCTTGAAAAAGTCCAGTGATCTTGCGCATATGCATATTACTGATAAACCATACCTTAACGCTTGTAGCTTTATACAGAAATATAGTATGTTTGTACTGTCACAACCTATGTGGCGTGTAGGCGACATGGTGTGTGCACATGGCTGCTCGGGGTATAAGCAAATCAAATGCGTGTTTTGTCAAAATGTTGTAGCGGCGCAATGACGGGACATGATCTCGAATCCATGCCAAGAGGTTATGAAATCTGCACCTGGATCGACCGACAAACTAATCATTGCAATTCAAAGCTTTCCTCCTTCAAGTCGCTATGTTGGTGCCAATCACGATACCACTCAAAGACATGATGATATATTTAGGAAATTCAAGCATGATGCCTCTCGGTGTTGGAGGGCGTGGCAGGGCATCAGACGCAAACCTACTGTGCGTTGTACCTATTATTCTCCTTCACAAAAGAGCTTTGCAAATATTATAATATTAAGGATAGCAAGATACTAGGATGTTGGCACCATTCATGTGATCTTCACTGAAATTTCTAATTAAAGTCACAGTTATGTGGCAATGCCAAACATACAATAACAATTTGAATTGTGAATAAAATGTTTTGTGAAGGGAATTCAATATCAAAGGTCACAATATCCAGTGCTTTAATTATGGATATTGTTGCTATTATGCGGGATTCATATATTCCATAATATTAGTGCTCCAAGATATTGATAGCATCAGCTAAAATATTAGCAGCATAGGCCAAGTATCAATGGTATAATTTGAATGTTATACACATGGTAAGATAAATTAATTAGGAGTATGAATGATATAACCATGTTTGAGGCAACAAAACATCCAAGGAATATCTTGGTGTGACAAATTTGGGGGCGAGATCTATTACCAATTAATGAATGTTGCCCACCTTATAAAGTATTCGACTCCCATCCACGGCTTTGGTTTGCTATGTCAGCACCATGTTGCATAAGGTTTTACCTGTTAGCATTAAAAAGCTATCCAAGACATGATTGGTACGTCAATACCAAAATCAAGGTATTAAAATAATATCACATAATAAGATAGTCAAATGATATAGGCATATTGCGTTGCAACATGTAGGATGATAATGCTGGATAGTATTATATCAATATAAAGATTGGCACATAAATTGGTACCATCCGTGAGCCATTATTGGCAGGAGCTAATGGTCATGGCCGTGTAATTTTTAACCACATCACAAACTATGCATTTATATGACATTGAATGGGCATTCCCCAGATTAAGAGGAGTTGATGCCATGTTCATGGTGCATGTCGGTGGCATACACTAGCACGTTAGATATATATCAAATATAGTATGTGATGAGTTAACTATGCATACAATGTTCTGATGCATATAGGAAAGAAGTAGAGAAAATAATAAGGGGTTGAAGAGATAGAACCATGTTGGAGACTGAGTAGTCAAACGGTTAAAAGAAGAGTCAAGGCTCTTGTTCGTGTGGTCAGGCAAAGTTTTACCAGGCCCCATGGTGGGCGCCAAATGTTCTTACCAAGTTTTGGTAAGTCTTCCGGTACGGTGGCTCCGCCGGGATCTTCTCCGTGACTGGTAGGGGGTGTACCTGCAAAGACACTCCGACGCTCAAGTTAGAGGCGCAGAGGTAGGAGACAGGTATCACAATTGGGATTAGAATTTTCGTACCTTGATAGGAGTGAATTGTTTTGTATTTATAGAAGGTAAATAGATAGATTTGATAGGGTTATTTTCCTATCAAATCTTATCCAATCTCCTTAATTGTGATAGAGATAGATTTATCTTCTATCATTATCTTTTATCTTAATCTTTGTGTATCTTATCTTTTAGTAAGATATACTTTCCGTTATAATTATTTTGGTATGAGTCTATCTTCGTTTTCTCGGCGGGTCCCTTGACTCGGTGCTGGGCCGAGTCCGAGTAGTACAGGGATCATTTTTTATGAAAGTATCAAAATAAATTTAGACTTAACATACCATATAAAATATAACACACGGGGATAAACATTTTTTATAAAAACAAGTAGAAAAATTTACATTGAATTCAAGAGGATAAAATTTTTTACTAAAGATTTTTGTCCAATCAAAGTTAAAATTTCTTTTACATAATTAATATATTTAATTACATAACAAAAATCAAATTAAATCATATATAACAAAATTTACTTTTCTTTTATACATTGATATGTTTATGCCAATATATTAAAATAAAAATCATATATAACATATAACACATGGATGAATTTTTTTTTTCTTATAAAAAAAGTAGAAATTTCTACTTAATTCACAAAATGAACAATTTATCTGAAGTCGCATTAATATTTAAATTATTATGGTAAAATTATATTTTTTATTATAATAATTTTAATTTGAATGTATTTTTTATGATTGTCTTTTTCTTGATTTAAATGATTTATTGAATATTTTATTTTACAAATATAGAAAGTATGAAAAAAATATAACAAATGGGGATGAATATTTTTCATGAAAGTATCAAGAGAAATTTAGACTTAATTTATCATATAAAATATAACACACGGGGATGAACATGTTTTATAAAAATAAGTAGAAAAATTTACTTTTAATTCACGAAGATAAACTTTTTTACTAAAAATTTTTGTCCAATCAAAGTTAATATTTTTACATAATTAATATATATTTAATTACATATCAAAAATCAAATTAAATCAACATAATCACTATTATTTTCTCCACGCAAATTTAGTGTATAAAATTAATTTTAAGCAAATAATTATTTATTTTTTATTTATTATCTTATCATTTAAATAAATTATTCGTGATTTTCTTCTACCTAGACAAATTTTAATTATCTCTTATACATTGATATGTATATGCCAATATATCAAAATAAAAATTATATATAAAATATAACACATAGGAATGAATACTTTTTCTTATAAAAGCAAGTAGTAACCTCACAATTCACCCGTGTATCGCACATGCTCACATACTTTATTTGTTTAAGTGATGAAATTATATTTTTTATTATAATAATAATTTTAATTTGAATGTATTTTTTTATGGCAATCTGTTTCTTGATTTAAATTATTTATTGAATGTTTTATTTTACGAACATAGAAAGTATGAAAAAAATATACAAATGGAGATGAATATTTTTTTTTATGAAAGTATGAAAATAAAAGTATAACAAATTACATTACATACAATATAAAATTCAAATAAATTTTTAAACATTTTGTTTATCCCGTGCAATGCACGGGTCAAAATCTTGTATCATTAATAGTTGTTGATGCAGCTTGAACCAGCTTGGAAATATGTCTTCCACAGAAGCCGTGCACCTTTTTGTTAAAATATTGGAGGTCATGCTAATAATTTTATTTCACATTTCTTGCATATGTAGCTGTTAGCAACATTTAGTTACATAAATTTTTTTAAATGCTACCAGTAAGACCGTTTTGTAACATTTATAAAATTAAATGTTACTACTAAACTGTGATAGTATTACATTTTATTTTTGTTAAAATTTAAAATGTTGCCAAACGTACATATATACGTTTTCGAAGGATATAATTAACCAGTTCGCTTACCTTCTTAAAAAGATTTAATAATTAATAATTAATAATTATAAATAAATCCTTTCCTCTCCCGTTTCACAACCTCATCCCTTAAAATGTTGCCAAACTCTATTATGTTCCTTACCCTATCCTTTCTCGATGATCCTTCTTCAATTTTAGGAATTGCCTCTCGCTACGTTGTTCGTGCATGTTAGGGTTTCAGCTATCACAATTTGTTGATTCTAGTTTTGGATCTGGTAACGTTTCTATTTTTTTTCTATATCAAAATTTGTTTCTCTTTTTCATTAGACTTAGATTAATTTAATATGATTCTGCCCTAAATGTTGTGGTTCATCCATGATCGCTGAAATAGGAGAAAGAGTGAAAGATTCATCGTATTTCCTGGAGTGGTGAGTATTTGGTTTGAAATCTAAAATTTGAATCAGATGCTATTGATATAATCGATATTCTGTTTTGTTTTGAGTATCGCTTTATTTTCTGGTTATTGTTTTGATATATAGCCTCGTAAACGGATAATTATAGCCTTTAGTTGTGAGATCCTATTTAGTTGTGAAATTTGGATCACCGATTTTAAATTTGTAATCTGAATCACTATTTGAGATGTTGAAATTGGGGATAAATAAGGTTACACATGTGAGTTATAATAAGAAGCTTCGTTTCATAACTTTATGGCCTTGTATTTTTTATTTTATTTTATTTGAACAGAGCTTAGAAGTTTCATTTCAAGACTGGAGTCCTCTTGTTTCTGGAAGGCTTGTATCTGGTAATCATTAGTTATACTTTTTTCAGATTAGCTATATTTTCCTCTGGCATGTCTTTATATTTAGTTATCATAGATATATGAAGTTTGACAAATGAACTTCATTTTTGAAGGGGAATGTGATAATAATTCTATTAAGTTCTCTCTATTAACTCTGTTAATTGTGATCTGAAATCACAGATCAGGCTAGGAAACGTGCTAAAGTTGCAAGGTAATGTGAAGTGGATGCTAAATATTTATTAGTTGAAGTTCAACCCAAAACCAGTATGATATACTTGTTTTCTAGGTTGCAGGTAGGGGTGGCACGGATTGGATTTTTAAAAATCTAATCCATATGCACTTTATATCCAATTAAGTGAATTCGATTTAAATCCATATTGATTTTAATTGGATAAAAGTGGCCTGGAAATTTTTAAAACCAGTTTAAATTGGTTTTAAAACTGGTTTGATTTTAAAATCACTTTCAAATCATAAACCAGTTTTTAAATCGACTGGGTTTTAAAAATCAATTTTAAACCATAAATCATTTCAAAAATCAATTTTAAGTATCGTGCATTTTGGATTAAAATTATAACATCTTTAATTTCAATATACTAATTATATTTAATTAATAATTAAAAATATATTAAATATATTTATCCCCTATATATTTTTTGGTCCTAGGTTAAAGACCACTGATGTCCCCCAACCTGTGGCTGCGCTAGTCCAAGAGAATTTTGCACATAAAGGGAATCGAGTACGGGTTCTAGATCGTTCCCCCTCATGTGCAGTGAGTCTTACATCACTGCGCCAACCCTTTGGGTTATTTATCCCCTATATATATAAACATATAAGATTATCTATTTTCTTAGGTCTTTACTCTTCCTTACATTCACTTTTATTTGAATAATCTCACATCATGAAGTGTATGAAGTGGTGAACTTCACTTTTAACATGTATCTAGTATATCATCTTAATATGCTTTTAATATCAACCAAACGGCTTATCAAGTGGTAACCGAATATCAAAAATCAATTTCAAATGTGTGTGTGTGTGTGTGTGTTTAATATTTGAGATATGATTTTATGTTTTTAATATCAATTGAATGGTTTAACTTAATTTCTTATCTCTTCCAAATTATCATTTTCAAGATCTTTAATTCTAAGTTTAATTTGAATGTTTTTTAAAATAAATTATCAATAATAATAATAATAATATATCAAAATATAAATTGTTTATCATAAATCTAAAATATAATTTATATGTTCAAAAATATTTATTTATTACATATTTTAATTGTAATATAATCTATATATTATAAATTGTAAATTTTAAGTTGTATAAAATAAATATTTATCTTGTGCAATTCCTAAGCTAAAATACTAGTTAATATTATTTATCAAATAATTATTATCAGTATTATCAGAACTGGGCCAGTCATTGACCCGGTCAATGGGTTACTGGTTGAACCTGTGGGTCACTAATTGAACCGCATGAACCGGTATATACTGAACATTTTTATAAAGTTATATAATAGATATTAATATTATATAAATAAAAAATATAATAGATATCTTATATAAATAACTTTTTTAGTATGCATATTAAATTGATATCATGATTCAGTGGCTAAAAATATTTTAGCTAAACAACACGGCCCTGGTTCAAATCCTAGTAACTTTTAAATTTATTAAATTAAATTTTTCATTGTACACATCCTCAAGGTTTTATTGTGCTTTTTCAAAATTTCTCCCTATTTTGCCTTTTGATATCTCTGTGTTTTTTGCCTACTCATTATAAAGAAATAGGCTTCAAATTTAACATTTTTTGTTTTTCTATAATCCGCATGTGTTACAAACATGTGAAATTGTTTAGCTTGAGTTCATGTTTATATTCACCTGTGAAAGGTTATAAAATATGTTTATAGTTGTTTGAAGAGTTTAAGATGAGAGCATAGTTTTTGGTCTAAAGTATTACCCTTATTTTCTCTAAATTTTTAGTAGGTTCTAGTATAAAGTGATTTTTAGTTCTAGTAATAATGAAATCTAAGAAATAGTGCATTTTATGATTGGTGCAGATACATTCTGATGGTAGAGCCCCGGCCACATATTTCTAAATCCTTTGCCTAATTTGGCTTTTGGAACCTTGCCCGCAACATTTCCATTTTCTATATAAAATCAATTCAAAATGAAAAATATATTAGGAAATTCTATCCTAAGGAAGAGGGTCCTATTACTGATATTGGTCCAATTGACAGTTCTCCTATAATCACTCAGAAGGTGAAGTCTCAATTACTAGCTTGCATATGATGTTTGATTGGTTTTCAAAACTTCATATTTGGAGATCAACTTGCTAGGTCTCTAGTGTGTGTTGAATTGTTACTTTCTTTAAAATATTTATTTATTACTGTGCAGTTAGCTGGATTCCAACTCAGGCTCACTAAGCTTGCTTTGTTGAGTGGACTTCTCACATCTTCACATGTTAGATTATATTGCATATTAGTGATTTTCTATGATGCCTCTTTTGAAGTTGTTGCTTACCTTGAAATTCATGCCAATGTTGCATTGACTCATTACAGGTTTTTGGAGCTATTCTGCATGCTGTGCAGCATTCTCCTCAATATCCTGGATCCTATAATTTACATGGACTAGTTTGTGAGGCTCGAAATAATTATTAGTTTGTTGCTACTGAAAATTCAAAGAGAGTGTACTTGATACCATAGTTTATAGTACCTTTAACATATTTCACAATATGTTTGGCAGCTTGAAGATGCACTTCACTGGCACAATGCATAAATCTTGAAAGAATGCTTACTGCAAACATAATATCAGGTCTGGTTGCAGTAAGGTACATTAGGCAACCAATTAGGCTTCTATAGTGGTGCTCATCAACCATATCAGCTCCATCATCATCTTTGCTGAATTTTTCCTTCTGATTCATTGGAGTGGTAGTACTTTTGCAATCCTCCATGCAAAACTTTTTTAGTATCTCCTTTGCATACTTCTTTTGGCATATAAAGACTCCATCATGATCTTATTTTACTTCCATTCCCAGAAAAAAGGACATCAAACCAAGATCTGTCATCCCAAACACTTGGAGCATTCAACTTTGAACTCCATTATTAGTTTCTCATCAATGTCGGTCATAAGGATGTCATCAACATAGATAAAAACTATGATTAAATCATCACCTGCCGGTTTCACATATAATGTAGCTTCACTTGGACTTTTAACAAATCCAAGGATTTGAAGATAATCATCGATTCTGCTATACCAGGCCCTTGGAGCTTGTTTAAGACCATACAAGGCCTTCTTTAGGTTATAGACCTTCTCTTCTTGTCCCTTGACCTAAAATCCCTCTGGCTGCTCCACAAGTATCTCCTCCTGCAAATAACCATTTAAGAATGTAGATTTTACATCTAAATGGTAAACTTTTCATCCTATGTGCGCAGTCAAAGCAAGTAACATCCTGTTTGTATCAAGGCATGAAACTGGAGCAATTGTTTCTGAAAAATCTACCCTAAACGCTTGAGCATATCCTTTCACTACAAATCTGGCCTTGTATTTATTTATAGAACCATTTGCATTAAGTTTGGTTCTATAATTTGACTCCTATGGGTTGCTTGTGTTGTGGTCTGTCCACCAACTCCCAAGTGTCATTTTTTTCAATCATCCTTAAGTCTTCCTCTATAGCTTTAATCCACTTGTCATCCTTCATAGCTTCTTTGAATTCTGTAGGTTCTAGGACAAGAACGTTGATTCTTTCATAAATTCCAGCTAAGGACCTCATACCTTTTATTGGAACATCATTCATATCATCATCATGTTATGGAATTTCCATTAGATCCTTCTTTATTGATTCCTCCCAACTCCATTGTTTATCCTCCATGAATTTGACATCTTTGCTTCTAAGAATTCTTCCATTTTGTGGTTGGAAAATTCTATAAGCTTTGGAAGTGTTGCTATATCCAATGAAAACTCCAGGTTTTGCCTTATCAATTTTGTGGTGGCAACTTTGATTGAAGCAGATTCACATCTAGAAGGATTGAAGCCTAAATTGGTCAACTACTAAATTCAACTTGAGGAATAAAGATGATGGACTGATTTGCATGACAAGGCCCGTGAAGATATAACATATAGTTTTATTATCTATTAAATAAAGTTGTAATAAGATGTTTGGACTGCACTACTTTGTTTTAGAACATAGGCCCAAAACATTTGGTTGTTTTTCTTTATTTTATTTTATGTTTTATGGGCTGCATTAAAATAAAATTTGAATAGGAGTTCCACTTGGAGAGAACTGACTCACATGGGTTCTTCAGCAAGTCAACCTTTGATTTTATCAAAGGCCTTTTAACCCTCGTGGTGATCACTTCTTGTGGCTTATCAATTCTTTGGAATTGTGGTGCCTCTCGTCTTGTCTCCTTAACCCTTGAAGTGTGTCTTAGAAGCTCTTAGGCGAGAGCCTTTTTCTCCTTTTTTTCTTTTATAAACATATTTGATGTTTTTCTCTATTTTTCTTTCTCTCTTCCACTCTTTTTCTTTTCCCCCTTGTTTTCTTTTATCTCTATTTTTTTTATTGACCTTCACCACTTCTCTTGTAGTCAAAGGTGCAAGATTAGTCTTGCGTTCTTAGAGAACTTATTGGTGTAGTCATCATGCATAACTTTCCTATCATACTACCAAGGTCTCCCAAGAAGCAAATGACAAGCCTCCATGGGCACCACATCACATAAAATTGTATCATCATACTTCCCCATGGAGAATTCCACTTCCACTTGCTTACTTACAGTCACTTCACCATCCTCACTAAGGTGCCATTGAAGCTTGTATGGTTGGGGTGAGGTTTAGTCTCCATTCCCAATTTAGACACCATTCTAGCACTTGCAACATTGGTACAACTTCCCCCATCAATAATTAAAGAACATACCTTCCCTTGGATAAGGCATCTAGTATGGAAAATGTTCCCCCTTTGGCCCTCATCCATATCTCTTGCATGGCTACCAACATCCTTCTTACCACAAACAAATCTCCTTCTGAAATTATTTCCTCATTATACTACTCTTCCTCACTAGATGGGGTATAATTTGAAGAAGATTCACTAGTAATCTCCCCATTCTCCTTAAGTTACACAATCTTCTATGTTGAACATTGTGAAGCTATGTGACCTCTCCCCAAACACTTGAAGCATTTTATCTCACTACTCCTTGTCTTTTTAGGGACCTCATTGAACTTAATTTAAGTCTTTTGAGGTGCGACAATGGAATTGCTTGAAGAAGTACCTCTCTCCTTCTTATTTCTTTCCTTCCAACTTGGAGAATTAAAGTTAGAAGAGCACCTTCTCATGGCACCTTTTCTCTTGAGTTGTTGTTCTACTTAGTAGCTTGATGCACTAAGTCCTCCAACTCCACATAATTTTGTAACTCCACAACATCCCTTATATCACTATTTAGCCTATGTAAGAAATGTGCCATAATAGGCCTCCTATCTTCACTAATATTGGCTCTAATCAAGGACACCTCCATCTCTTTATAATACTCATGTACACTCTTGTGACCTTGTGTGAGCCGTCAAAGCCTATTGTGAAGGTCTCTATGATAATGAAAAGGAACAAATCTTCTTCTCATTAACCTTTTCATCCCCTCCTAACTATTCACCAAGGTTCTCCATATCTCGCCCTCTCCTTTTATACTTTGTCCCACCAAATGAGAGCATAATCAATGAACCCCATGGCTGCCACCTTCACCTTCTTATCTTCTATATAGTTGTGATATGCAAATAATTGCTCAATCTTCTGTATAGTTGGTTTAGATTCACATCACAAAATTGAGGGAGTGAAGCTTAACATACCACCTTAAATTTTGTGAAGCTTAAGGTGGTATGTTAAGCTTCACTCCTTCAATTTCGTGATGTGAATCTGAACCAATTGGATATGATCCGAAGGCCTATTTGGAGTGGGAGATGAGGATTGAGCAATTATTTACATGCCACAACTATACAGAAGATAAGAAGATGAAGGTTGCAGCCATGGGGTTCACTGATTACGCTCTCATTTGGTGGGACCAAGTACAAAAGGAGAGGACAAGATATGGAGAACCCTTGGTGAATAGTTGGGAGGAGATGAAAAGGTTAATGAGAAGAAGATTTGTTCCTTTTCATTATCATAGAGACCTTCACAATAAGCTTCAACGACTCACACAAGGTCATAAGAGTGTACATGAGTATTATAAAGAGATGGAGGTGTCCTTGATTAGAGCCAATATTAGTGAAGATAAGGAGCTTATTATGGCACGTTTCTTACATGGGCTGAATAGTGATATAAGGGATGTTGTGGAGTTACAAAATTATATGGAGTTGGAGGACTTAGTGCATCAAGTTGCTAAGGTAGAATAACTCCTCAAGAGAAAGGGTGCCAAGAGAAGGAGCTCTTCTAACTTTAATTCTCCAAGTTGGAAGGAAAGAAATAAGAAGGAGGGAGGTACTTCTTCAAGCAATTCCATTGCCGCACCTCAAATTAAGTCTAATAAGGCCCCTAAAAAAACAAGGAGTAGTGAGATAAAAAGCTTTAAGTGTTTGGGGAGAGGTCACACAGCTTCGCAATGTCCAACTAAGAAGACTATGTTACTTAAGGAGGATGGTGAGATTACTAGTGAATATTCTTCAAATCAAACTATAAGTAAGCAAGTGGAATTCTCCATAGGAAAGTATAATGATACAGTGTGATGTGGTGCCCATGGAGGCTTGTCATTTGCTTCTTGGGAGACCTTGTCAGTATGATAGTAGAGTTATGCATGATGACTACATCAATAAGTTATCTTTTGTACATAAAGAACGCAAGGCTACTCTTGCACCTTTGACTCCAAGAGAAGTTGGTGAGGATCAATAAAAAATGAGAGATAAAAGAAAACAAGAGAGAAAAGAAAAAAAGAGTGAAAAGAGAAGGGAGAAGAGAGAGAATAGAAAAAGAATGGAAGAGAGCAAGAAAAAGAAAGAAAAAATCAAATTTGTTTATAAAAGAAAAAGAGATGAAAAAGTCTATTTCATAAACTGATTTGATGGGTTAAGGCTATTGTGGTGCCATAAGGGTTAAGGCCCTTGATAGGATCAAAGGTTGGCTCCATGAAGAACCTAAGAGAGTCACTTCTCTCCAAGTGGAAAAATTCAAAAATTCAATATCCATGTTCTATTTAATAAAATGTGACTTTACATATATATAGGAGGTATTGGTTCCTGCACAAAAAGGCATACCAAGAGGCCTCTACACAAATGTAACTCTTATTCAAATATTATTTTAATGCAGCCCACAAAACATAAAATAAAATAAAGAAAAATAATCAAATGTTTTGGGCCTATATTCTAAAACAAATTAGTGCAGCCCAAACATCTTATTACAATTTTATTTAATAGATAATTAAACTAGATGCTATATCTTCGTTGGCATTGTCATGCAAATCCGTCCATCATCATTATTCCTCAAGTTGAATTCAATATTTGACCGATTTGGGCTTCAATCCTTCCAGATGTGAATTTGCTTCAATCAAAGTTGTCACCATTTGGTTAAGGCTTCTTTTGCTTTCTTAGCACGTGCCCTTGTCATTGGTCCACCAAGTCCTTGTAGTGCTTCAATGTCCTTATTCTTTGGTTGATCCTTATCACAAGAGATAATTAAATTTAATTTCATGAAAAAAAATTAATATGTGTGATTTATTTTATTTTCTCTTAATTGGGAAAGACCCTATAGACTCTACGCACTTACATATACTAGAATTTAAAGCAAATAACTATATCTCCGTTCTTTTTCTTCCATACGAAGATTTAGTTTTAGGAGATTAGAAAAAAAAATGTAGTGCCAATCGCTTTAAGTGTTACTAGTAGTTGTTGAAAAGTCAAAGAAAGTTGGCTATAGCATTCATGATCCGTTTGAAAAAATAACTTAATTAAGATCTTATTCAATAAGTTCTTATTATGTGAGAGTTTATGTTATAAGTGCTTAAAATTGAATAAGTTGTTTGTGTTTGGATATACATGTTAAAAAGTGCTTACACAATTTTATAACATTTGGATATACATTAAAAAATGTTTTTTTTATTTTACAAATTAAAAAAAAATTAAGAATCAAAATATGATTAAAAATAAAATAAAATTTTAAAAGTAACTATTTTTAAAAAAAATTATATACCACAAAAATATTAAAAATAAAAAATCGTTGATTACCATTTATCTATTTTTTGTTCATAAAAAAATAAGAATCATAAATATAAAAAAATTAAAAATAATCATAAAATTGAGAATGGTGTGGGTTATGAGAAAAGAGAATGATGAAAGTTTAAGTTTCCAATAAATAAAAGAATGATTTTTGAGTCATGAAATTTTTGGGGACAAAAATGAAAACTGAGGCGGAAAAAATAAAATTGGTACGCTCACTCACGGAAGAAATGAAAAATAAAAATAAAAAATTGGAATGCTTTGTTGGGTTTAACAGGATTCGAACGCTGGCATACATAAAGTACCGCTTAAGCATTGCTAATATGCTACCTAGAACAACATATTACTTTTAAGTTCAAAAGATCTTATGAGTAATCTATAAGATATTTTTATAAACACATCCAAATACTCACATAAGTCTTTATAACATAAGATAAGTCAATATAAGTTGTTGATAAGCTCTTTCAAACATGCTCTTAGAACTCCTTTTCTTGTTGCATACACGGTGAGTGTGGAGTGTACTACCAAATACATTCCTTCAATTTCTTTTAAGCAAAACAACCGTTACACATTGCTATTTAATGGTGAGGTTTAACTTTCTTCACTCTCTCATTCTCTTTGCTTGGTACGTGAATTGTTAGGAGGGTAGGACAAAACAATTTAATGCTTTCCAACTACATATTAGTCATGTACACATATAGAAAGAATTTTAAAAGAATGGTTTGTTTCTTTGCATGTACATCTTACGATTTGTTTTTCAACTGTATTAAAGAAATGTAATATTTTTTTTTTACTTTACTCTCCCTATAGCTTCCTCCTACTTACACCTATTGTGGGATATATTGTCAATGTGTTCACACTTTGCTTTTCTATTGTAAGCCTTCCTTGTAGGTACATGATGGTTTCCAATTCAAAGACACATCCTTGAAATTTAGTTGATCAAGTAATGCATGGTCTGACTTGAGAACCAAGCCTCACGTTCTCTCCACTTAGTAAATTGGCAATACAAATTCAAAAAAAAAAAAAGTTTGCTATTATAAATAAGCCTCAAATTGATAAAAGTCCTTGTTCTTGATTGGTCCCTGTAAGCAACTAGCCGAACATGTGCTCTAAATCGGAATGCATATTCCCTTTTTATTTTATTTGGTTTTATAAAATTAATAAATAAAACAATAACTTTTTATTTTTATCATTTTGAATCCCAAATATTTTATAAATTTGCTTAAGAATTGTGAAGAGTGGTTTACGGGGTTTTAAAAAGGCTTATAGACTACCCCTCATTTCTTTGTAACCGTGACATTACCAATCCTCCTCCTTCTCACGTTCATTTTTCCCCTCCTTTCCAAAGTGCTAGGTGTTCTTCAAACCTTAGGTTCAAATGTTAGTTCTATCTTCTCCTTCACTTGGTTGGTGTTAGCCTTTTGGTGAGTTGCCCTCACTTTCTTTTCTTTCTATATGGCAGCTGAACCTTTTCCCCTCTCTAACGAATTTTTCTTCTTGCTTCTACTCTTGGTGTTAATTATTTCTTTAGTTAGTTCATAGTATTGATTTAAAAGTTTTGTTCAAGAGACTAAGATTCTTTCATTCTTCCCTCCTTCAAGCTCTCATATTTTTAGCGTCTCTTAAGGTAAGGGAGCTTACTCTTTGCTTGTTTCCTTTCCATTCATTGCTTAGTGTTATTATGAAAATATTGAGTTACTGTTTAGTGGTAGAAAATATGGTTTCTAATATGATTTTAAAAAGAAAAATAATTACTTGAGTTGGTAAGATCATTATGCGCTTAGATAAAATTTTAGCATGATACTTAGACCTTATATATGCTACCCGAGAATAGAAGCCATAAGTAAGTCAATACATGTTTACTGTTTTGACATGATAAAGTAGAAAAAAATGTTACACCTAATAGCCTTAACATGAATATTATGGTTATTCTATTGTAAAGTTATAAAATACCTATAATACTCAAGTTTTAAATCGTGAATCATTGAAGTTTTTTTTATATATATATCACTGCATGAGAGTGGAACCGTGAGCCATATAGGGACTGTTTTAAGTCCTGCTGTATGGACTGAAATCAGATACAAAAGTTATAAAGAATAAAGACTTAACTTTATTTAGTTAGATGAAGAATCAGAGAATTTAAACTAAGAACTTAAGTTTAGATGTTAAGATAATTATTTTAAAATAGCAATTCATATTGTTTAAAGTTTCAAACGGTTCTCTTTCTAATAGCTTTTATCCGGTGATTACATAAGGAAAATAAAGGAACTTTGTAAGTCAGAATGGGTCCCAATAAAATCTAGAGAAAGTGACGTGATAGACAAAGATATAAATTTGTATTTTAAATATTCCAGAAAAGTTTACAATAGGTGTAATAATAATAATAATAATAATAATAATAATAATAATAATAATAATAATAATAATAACAACAAATCATTGAAAATTGTATGATCTTTAATAAACTTCAGTAGCTATAAAATATATTAGTTAAAGATGTTTAATATAAAATTATTTAGTAAAAAATGAATAAAAAAAAATTATCATTACTAAGTTTCCTATTATTGGAAATATTAATATTTATTTAATAAACTCTTTAGCATATTTAAGCATTTGAAATTTTATATTCTTAAGTGATGTAGGTAATCATAATAATTTTAAGATTTAATACCCTTGATGAATAGGATAATAATTAATAATTTTCTTAGAGAAAACATAATGACATATGTTATTCGACAAATTTAGTAATATCAAAAGCGTGAGGAAAATTGTTGTTGGAAAATCCTAAGGGATTTTTGTTATATAAGACCTTTAGTATAAGGTGATATTTTTGCTTAGTACCTCGTGGAAGGGCTTGACCTATGAGAGGTGGCGGACATGCTTTTGATATGTCTAATCCACGTAAAGGAAAATCTAAGCGGTGATGTTAAAAATTGTTGAATGTTGTGGAGTGACATGCATGAGTCGTTGAGGAACGCTGAATAAGCGTTGGGAAGGCTAATAGAGGTACCATTGGTATCCTTGAGGATATATGAAATCGCGAATCCGCATGAGGTTGGGGTCGTTGCAAACCCCATGTTGTGGTGGTTACCACCCACACATGTATATCCTGACGAAGCCACAGTTGCTCCAAGATCAAATCTAGTGTCGCCCCAATGGTTTTTTTTGGCACGTGTCGTTCTTTTTGTGGATCCACGTGGTCCGGTGTTATTGTTGTTGTTTTACCATGCTTAAGGGACACATCAGACTGATCGCTCAACCTTTTGGTGATCTCCATGGAGTCGAGTATGCATTTATGGCATGATTGTTATTGTAGACGTATCTACTTTATAATTTTGTCTATTGTCTTTATTGAATGTTAAGTTTTCGTATCTTGGATGTATGAATTGTTAAGCATAGATTATTCTTAATTATGTAAGCTTACCCTTGCGTTGTTTATTTATGTGATTGATTGTGATGATCGCGACGATGTGTTCGTGGGAGTAGATGTCGGAGATGCACCGGTTCCTAGCGAGGCTTTACATTAGATTTCTGAATACCTTCGTAGGATGTAGTGGAAGCATGGAGAACTTCATCCCAATACCGATGCTACTATCAGATTCGATAAGCAGTGGATAGGACGTCTTCAGTTGGATCTCAGTCTTATTTTTCATTTTTGTTATCATTAGAAGTAGTAGATGTGTAGTGGCCAACTAGGGAGTGAGTTAATGTATTAGATTTTCCCTCCCTCGTCTGATGTACTACTTATAGGTCATCTCATACTAGTATGGTATGCCATCTTTTGAGATACATTGATGTGTTTGTTATATGGGTTATAGTGCCATAAAGCATAATACTTATGTTTTATGCTGGTTATGTTATCTATGCATGTGATTCAGTATAAGTTCTTTTACTTTAAATCTTTAATTTGCAAATTTTTCTTGTTGAAAACTAGTTTTGAAATCATAAAAAATTTACACGTATTTTTATATACAAATTTATTAAGGGTTTTAATTAAAATAAAAGAAATTTTGCTATTCCGTTGAAAAGTGTCATGTAGCGACAACAGGTCCTAACACATTCCAAAGGGACAATTTTCCCAGATTTGTGTTGAAATTGATTTATCAAAAAGATTGGTGCCTAATATAATTGTTAGGGGCGTGAAGTTGAACCTTGAATATGAAGGATTACATTCCGTGCATTTTAGATGTAGAAAGTGTGGCCATAAGAAGGATGAACATGTGGAGTTTGGGTTGCATGATAATGTCTTAGTGCATGAGTCCAACACAAGGTTTGATTCTGCCATTGGTGCTAAGGATTCGAAGCTTGGGGAAAACAATAGGGCTGACATGGTCTCAGCAGCGGTGAAGGATGCCAATTTAGGTAAATTATAGACATAATACAAAGGTCAAGGCCCAAATCTTATTTAGAACACTTTTGGGGCAATTACTTAAGGCACCTCCTTTTTTTTCTCGGTGCACCCCATAGTTTTAAATATTCCCATAATACCCTTATTTATTATAATGTTTTACTATGTGACTTCTTTATCTTGCTGTCTCTCCTTCGCACCCCATTCTTCTTCACTGCGACTCCAAGTACGCTGTCGTGGTTCCTCCACATTCTCCTTCTCTTTTTGTCACTCTATCGCCTTCATGGTTGATGTGTTTACTTCCACGAAGCTTCCATTTAAGGTGAAGAAGGTGTCATAGGTTCTTCTGGTGTCCTCCTTCGTCCTCTTTCCTCCGTAGACAGCGAGGTTTCTATTTAAGTTCTTCATCTGGTAAAGTTTTTATTTTAATTTTATTTTTTATGGTATATGGATCAAGCAATTTGTAATTCATTTAACAATGTTATGAAATGATGGGTCCGTAATAGAATACACATTACGGAATGCTCAATCCGTAATTATACATTACGGAATGCTCAATCCGTAATTATACATTACAGATTGCTCAATCTGTAATTGTATTATAATAATTATGGATTGCTTAATCCATAAGTATTGTAATACAATTACGAATTGAGCAATCCGTAATGTAAATTCTCTTACGGATTTCTCAATCCATAATATAGTTAGGAATTTTCAAAAAAAAATTCCATTTGCTATGATTAACCTGTTTAACTTCAATGAGTTGAAATTGTATTTTTCAATGCATGTTTAGTTAATGGTAATTAAATTATTGTTTGTAACAATGTGGGCAAGTTGTTGGATGAATTTTTGTGTTTATTTAGTTGACTGTTATTTTTTTGAAATATTAGATTTTATGGAGGACCATTATATGAGCAAGATGTCGGATGAGGTGGACATGGATGTTGATCAGACACTGGATGAAGATATAATGATGCAATATGGACTAGACATTAAAAAAGATGATGATTGTACTGATGTATTCACAAATAAGGTAATTGTTTTGCTTAATTATTTAGTGAAATAACTGGAAAGGTGAATAGGCATACTGATGTTGTATGTTTTAATATGCGGGTGTTTCCCACTCGTGATGAGTTACTGAAATGGGCTCGAGCGGTTGCATTTAAGATGGGTTTTGTCATTGTGATTTTGAGGTTAGACACATCAAATGGGATACCAGGAAGGAAGACATTTATTTTGTTGGGTTGTGAGATGGGTGGAAAGTATAGGCGAAAGAAAAAAGATGTAGTGGGCACGGTGACTAGGACTAGAAAGTGTGATTGTCCCTTTAGATTGAGAGGAACACCACTTAAGAATGGTGAAGGATGGGCATTGAAGTTATTGTGTGGGTCTCATAATCATGATTTAGCTGAGACATTGGTTGGCCATCCATATGTTGGTCATCTAACATCTAAGGAGAAGACAATGCTCGTTGATATGATTAAAGAGTATGGTCAATCCAAGAAATATTCTCCTCACATTGAAAGATAACAATGAAAATAATGTGACTACAATAAAACAAGTATATAATGCAAGGAGTGCATATCGGAATGGTGAAAGAGGCCCAAGGACACAAATGCAACATTTGATGAAGCTACTCGAGCGTGATATGTATATTCATTGGCATAGAATCCATGACACATCGAAAGTTGTTTGTGATATTTTCTGGACACATCCTGATGCAGTGAAGTTGGTGAATGCATTTAACATAGTTTTTATGATGGATAGTACATACAAAACAAACAGATATAGACTACCATTACTTGAGATTGTTGGTGTGACACCTACTGGGTTGACTTTTTCTGCAGCTTTTGTGTATTTAGAGGCTGAACGACAAGATAACTTTGTTTGGGCACTTGAGAGACTGAGAGGACTTTTTTTGAGACTTGATGGATTGCCTCAAGTGTTTGTGACTGACAGAGATATAGCCCTCATGAATGCAGTGAAAATTGTCTTTCCTGAGTCTATTAATCTATTATGCAATTTTCACATTGACAAGAATGTGAAAGCGAAGTGCAAGACCTACGTGACTCCCAAATAGGCATGGGACCAAGTGATGGATGCACAGGGTAGTGTTATGGATTGTCCGACTGAATCTAAGTATGAAGACCGTGTCACAAAGTTTGAAGTTGTTTGTTCACCATGGACATTCTTTGTCAACTATGTGAAAAATACATGATTATTGCCTCACAAGGAAAGATTTGTAAAGGGATGGACAGATAAAGTTATGCACTTAGGGAATACAACAAGCAACAGGTATGTGAATTTGTTATACATAATGTAATTTTCAAACAAATATGCAAGTATAAGATTCTAACGGAAACTTTATTTATTGTTAGAGTTGAGTCTGCGCATTGGAGCTTAAAAAGGTTGCTTCAAACTAGCATAGGGGACTTGTGTAATTGTTGGGATGCCATGAACAATTTGATCACATTGCAACATACCGAAATAAAAGGCTCATTTGATAATAGCATTAATGTCATAGGTCATAGTTTCAATGTGACATTGTATAAGAGAGTGCGCGAATTTGTTTCAAGGTATGCGTTGAATCATATTGCAGATGAGTTTGATCGAGTCAGGTTTGTTGGTGTTGATAGTGCTCATTGTGGATGCATTGTAAGAACCACACATGGTCTCCCATGTGCTTGTGAACTAGCTAGGTATGTCGTGGGTAGCATACCACTGAATGTAGTTCATATTTTTTGGACCAAACTCAGCTTTAATGACATGGGCTCTAATGACGAATATGCAAAATTGTCTGTGCAGCAAGAAGTTGATGTCATGCTTAAACGTTTTAAAGAGGTTGACATTGGTAGGAAAGTGACTATAAAAAGCAAACTTCACAAAATTGCATACCCTGAGATGACTTCAATGTGTCTGCCTATTGAGAAAGTCAAGACTAAGGGTTCACAAAAAGGGCGTGCAGAGCTAAATTGGAAAGGTCAACTAAGCGTGACCCTTCGTACTTTGAGCATGTGGATACATTACATTCTATGCATGACAACTCATCTAGTTTGAGGTCTTCCAAAAGATCATCTCAGCAAACAAGATGCTAGAGAAAGCCTCCCACGATCGATCAATTTAATGTAATTATGAACCCATATATATTGGATATTGTTGATGTCAAAGCTGATGGACATTGTGGCTACCGTGCAGTTGCGGGACTACTAGGTATTGGTGAAGACTCTTGGCCCTTAGTGCGTAATGATTTGCATAAAGAACTTGGGCAGTGGCATGATGAGTATGCCACTATATTTGGAGGTTATGAGCGTTTTGAGCAACTAAAGCGATCATTGCTTGTTGATGATCTTTCAATGGTAAAATAATATTACTTGCTTTTGTGAAATTTAACCTTTATGTCTTATAATTTGTTCCATTTGACTAACTTGACTATGAACAAGCATCTGTGGAAAAATGGATGACTATACTAGACATGAGATATGTTATTGCTTCTAGGTATAATGTGATACTTGTTTTCTTATCACAAAAACAAAGCATCACATTCTTCCCTCTTAGAACTCAACCTCCCATAGACAACTCAGTTCATCGTATGATATGTTTAGGCCATGTAAATGGCAATAATTTTGTACAGGTATACCATTGGGTACAACCTCACATTATGTTATAACTATTGTTAAAAAATACCCATGTTAACTTGTAGGTATTTATTATTATGCATGTCTTTTTGCAAGATCGTTGTTCGATACCAAATGCTGATGTGTTGTGGTCTACATATTGCCATCCTATTGCCAAAGTATGGGTCTCTCCTTACATTGGACAAATGCAACAATTTGCACAATTAATTGGGGCGACACGTGATTATGTGAACATTACAGAAGATTGATTAGTTATTTGTACTTTATAAAGTTGTATTGCTTAAAAGACAATATACTTATCTGCGATTGTTACTAGATGACATATTTGATTACTTACTTGAGTTGCATGATACTTTTCTATGAAAATGTTAACATTTTTCTACAAAAAATTTAGCAGAACCTCCCCTAAAATATGGACATCCTACAACAGTGCATGTTACCTGTATCAATGAACATAAAACAGTACTAGCAATAGAACAAATGGCATACAAGCCTTTAAGTACCAACACATGGCATAAATGCCTTTAAGTACCAACAAATGTCTAAACATGTCATTTGGATCATAAACTAACAATAGCATAGAAGCCTTAAAGACCGACATCATTAAGTTCATACGATAGTCATGTCTTAAAACAACCGTTGTCCAATTTCAACAACTTAATACATTAAACGCAAATGAGTAATTCATTGTCTTCCTGCCTAACCTTGTTGGCCACCACGACCTCTCCTGTTATACACATTTCCTTCCTCGGTGACCCCTTGAGCTAACAATAATGCTGCATGTGTGGCATCCTAGGCATCAATGCCTTCAGTCACCATCCTTAAATTAATCATACACTGTAACTGTCCAGCTATCCTATAACATACAACCTATGAACATAGAAACATAACAAATAGATCACATATTATTGTCACAAGTAATTACCAATGTATGATAACAATAACTAAAATAAGTACTTACAACAGCAGTGGTATTTGCATGGTTACTAGATTCGGCCTCTTCTACCACATGCTTGGGCTCGTGTCTGTTGTCTGGTATCATTGGTGGGACTATGTGATGGAGACCCGCATTAGGTGGGTCCACAATTGGGTGGGAGATCCTAAAGTACCACGCCATGTACCCTGAGGCACAATCTGAGGGATCCATTGCCTGCTCTCCCGGCCCGATCAAGTGATTTGCAAAATGCAACCACCTTTCATCAACTTCTTCTGCAGATGGATAAACAGTTGTCAAGACATTGGGGTGTCGAGGAATAGTCTGGATATAACCATATTGGCGTAATACCCTCTTTGGAAAATGCAAGTGCATGTCAAAGGCCCATCTAATGAATCTAGAGAATAAAGATATCAACCCAAATGCACGAACTACACGATGCTCGTCATATGGCCTCCAACAAACTTTATCTGTGGTCAGCTCATCCAACTGTGAATTATAATGGCTTACTGATAACAACTTCCCAGGCACCCAACGACTGCATCATGATAATGACTCATTGTATTTCTTAGCTAGTATAGTCAACCCGATAGTAGGGAAATGCTCATAGATCCATGCCTGTGTCAAAACAACGAAGCAAAAATTATGGTAAATACGTTTAGTTTATACACATGAAATATAACATAGGTACCATACTAGTCTGTAGAAGAGTAACATAACCGCCGACCTGCCTTGTCTTAGCAAAACTAGCATCACTCATATGCTCATACATATGAACCAGTGCAGCTGCACCCCATGCATAACCCCCACACAACTGAAGGTCACGGAAAAGTGGTAAGAATCTCACGTTAACAGTGCCAAAACTCTTGTCAGCAAAGATGGTTGACCCCACTAGATGCAACAAGTATGCTCTAGCAGCCTACGTCCATTGCATCAACAATTGCCTTAATACGAAGCAAATATTCAGCAACAAGTCGATTTCCCTTTTTAGAGTTGCGAAGTTCAGTTTGCAATTGTTGTGACTTAGCTTTGGTCTAAGAATGAAAATGTGTATGAATTTTGTCCCAAATTTGGAACGAATGTTTGCTACCTATGATGCGAGGTAAAAAAGAAGCAGAGAGAGATGATTGTAACCATGTCAATAGGAGCTGATCTTGAAATTCCCAAACTCGATATGCAGGATTCTTGATTCTGAGATCTCGATCAGACGCAGAGAGATATTGAAGTAGAATTTCTGGATTCACAACAAATCGATGAAGACGATGAGCTTGAATCACCAGATCGACTTGTTGTTTCCAAACAAGAAAGTTCTTGTCAGAAAGTTTCTCCGAAATCGTGACTCCATAAAATGCTGGAGTAGGAGTAGCGGAAGCAAAAGAAGAACCAAACACCGCCGTAGAAGTGTTATCAACCAGTGTTGGAGTAGGAATAGGACCAGTGCCACCGCCGTTTGGTGGAAAAGTGGACACAGGTTCGGGACGAAAAGGACCGGAAGCCATAGAAGGAGCTTCTCAAGCTCTGAATACCATATTAGAATTTGTGATTTGAGAGAAAAACAGAAAGTAGAACTAAAGATTATTATTACTCACCATGGTTCTCAGAACCGGACCGGATCGGCCGGTTCAACCGGGAACCGGTTGCTTGTCCGGTCCGTTTGCTCCTTAAAACCGGCCTGCAGTTGAACCGGTCAAGAACCAGTCAAACCGGTATAAAATCGGCCAAAACCGGTCAAGAATCGGTGCTAAAAACCGGTTTGAACCGGTAGTTTTTTAAAAACTTTTATTTTTTTTTATTTTCTTTGAAAATTTTAAATTTAATATAAAATATTTTAAAGATAAATAAAAACACATTTTTAATAAATATTTTAAATAGATACAAATTATTTTTATCAATTATTATTAAATTTTTTCTTGTAAAACATATAATTTGCTAATTTATATTTATTTAAAAAAGTTTATATCTTGATTTTTGATAATTTTATATTTTATTAATTTGTCATTTTTTTTGTTATTGTTAATGAAACATTATTGTATTTTATTAAAATTTGAACTTAAGTATTATGGTATATTTGATTAGACTTTTATATATATATTGAATGTTAAAAACGTGTGAAATGGTTTTTTAGGTTTTAATTTAGTTTTTAATGTTTTAAAGTTATGTGATATTATATTTACTTAATATTATTATATAAATTATTTAATTATTATTATTTTATTAATACTGGTTCGACCACGGTTCAACCACGGTTGAACCATTGAACTTTAAACCAGTACCTTCACCGATTCAATGACCGGTCCGGTTTTAAAAACATTGTTACTCACTGAGAAAGAAGAGAGTACATAGACACAACTCTAAGAAGAGTCTAGAGGAAGCTAACTACAGTGCTGACTCGGCACACTTAACAGAATTGTAACTAACTCAGTTAGTTACAGATAAAAGATCCCCTGTAATAAGGTGTACAGTAAGCTACACTTCGAATATTTACATATTCTACTATATACTCTAATAAGGTCCTTCATTTGCAAAGCAAGCCTTTTGTAGGAAGTGACAACTGTTGATTCATCTAAGTTTTTGGCTCAAGTGTGTGTTTTTTGATAAATTAAATTTGATTACCTTTTGTTTTTATTGTAATTTTTTTTTTTTTGATACAATGAAACTGTGGAGGTTTGAATCTATTATTTCCTATAAACTATTTAAGTCCCTAACCACCAGTTTACTTTTGTGGCTTGATTGGTTTTATTTGAAGTAGTCTTTAAAATGTTCTCCATGTAAATATCCATGATATATGTCTTCCTTTTGCAGTCATGCATTAAGGTTGCATTGAATTTTGTCTCTCCTGAAAATGTTGGGGAGTGCTTTCGTTTGACAGAGGAGTTTCGCACACTTCCAATAAACCACAGGTCTACTGAGGACAAATTGGAGGTATGCCAAACTTTTATCATTTATTTGATTCTGGCATTTATTTGCTTCTCCATTGTTTTGAGATGTAGCATCTACATTTTTTAGTCTTTGATAGGCTAAGTTTAGTATTAGGCAGTTGTTTTATATATTTATGGTCACATGGTCTTTGGGGCAGTAGCTTGCTGGATGCTTTGAATACGGCCTGATATTTTTGCAGTAACTCTTCCAACCCTTCCACATGTGGCTGCACCTCTTGTTGTATCAAAGTCATCATCCCCAACACCATGTAACAGGCCTCAGCGTCCCTCTTCAACGCTTTCATTAATGCCTTCAATGATAGCATCCATCTTCAACTCTCTAACTGATGCCTTCAATGATGATCCATTCCTGACAGAGATGGATCTCCCCTAATCTCCACCTTTGCTCCACTTACACTCACTTTAATCACCAACTCTTTAAAATTAGCCTGCACTTCCCTGATAGCAACTTGATAGCAGTTCTAGGTATTTTTGCGGGTATTTATCCGACCCGCTTGCGGATATTTTTGCGGGTACCCGTAGGGTCCGGGTACACTTTGCTATCCCTATTCTGGACTGGAACATGAAACCATGTTTGTCCAAATCCAAACAGTGCCGTCTGGTGAACTGAACTTAGCACATTGTTTACATCTGTAGACTGCCAAGTGCTGCTGCCAACTACTGGGACAATGGACAATTCACTATGGTAATTAAAATATAACCTATTAATTACAAAAAAAAAATGATGTGAAAAATAAACATTTTTTTAATATAATTCGTAACATTATATTCTTTTATCTGATTGTTTATTCAAAAAATAAAAACACTAATTAAGAAGGAAGACTTTAATAATGGTTTTGGAACTTCAATTTTCATTTTCCTAGTATAATTAGTATTTATGTAATTCAAAAGACTTTAATTTTAACTGAATTTATTTTTATCCAAGTTAAGTCCTGGTTTAGATTTTTGAAGCCTTGATTTTCAACCTTTACCCATTTTGACTGGTTTTGTCTTCCCTGCCTACTTTATAGTTTTCTTTCACAGCACTGGATTTGACTCAGATTCTATTAGGGGAAGATTTGCATTTCATAAAGGGTAAAATATGTTTTTGGTCCTTGTACTTTTAGAAAAACTTGGTTTTAGTTCCTGTACTTTCGAATAAACCATTTTAGTCCTCAAACTTTGAAAAACACTTGCTTTTAATCCCTCCCCTCTAATGGTGTTAAAACTGTTAATGGAAATACAGTTTCCAGCGGCTATAAACCACCACAAAACACACATCTTTGCGGCGGTTATAGCTGCCAATAAATGTTGAATTTCGAATACAATACACATGTGTGTTTTGTGGCGGTTTATAGCCGCTGGAAACTATATTTCCGTTAACAGTTTTGACACCATTAGGGGGGAGGGACTAAAAACAAGTGTTTTTCAAAGTTTGAGGACTAAAATGGTTGATTCGAAAATACAGAGACTAAAACCAAGTTTTTCTGAAAGTACAGGGACCAAAAACATATTTTACCCTTTCATAAATGGGTAGGTGCTTAAAGTCAGAAGAACTTAAATGCATGGTCAATGCTAATGTATAAACTTTCTTCAGCCCACTTAAAACTGTGTTTTACCACTGGCCAATTAATTTCCCTGCAAGGCTCTAATAACTGGTTTTATAGAACCCATTTCGATCATTAAAAAATGTAAGTATTTTCTTGTTGGTACTGTCAACTTTTGGTCTCAACTTGGTCTTTTAAATTCAATGTTTTTTTGGCATCAAATTGGTCTTGAAGGACTATTTTGGGGAATGGAAATGGGTATTTACACTTGACCTTAAGGCATGTGGTTAGAAGAGTCCAAATTGTGAGCTATTTCCCTCAGCTTATGATGGGGGTGTGGTTTCTGCTTATTTAGGTGTTTGGTTCTGAGAAGTTAAGTAACAAACTTATTGCAAACAGTTGTATTATATTGTCATGTCAACAGTTTCGTGCTGTGATATTATGTAACTTTTCACCTTAATTGCTGCTTCTGAAACAGGTGAAGAAGATGACAATATATGCTATGCAAGATGCGATAAAAAAATTGGAGGAAGCAGGATTAATAATTTATAACTTCAGTCCCTTTGAGAATGGATTGTGATACTAGCAATTGCTGAGTACGCTGTTTACTTTGCTGCCAGAGGCATTTAGATTATCTCTTATGTACTGTGCTCATTCTGATTATGTTCTTTAGGCTATTGATTCAATTTCACTTGTGAAATTGATGATTGTCATTCAATTTACAGGTCCGGGGAAACCAAGGTTCCAGAGTAAATATATCTGTAACAGATCAAAGCCAATTGGAAGTGTAAATTTTGAGTCAAGCATATACAGGTGTGATGGTGTTGGGTTCTTTATATCGTGACTGTAAGATGGTTCCATATTTTGTTTTCACAACCACACCTGGAAGGTTTTTTTTTTTTTTTTGGAAATATCATATATGACTTGAACTGTGTTACACATAATTGTCACATACCTCGGCTCTAGTTCAAGGTGGATGGAGATGCTTGATTGTGTTTTAAGTTGTTTTCCAAAACTATTTTATAATATAATTTCTATTTCTAAAAAATGTTTTTCAGAACAAGAAAAAAAATTGTCAACATGTTTTTGAAAATAGTTTTTAAAGGAAAAAGACACAATTTAGGATATTTGGAGGTGAGTATGAAATTGATTTTGAATAAAATTAATTTTGTAAAATTGAATTTTGGTTAAAGTTAGTTTTGAAGTGAAATAATTTCTATTTGAATGTTTATATTCTAAAAACAAGTTTGATGTAAAATTTAATATTTTAACTTAAAACAAGCTTTTTTTTTAACTTTAAATTGAGGTTTGGGAACAAAAGTAATTTTACTTAATAACTAACCATTTATATAATTCATAAAAAAACTAACCATTTATATTTTTATTAAAATCACGTGAACTACTATGTAAAATTAATAAAATATTTTCTCATGTAAAATTTAAGTCTCATCTCCACTATTCTGGTTGTTGTGGTTAACGAATAGTTTTCTTTTTTTAAGGCCTTTCCCACCACCGTCAATACACTCAAACTAATCTTCTTTCCACTATTATTCAACAGATGGTTTTATTCTTTTAAGGCTTTTCCTACTATTGTGGATATTCTCCCATTGAATTTCACAACATTGACTTATCATCAGTGATAATTTAAAATATTTTTGTTGTTGACGTGTGTCATGCTTTTTTGAACACTTCTTTTCATCCAACCCAATATATATTCTGCTATTTTTCTTTTAAGTCTTGTAGTATCTTGAATGCCCTCGTTGTGGAGAGTTATCAAATTCCTCCAATAGTTTAGGGATCAAGGAGAATACACCAAGATAACTACTTGTCCCCAGTGACAGATCTAGTACTCTAGGTCAGGGGTGCAATCTTACCATGTTGTTTTCTAACCCAACTCCTCCCTCAAGAAAAGAAATAGGATAATAGAGATAATTTGTTTAAATTTTCATAATTAAGAAAAATAATAAAATAAAGTCTTAAATAACCTTTTGGTCGCTATAAAATAGGGAGTTTTGATTTTAGTCCTTTAAAGATTTTTTATTTTTATTTTAGTACTTTAAAGATTTTTTGTTTTGTTTTAGTTCTTGTTGTCAGGTAATAACATTAAATGATGACGTAACAACGATGATGTCAGCCATTGACTTGCCAAATCATCGAGAGTTTAACAGAATAGTCACACGTAATTTTTTTTGTTTTGGTAAATTATGTTTCTAATCTTCATCTATTCAAAATAGTTGATATGTCAAACTAGTTGATGAGGAATTTAAAAGCATAATTTATCCAAAAAATAAAAATTCACGAGACTGCCCAGTGAGACTTCGATGATGTGACGAGTTAATGGAAATGTCACTATTATGTCATCAGTTAACGCTGTTGCGTGACAGAAGATACTAAAACAAAAAAAACTTAAACTTTAAAAGACTAAAATAAAAAAAAAAACACTCTATTTTATAGAGACCTGAATGTTATTTAAGCCTAAAATAAATAAATTAAAGAATGTAATAACACTCTTAACATTCTTTCTTATTTCTTCCTTTTTTTTTCCCATGACCAGTGAATCCTATTAATAAATCAAATTGATCTTATCATGTGTATTGTTAAATTCAAAATTAAATTAAATATAAAAATCACTTAATCGAAATTTTGGATGAGATAATCCTGCTTAGTAACCAAAAATAAAACGATGATCTCGCTTAACAGTACTTATTATAAAAGCAGGAAGGTGATGGCTCCCAATCCCAAATCCTAATTCAAATCCGATTCAGCCTACTTCGAACCAGGTTCTGCAGTGGAATTCAAGTCACACCGCAAGTGGATCAATAAGAAACCACAACAAGGTATTTCAGATGTTCAGTTTTTCCTTTTAGAAAAATAATAATCTGTTGGAAAAGTTGTTAATATAACAATATTTGTATGATCCATAGCAACTAAGTCCGTGTCACTTTTTGGGTTCAGGTACTGAAATTGAAGTGAGGCGAAGTAAGAGAAATAGGAAAGACGATAGGATTAGTGAGTTGCCAGACAGTGTTCTGCTCCACATAATGACTTTTATGACTACAAAACAAGCTATTCGGACTTGTGTCTTGTCTAAACGATGGAAGGACCTTTGCAAACGTCTCACTAATCTTACCTTTCGTTGCCCTTACGTTAAAAGTTTTGAGAAATTTGTGTCTTGGGTTCTGTCTAGTCGAGATGACTCTTGTTCCCTACTTAATCTTGTTATTGAGGGTTTGATTAATCCTCAAGTGTTAGATAGGGTTATTAAATATGCTCTGATTCACAATGTCCAGAAGTTGACAATGAATGTTAATTCAATCATCGGTCCTACTCTTGACATCTTTTGCTGTCAGTCTCTGACATCTCTTAAGTTTTGTATTAAAGTCACACTTCCAAAATCTCTGCATTTGCCTGCATTAAGAAGCCTGCATCTTGAAAATGTCATTTTTACTCCAAATAACAGTGACTGTGCTGAGCCTTTCTCAAATTGTCACAGGTTAAATACTTTGATCCTTAAATGCTGTTATGCACGGGTCCTCAACATATCTAATTCTAGCCTTTCCAGTCTAACCATACACAGTTATAAAACAGAAGATTGCGAAATTGCGCTTTCTACTCCAAATCTTAGTTCTTGCACTTTCATGGGTTATGTTAATCACCAACTCTCCTCCACATGCAATCTTTCCTTTCTTGAAAAAGTAAATTTTGACATGTTACCCTGGATTGGATTAAGTTCAACCCTCATAAGATGGCTGCAAGTGCTCGTCAATGTAAAGATATTGACACTAACTTTAGACATCCTTGAAGTAATACTACTTGTAAGTTACTTTAGTATGTTTTTGCTTCTATATTTTTTATTGCTCATAATGTGTCTGCATTCCATGTCAATTTTTGCTACTAAATTATGTATTTCAAAATATCCATTTAAATCCTATTCACTCTAAATTGTGTAGGATCTCTTAAGCAGTCCAACGAGACCTAAACCTCCATGCTTTGTTAGATTGGTGTCATTGAAAGTGAACAGACAATCACCTATCAACGACATATCTGATGAGCAAGTGGCCAAAGTGGTGGAGTATTTGCTTCAAAACTCTCCCATGGTCAGAGTTGATATCATAACAAGTGCTTAAAGCAATGTCCATGCTTAACTTTTTTAAGTTAGGGATTTTTACATAGTATTCTGATTTTCCTTATTCAATGCTTCCCTTTCAACCTGTCCTAGATGCTCTGTTTTTACTTACATTTAATTTTTATTTGGCATGACTAATGATAAATTTTAAGCTTAAGAAACTGGCACTGTTGAAAACAATGGGTCTTAAAGATACAAATCTTTCATTCTTTTGTTGTTGGAGAAGGATGGTAAGTAAAATATTCTGTTTACAAAAAGAATTTGAGGCTGCAGTATATTTTTACATTACAACAAATATTTTTTTTCGTGGCAATCAGTTTGAATTGTCTTTAAAGTTTTTACATCATATTTATTATAATCTAGATAATCCTTGAAGAACAAAAAAGCTGAAGAAAAAAGGTCATGTCACAAACTGGAGAATCTAAATTTACTTCGTTTGCTAGTTGTATCTATTGCATTGTCATTGTCAATTTTTAATTCATGGGAGTGGAACAATTCTTAGAACTCAAACATCACTAACTGCTTAAGCTATGTCAAGCAAACTAAACATAAAACTCAAGAAACCCAAATTTTAGACATGATATAGGAAATTAGTGTAGTAATTTGGATGATTATATTAGATCATGTCAAGTTTTGTTTTGTTTTTTTTTTTCCTAAAGACGATCTATTGCCACTATCAGGTAAGGCATGGTGTAAAACCGTAAATATAATTGAGAAGTCATTTTTTATTTTTTCTTTCAGGAAGAACAAAGTAAGAGACAAAAAAAAAATCGTGCATAATATATTGGTGTAAGTATAGGATCTGAGAATTGAATAAGAATTGGAGTGAGTGACGATGGCTATGGCAAGAGCAAGTTATTGGCCAAATGTTAGTTGTTAATATGTTAGATTTTGTTAGCGGGAGATTCGAATCCACGACTTATCCTTCATTCCCTTCTTCCCTTACCACCAAGCCAGCATTATAATTCTTAAGTCCTAACATAAGTGAAGTTTAAAATGCTAAGGAGTCAAATGTTGATTTGCCAATGCTGTGATCCATCCATCCCACCATTCTAGCTCCCTCTATCGAATGGTTTTTTGTTGTTTTGTTGAATGTGATAGTATTATATGGATTTGAAGTAGGGATTTGTTCATGAGGTTACGTGTAAATTTAATGCTTGATTTGTATGCCAGGCTAATATAGGACCTTGTAAGGTCCCAGAACCCAGTTCACGGAAAATTGTGGAGCATAGCAAATGGGCCAGGTTTGTGTGCTTTAAACATTCAAGCTTCCCTTGCTTTCTGTAGTCTCTAAGCTATTTCTATATTAATCTAACTGATCCCTTAACTCCATTAACGTATGCATTTATGCATAATGCAGATTTTACCATGCTTCTCTATGCCATATACAGTTATACGTTATATATGCTGATATTTTGTTATGTATATACTGCATTAGTTTTGATCAACGCTTATTTTATACTATTCTTGCAATTTGCACTATTGCATTTCATTTTGTTTTGTTGAAAATCTTTATATATATAAAAGTAAGTGTCGTGGATAATTTAGTAAATTCAATTTTCCCACTCATTCTAAGGGTAAGTATGTAATTATACAACCTCATGTTTTTTAAGGTATTAATGATATTTCTAGAGCAATTAATGATACTTAAATGCAAATTAAATACAAACTAATTTAAAAATCTATGTTTTTTTATATTAAAACATATTCAAATTAATTATAATTAATTATAAAAATCTAAAATAAAAATTTCTACATACTAAAATCAAAATATAAATAAACAACTAGACTATATTATAAATTTGATAAATTAAAAAAATCATTATTTTGATATTCGATAAATGCTTATATTATTTTTTTACTTAAGAATAAAAAAATGTTAATTAATACTTTAAAGATATTGATTAATGTATTCCATCATGCATATTTTAAAATATAAAAAGAAATATATAATCTAAATATAATATAAAAATACTATTTAATATGTTATCAGTTTTTAAAATCAATTACAGGGGTAATCAATAGAATCAAATTTTATTAAATTGGGTAAGTCGATCATTTATGGTTTTATTTTTTCATTTTTATTTTTTCATCATAAATAAGGTATATGTGTATTTTTGTTGTTTAACTTGCAATTTTCAATTATTTCAATATAACATAAACATTGTTAAATTTATTATATCATACACTCATAAATTTGGATGTGAATTTTTTGAAATTGTTACTGTTTAGGAATATAATTTTAAAGAATATAAATGGTATAAACAAAATCCATGGCGTCATCTACGAAAAGTCATTAGAAAATTAACAATCTTTTTATATTGATGTCTAATTTTTTTTAATTGTTTTGTGATACATCCTGAGAGGCAATGACTTACAAAAATATTCAAATAAACGAAGTTAAGTGTATTAGAATAAAAGATAAGTATTATTTCATATTTTTAATAACAGAGGAAATTAAAGAAGTTGCACTCCTCACAATTCACTCGTGCGTCGCACAAATTCATATACTTTCTTTGTTTAAGTGGTGAAATTATATTATTTTTTATAGTAATTTTAATTTAAATGTATTTTTAATTGTTGTCTCTTTCTTGTCTAAAATAATTATTGAATGTTTCATTTTACGAACATAGAAAATATGAAAAAATATAAAAATGGGGTGAATATTTTTTTTTTTTGAAAATATGAAGAGAAATTTAGATTTGACTTACCAAATTAGATATATAAACTATAATACACAAGGATGAACATTTTTTTATTAAAACAAGTAAGAAAATTTATATTGAATTCACGGGGATAAACTTTTTTACCAAAGATTTTCCTCCAATCAAAATTAAAATTTCTTATACATAATTAATATATATTTAATTAGATAACAAAAACTGAATTAAATCAACATAACTACTATTATTTTCTCCACTCAAAATTAGTGTCTAAAATTATTTTTTAAGCAAATAACTATTCATTTTTTACCTGAACAAATTTTAATTTTCTTTTATGCATTGATATGTATGTGCTAATATATTAAAACAAAAATTATATATAAAATGAAACACATAGCAATGAATATATATATATATATATATATATATATATATATATATATATATATATATATATATATATAAACAAGTAGAAAATTTTCATTTAATTCATAGGGATGAACAATTTAACATAAGTCATATTAATATCTAAATTATTATGGTGAAATTATATATTTTTATTATTATAATTTTAATTTGAATGTATTTTTTTATAGCTGTCTCTTTCCTTATTTAAATAATTTATTAAATATTTTATATTACAAACATAGAAAGTATGAAAAAAAAAAAATATAACAAATGGTATGAATATTTTTCATGAAAGTATGAAGAGAAATTTAGACTTAATTTATCATATAAAATATGACACATGGGGAAGAACATTTTTTTATAAAAATAAGTACAAAAATTTACACTGAATTCATAGGAATAAACTTTTTTACTAAATATTTTTGTCCAATAAAAGCTAAATTTTCTTTTAGATAATCAATATATATTTAATTACATAACAAAAATCAAATTAAATAAAGATAATCACTATTATTTTTTACATGCAAAATTAGTGTATATAATTAATTTTTAAGCAAATAAATATTCATTTTTTATCTATTATCTTCTCACTTAAATAAATGAGTTAAATGGTCATGTACTGACAGTGTAAAACTATTTTACATTGTTAACCAATAAGAAATAATCGTTAGTATGACTTCTAAGGTAGTTATTGTAAAAGTCAACAAACTTACCATACATGATAGTTGTGATTGGAGGACAGTGTTGTTTTACACTGTTAGCACATAGCTTTTTTCCCCCCTAAATAAATCGTTCATGATTTTCTTCTACCTAAACAAATTTTAATTTGATTTTACACATTGATATTTATATGTCAATGTATTAAAATAAAAAGTATATATAAAAATACTTTTTATATATAAAATATAATACATAGAAATTAATATTTTTTCTTATAAAAGCAAGTAGAAATTTCCACTTAATTCACGAGGATAAACAATTTACCTGAAGTCACATTAATATTTAAATTACTATGGTGAAATTATATTTTTTTATTATAATAATTTTAATTTCAATGTATTTTTTTATGGCTGTCTCTTTACTTATTTATTAAATATTTTATTTTAAGAACGTAGAAAGTATGAAAAAATATAACAAATGGGGATTGTTCTTACCAAGTTTTGGTAAGTCTTCCGGTACGGTGGCTCCGCCGGGATCTTCTCCGTGACTGGTAGGGGGTGTACCTGCAAAGACACTCCGACGCTCAAGTTAGAGGCGCAGAGGTAGGAGACAGGTATCACAATTGGGATTAGAATTTTCGTACCTTGATAGGAGTGAATTGGTTTGTATTTATAGAAGGTAAATAGATAGATTTGATAGGGTTATTTTCCTATCAAATCTTATCCAATCTCCTTAATTGTGATAGAGATAGATTTATCTTCTATCATTATCTTTTATCTTAATCTTTGTGTATCTTATCTTTTAGTAAGATATACTTTCCGTTATAATTGTTTTGGTACGAGTCTATCTTCGTTTTCTCGGCGGGTCCCTTGACTCGATGCTGGGCCGAGTCTGAGTAGTACATATGCTCCCCAAGCTCTGAAGTAGACTGTAAGAGCTTATAAGATGTTTTTACATAGCCGGGCTTCATTATGCTCTGACAACTGATCATACTAGTCGAGTTGTAGGTGCTTTGAGCTCGTGGTTGATCTGAGGATGCTTAAGGTGTCTAGCCGAACTCAAGATGATCTAAGCGTGAGGCCGAGTTGAAAATGCTCTATAGGCTCAAGGCGTAAAGCTGAGGTAAAGAATCTCAGGTGGCAAGGCCGAGCTGAAGATGCTCAAAGCATAAAATCGAGTCGAAGATGCTCAAGGCGAGTGATCAAGATGAGGATGCTCTAGGCACGAGGTCGAGCTGAAGATGCTCTAGGCTTATGACCTAAGGTTGAGCTAATGATATCCAAGATGGCATGGCCGAGCTGAACATGCTCAAGTCTCGAGATGCAGATGAAGACTCATAAAGTGTGAGGCGAGTTGAGTATTAGATAATTGAGGCTAAGTTCGTTGAGTTGAAGATACTCTAAGTGAAACTGGCTGAGTGTAAGGTACTCAAGGCCGAGTTGAAGTCACTCGAGGAAGAATTGGACAATGGCATTGGAAATGCTCAAGGCAATTTAAGACACTCGAGGCTTTTTGAATGATTTCCAACTAGTCATAGTGTATTTTTGTTGTTGATCATTGGAGGTGATTTTGTCCATGTTTGGATTTGATAATTCAAATGTCAGTGTCTCACTTCCCTCTTTCGCGTATTGTAAGGTTGGCTGGTATTCGACCCTGGGTCCCTTTAACTGTGTGCCATTCGGTAGGTCCCAATCATTAATCGATCAAGTACCTTCTTGAAGGGCCTTGCCAAGACTAAGTAGTGCCCATGCCCCAAAGCTTCGAGTCATGGTAAGAAAGTTGAGTAGAAGTACCCTGCCTTGGGTTCCTTGAACCGAGTGTTGGTCATTTAATTCATGCTGGGATGTTTAATGGTCAATCAAAATGATATGTGATTCTCAACTTGTCTTTGGATCAAGTTGGAACGCTAAAGCGGTCAAACCGAAATGCTGAGAGGTCAAACTGAAATGTCGAGAGGTCAGACTGGAATGCCGAGAGGTAAGACTGGAATGCCGAGAGTTCAATTCGGAATGTCGAGGGGTCAAACCGAAATGCCGAAGGGTTAATTCGAAATGTCGAGAGGTCAATTTGGAATGCCGAGAGGTCAAACCGAAATGCTGAGGGGTCAATTCGGAATGGCGAAAGGTCAAACCGAAATGCCAAGGGGTCAATTCGGAATGCCGAAAGGTCAAATCGAAATGCCAAGAGGTCAAACTAAAATGCCAAAAGGTCAAACTATAATGTTGAGAGGTCAAATCGGAATGTCGAGGGGTCAATTCAGAATGCCGAGAGGTCCAATCGAAATGCCGAGGGGTCAATTCGGAGGAGTCAATTCGGAATGCCGAGTGGTCAAACCGAAATACCGAGGGGTCAATTCGGAATGCCGAGAGGTCAAATCGAAATGTCGAGGAGTTAATTCGGAATGCCAAGACGTCAAACCGAAATGCTGAGGGGTCAATTCGGAATGCTGAGAGGTCAAATCAGAATGTTGAGAGGTCAAACCGGAATGTCAAGGGGTCAATTCGGAATGCCAAAAGGTCAAACCAAAATGCCAAGAGGTCAAACTAGAATGCCAAGAGGTCAAACCAGAATGCCGAGAGTCAAACAGAAATGCCAAGGGGTCAATTTGAAATGTCGAAAGGTCAAACCGAAATGCCAAGAGGTCAAACTAGAATGCCGAGAGGTCAAATCGGAATGCTGAGGGGTCAATTCAGAATGCCTAGAGGTTAAACCGAAATGCCGAGGGGTCAATTCGGAAGGGTCAATTCGGAATGCCGAGTGGTCAATCAATTTGGAATGCCGAGAGGTCAAACCGAAATGCCGAGGGGTCAATTCGGAGGGGTCAATTCGGAATGCTGAGTGGTCAAACCGAAATGCCGAGGGGTCAATTCGGAATGCCGAGAGGTCAAACCGAAATGCCGAGGGGTCAATTCGGAATGCCAAAAGGTCAAACCGGAATGCCGAGAGTCAGACTGGAATGTCGAGAGGTCATACCAGAATGCCGAGTTTAATAGATAATCATAGTGTGAGGTTGAGTAGAAAATACTCGAAGCGCGAGACCAAAGGCGGAGCTAAGTGCTTAAGGGCGTTGCTGAGCTGAATGCTCAAGGCGCGAAGCCAAGCTTTGGGTGCTTCTGGTGCGGAAAGTCGAGCTTTAGATGTCGGTCCAAGATAAGTTAAGCTCCTATCATGTAGTGTTGTTGAAAATTCAAGGTGTGAGGTCGTGCAATAATGCTTGTTTCTTGGTATAGCCAGCTTGGTTTTTTGTTGCCTAGGGTGCAAGGATTTGCTCTAGGTCAGGTTCAAGTCGACTTTGATGGAAGCCGATCTAAGGTAGTTACCCTCGAGGTGGGATACGTAAACCGACTCTCGGGTGTTGACATAGCACATCCTGCAAAATAATATATATTAGCTAGAAGTCAGTCGGCAAAAGTCATTAAAGAGCTCAATCTTCGGGGTTGGATCAAAGTCATCTTAAATCCAATCACAAGTTTGTCTAAGAAGGCGATGTGCTGATCTTGATATTCTTTAAACTTGGTATAGTATCAAGTGAATTAGCTCGATTGTTTCCTATATTCGAGCTGTGATAAAGCTTGTCGCCGTAAAAGTACTTATAGCATGCTTGACTTAGTCGCTATTTTGAGCGTAGGTCTTTTGCTTCACCATTTGTCCCCCATGTTATATGTAGATAGTCCCTGTAAATGTGTTGGGATCTATAATATATGTCATTCAACGAAGCTAATTCCAACAATCTTTGATTGAAATTTGCCTCGAGTCAATGATCATAAGTGTGGCAGGCTTAATGCTTATGTCTTTATCTCACACGACTTCAACGGAAAGCGTAGCATATGCCACATTGTAATTCTTTATTTGTTGGGAAGATTTTTCTAGTGTATCACTTCGCACCATCATGAATTTTCCAATCGGGGTGAGATGAAATCCTCCTCATTTAGAGCAAGATGTGGCACATATTTTCTAATTACATCCGAACAATGGCACATGACAATTATGCAGATGCAACATAGCATGTATGATGTCATCCTTACATGCCATGGCATGATATAATCCCCCCCAACATGATATGTTGCATAAATTTTACATCTATGATAATATGACAATTTGTATCATGATATGGCATATGAAACATAATATGTATCATGGCGTGATGACATTTGAAAATAATAATTACCATTATCATGTGAAAATAAATGGTTGGCATGTAATGCTTTAGATGTGAGTATTTATATCTTAAAGCATTTTATATGCTCTTGAAAAAGTCCAGTGATCTTGCGCATATGCATATTACTGATAAACCATACCTTAACGCTTGTAGCTTTATACAGAAATATAGTATGTTTGTACTGTCACAACCTATGTGGCGTGTAGGCGACATGGTGTGTGCACATGGCTGCTCGGGGTATAAGCAAATCAAATGCGTGTTTTGTCAAAATGTTGTAGCGGCGCAATGACGGGACATGATCTCGAATCCATGCCAAGAGGTTATGAAATCTGCACCTGGATCGACCGACAAACTAATCATTGCAATTCAAAGCTTTCCTCCTTCAAGTCGCTATGTTGGTGCCAATCACGATACCACTCAAAGACATGATGATATATTTAGGAAATTCAAGCATGATGCCTCTCGGTGTTGGAGGGCGTGGCAGGGCATCAGACGCAAACCTACTGTGCGTTGTACCTATTATTCTCCTTCACAAAAGAGCTTTGCAAATATTATAATATTAAGGATAGCAAGATACTAGGATGTTGGCACCATTCATGTGATCTTCACTGAAATTTCTAATTAAAGTCACAGTTATGTGGCAATGCCAAACATACAATAACAATTTGAATTGTGAATAAAATGTTTTGTGAAGGGAATTCAATATCAAAGGTCACAATATCCAGTGCTTTAATTATGGATATTGTTGCTATTATGCGGGATTCATATATTCCATAATATTAGTGCTCCAAGATATTGATAGCATCAGCTAAAATATTAGCAGCGTAGGCCAAGTATCAATGGTATAATTTGAATGTTATACACATGGTAAGATAAATTAATTAGGAGTATGAATGATATAACCATGTTTGAGGCAACAAAACATCCAAGGAATATCTTGGTGTGACAAATTTGGGGGCGAGATCTATTACCAATTAATGAATGTTGCCCACCTTATAAAGTATTCGACTCCCATCCACGGCTTTGGTTTGCTATGTCAGCACCATGTTGCATAAGGTTTTACCTGTTAGCATTAAAAAGCTATCCAAAACATGATTGGTACGTCAATACCAAAATCAAGGTATTAAAATAATATCACATAATAAGATAGTCAAATGATATAGGCATATTGCGTTGCAACATGTAGGATGATAATGCTGGATAGTATTATATCAATATAAAGATTGGCACATAAATTGGTACCATCCGTGAGCCATTATTGGCAGGAGCTAATGGTCATGGCCGTGTAATTTTTAACCACATCACAAACTATGCATTTATATGACATTGAATGGGCATTCCCCAGATTAAGAGGAGTTGATGCCATGTTCATGGTGCATGTCGGTGGCATACACTAGCACGTTAGATATATATCAAATATAGTATGTGATGAGTTAACTATGCATACAATGTTCTGATGCATATAGGAAAGAAGTAGAGAAAATAATAAGGGGTTGAAGAGATAGAACCATGTTGGAGACTGAGTAGTCAAACGGTTAAAAGAAGAGTCAAGGCTCTTGTTCGTGTGGTCAGGCAAAGTTTTACCAGGCCCCATGGTGGGCGCCAAATGTTCTTACCAAGTTTTGGTAAGTCTTCCGGTACGGTGGCTCCGCCGGGATCTTCTCCGTGACTGGTAGGGGGTGTACCTGCAAAGACACTCCGACGCTCAAGTTAGAGGCGCAGAGGTAGGAGACAGGTATCACAATTGGGATTAGAATTTTCGTACCTTGATAGGAGTGAATTGTTTTGTATTTATAGAAGGTAAATAGATAGATTTGATAGGATTATTTTCCTATCAAATCTTATCCAATCTCCTTAATTGTGATAGAGATAGATTTATCTTCTATCATTATCTTTTATCTTAATCTTTGTGTATCTTATCTTTTAGTAAGATATACTTTCCGTTATAATTATTTTGGTATGAGTCTATCTTCGTTTTCTCGGCGGGTCCCTTGACTCGGTGCTGGGCCGAGTCCGAGTAGTACAGGGATCATTTTTTATGAAAGTATCAAAATAAATTTAGACTTAACATACCATATAAAATATAACACACGGGGATAAACATTTTTTATAAAAACAAGTAGAAAAATTTACATTGAATTCAAGAGGATAAAATTTTTTACTAAAGATTTTTGTCCAATCAAAGTTAAAATTTCTTTTACATAATTAATATATTTAATTACATAACAAAAATCAAATTAAATCATATATAACAAAATTTACTTTTCTTTTATACATTGATATGTTTATGCCAATATATTAAAATAAAAATCATATATAACATATAACACATGGATGGATTTTTTTTTTCTTATAAAAAAAGTAGAAATTTCTACTTAATTCACAAAATGAACAATTTATCTGAAGTCGCATTAATATTTAAATTATTATGGTAAAATTATATTTTTTATTATAATAATTTTAATTTGAATGTATTTTTTATGATTGTCTTTTTCTTGATTTAAATGATTTATTGAATATTTTATTTTACAAATATAGAAAGTATGAAAAAAATATAACAAATGGGGATGAATATTTTTCATGAAAGTATCAAGAGAAATTTAGACTTAATTTATCATATAAAATATAACACACGGGGATGAACATGTTTTATAAAAATAAGTAGAAAAATTTACTTTGAATTCACGAAGATAAACTTTTTTACTAAAAATTTTTGTCCAATCAAAGTTAATATTTTTACATAATTAATATATATTTAATTACATATCAAAAATCAAATTAAATCAACATAATCACTATTATTTTCTCCACGCAAATTTAGTGTATAAAATTAATTTTAAGCAAATAATTATTTATTTTTTATTTATTATCTTATCATTTAAATAAATTATTCGTGATTTTCTTCTACCTAGACAAATTTTAATTATCTCTTATACATTGATATGTATATGCCAATATATCAAAATAAAAATTATATATAAAATATAACACATAGGAATGAATACTTTTTCTTATAAAAGCAAGTAGTAACCTCACAATTCACCCGTGTATCGCACATGCTCACATACTTTATTTGTTTAAGTGATGAAATTATATTTTTTATTATAATAATAATTTTAATTTGAATGTATTTTTTTATGGCAATCTGTTTCTTGATTTAAATTATTTATTGAATGTTTTATTTTACGAACATAGAAAGTATGAAAAAAATATACAAATGGAGATGAATATTTTTTTTTATGAAAGTATGAAAATAAAAGTATAACAAATTACATTACATACAATATAAAATTCAAATAAATTTTTAAACATTTTGTTTATCCCGTGCAATGCACGGGTCAAAATCTTGTATCATTAATAGTTGTTGATGCAGCTTGAACCAGCTTGGAAATATGTCTTCCACAGAAGCCGTGCACCTTTTTGTTAAAATATTGGAGGTCATGCTAATAATTTTATTTCACATTTCTTGCATATGTAGCTGTTAGCAACATTTAGTTACATAAATTTTTTTAAATGCTACCAGTAAGACCGTTTTGTAACATTTATAAAATTAAATGTTACTACTAAACTGTGATAGTATTACATTTTATTTTTGTTAAAATTTAAAATGTTGCCAAACGCACATATATACGTTTTCGAAGGATATAATTAACCAGTTCGCTTACCTTCTTAAAAAGATTTAATAATTAATAATTAATAATTATAAATAAATCCTTTCCTCTCCCGTTTCACAACCTCATCCCTTAAAATGTTGCCAAACTCTATTATGTTCCTTACCCTATCCTTTCTCGATGATCCTTCTTCAATTTTAGGAATTGCCTCTCGCTACGTTGTTCGTGCATGTTAGGGTTTCAGCTATCACAATTTGTTGATTCTAGTTTTGGATCTGGTAACGTTTCTATTTTTTTTCTATATCAAAATTTGTTTCTCTTTTTCATTAGACTTAGATTAATTTAATATGATTCTGCCCTAAATGTTGTGGTTCATCCATGATCGCTGAAATAGGAGAAAGAGTGAAAGATTCATCGTATTTCCTGGAGTGGTGAGTATTTGGTTTGAAATCTAAAATTTGAATCAGATGCTATCGATATAATCGATATTCTGTTTTGTTTTGAGTATCGCTTTATTTTCTGGTTATTGTTTTGATATATAGCCTCGTAAACGGATAATTATAGCCTTTAGTTGTGAGATCCTATTTAGTTGTGAAATTTGGATCACCGATTTTAAATTTGTAATCTGAATCACTATTTGAGATGTTGAAATTGGGGATAAATAAGGTTACACATGTGAGTTATAATAAGAAGCTTCGTTTCATAACTTTATGGCCTTGTATTTTTTATTTTATTTTATTTGAACAGAGCTTAGAAGTTTCATTTCAAGACTGGAGTCCTCTTGTTTCTGGAAGGCTTGTATCTGGTAATCATTAGTTATACTTTTTTCAGATTAGCTATATTTTCCTCTGGCATGTCTTTATATTTAGTTATCATAGATATATGAAGTTTGACAAATGAACTTCATTTTTGAAGGGGAATGTGATAATAATTCTATTAAGTTCTCTCTATTAACTCTGTTAATTGTGATCTGAAATCACAGATCAGGCTAGGAAACGTGCTAAAGTTGCAAGGTAATGTGCAGTGGATGCTAAATATTTATTAGTTGAAGTTCAACCCAAAACCAGTATGATATACTTGTTTTCTAGGTTGCAGGTAGGGGTGGCACGGATTGGATTTTTAAAAATCTAATCCATATGCACTTTATATCCAATTAAGTGAATTCGATTTAAATCCATATTGATTTTAATTGGATAAAAGTGGCCTGGAAATTTTTAAAACCAGTTTAAATTGGTTTTAAAACTGGTTTGATTTTAAAATCACTTTCAAATCATAAACCAGTTTTTAAATCGACTGGGTTTTAAAAATCAATTTTAAACCATAAATCATTTCAAAAATCAATTTTAAGTATCGTGCATTTTGGATTAAAATTATAACATCTTTAATTTCAATATACTAATTATATTTAATTAATAATTAAAAATATATTAAATATATTTATCCCCTATATATTTTTTGGTCCTAGGTTAAAGACCACTGATGTCCCCCAACCTGTGGCTGCGCTGGTCCAAGAGAATTTTGCACATAAAGGGAATCGAGTACGGGTTCTAGATCGTTCCCCCTCATGTGCAGTGAGTCTTACATCACTGCGCCAACCCTTTGGGTTATTTATCCCCTATATATATAAACATATAAGATTATCTATTTTCTTAGGTCTTTACTCTTCCTTACATTCACTTTTATTTGAATAATCTCACATCATGAAGTGTATGAAGTGGTGAACTTCACTTTTAACATGTATCTAGTATATCATCTTAATATGCTTTTAATATCAACCAAACGGCTTATCAAGTGGTAACCGAATATCAAAAATCAATTTCAAATGTGTGTGTGTGTGTGTGTTTAATATTTGAGATATGATTTTATGTTTTTAATATCAATTGAATGGTTTAACTTAATTTCTTATCTCTTCCAAATTATCATTTTCAAGATCTTTAATTCTAAGTTTAATTTGAATGTTTTTTAAAATAAATTATCAATAATAATAATAATAATATATCAAAATATAAATTGTTTATCATAAATCTAAAATATAATTTATATGTTCAAAAATATTTATTTATTACATATTTTAATTGTAATATAATCTATATATTATAAATTGTAAATTTTAAGTTGTATAAAATAAATATTTATCTTGTGCAATTCACAAGCTAAAATACTAGTTAATATTATTTATCAAATAATTATTATCAGTATTATCAGAACTGGGCCAGTCATTGACCCGGTCAATGGGTTACTGGTTGAACCTGTGGGTCACTAATTGAACCGCATGAACCGGTATATACTGAACATTTTTATAAAGTTATATAATAGATATTAATATTATATAAATAAAAAATATAATAGATATCTTATATAAATAACTTTTTTAGTATGCATATTAAATTGATATCATGATTCAGTGGCTAAAAATATTTTAGCTAAACAACACGGCCCTGGTTCAAATCCTAGTAACTTTTAAATTTATTAAATTAAATTTTTCATTGTACACATCCTCAAGGTTTTATTGTGCTTTTTCAAAATTTCTCCCTATTTTGCCTTTTGATATCTATGTGTTTTTTGCCTACTCATTATAAAGAAATAGGCTTCAAATTTAACATTTTTTGTTTTTCTATAATCCGCATGTGTTACAAACATGTGAAATTGTTTAGCTTGAGTTCATGTTTATATTCACCTGTGAAAGGTTATAAAATATGTTTATAGTTGTTTGAAGAGTTTAAGATGAGAGCATAGTTTTTGGTCTAAAGTATTACCCTTATTTTCTCTAAATTTTTAGTAGGTTCTAGTATAAAGTGATTTTTAGTTCTAGTAATAATGAAATCTAAGAAATAGTGCATTTTATGATTGGTGCAGATACATTCTGATGGTAGAGCCCCGGCCACATATTTCTAAATCCTTTGCCTAATTTGGCTTTTGGAACCTTGCCCGCAACATTTCCATTTTCTATATAAAATCAATTCAAAATGAAAAATATATTAGGAAATTCTATCCTAAGGAAGAGGGTCCTATTACTGATATTGGTCCAATTGACAGTTCTCCTATAATCACTCAGAAGGTGAAGTCTCAATTACTAGCTTGCATATGATGTTTGATTGGTTTTCAAAACTTCATATTTGGAGATCAACTTGCTAGGTCTCTAGTGTGTGTTGAATTGTTACTTTCTTTAAAATATTTATTTATTACTGTGCAGTTAGCTGGATTCCAACTCAGGCTCACTAAGCTTGCTTTGTTGAGTGGACTTCTCACATCTTCACATGTTAGATTATATTGCATATTAGTGATTTTCTATGATGCCTCTTTTGAAGTTGTTGCTTACCTTGAAATTCATGCCAATGTTGCATTGACTCATTACAGGTTTTTGGAGCTATTCTGCATGCTGTGCAGCATTCTCCTCAATATCCTGGATCCTATAATTTACATGGACTAGTTTGTGAGGCTCGAAATAATTATTAGTTTGTTGCTACTGAAAATTCAAAGAGAGTGTACTTGATACCATAGTTTATAGTACCTTTAACATATTTCACAATATGTTTGGCAGCTTGAAGATGCACTTCACTGGCACAATGCATAAATCTTGAAAGAATGCTTACTGCAAGCATAATATCAGGTCTGGTTGCAGTAAGGTACATTAGGCAACCAATTAGGCTTCTATAGTGGTGCTCATCAACCATATCAGCTCCATCATCATCTTTGTTGAATTTTTCCTTCTGATTCATTGGAGTGGTAGTACTTTTGCAATCCTCCATGCAAAACTTTTTTAGTATCTCCTTTGCATACTTCTTTTGGCATATAAAGACTCCATCATGATCTTATTTTACTTCCATTCCCAGAAAAAAGGACATCAAACCAAGATCTGTCATCCCAAACACTTGGAGCATTCAACTTTGAACTCCATTATTAGTTTCTCATCAATGTCGGTCATAAGGAGGTCATCAACATAGATAAAAACTATGATTAAATCATCACCTGCCGGTTTCACATATAATGTAGCTTCACTTGGACTTTTAACAAATCCAAGGGTTTGAAGATAATCATCGATTCTGCTATACCAGGCCCTTGGAGCTTGTTTAAGACCATACAAGGCCTTCTTTAGGTTATAGACCTTCTCTTCTTGTCCCTTGACCTAAAATCCCTCTGGCTGCTCCACAAGTATCTCCTCCTGCAAATAACCATTTAAGAATGTAGATTTTACATCTAAATGGTAAACTTTTCATCCTATGTGCGCAGTCAAAGCAAGTAACATCCTGTTTGTATCAAGGCATGAAACTGGAGCAATTGTTTCTGAAAAATCTACCCTAAACGCTTGAGCATATCCTTTCACTACAAATCTGGCCTTGTATTTATTTATAGAACCATTTGCATTAAGTTTGGTTCTATAATTTGACTCCTATGGGTTGCTTGTGTTGTGGTCTGTCCACCAACTCCCAAGTGTCATTTTTTTCAATCATCCTTAAGTCTTCCTCTATAGCTTTAATCCACTTGTCATCCTTCATAGCTTCTTTGAATTCTGTAGGTTCTAGGACAAGAACGTTGATTCTTTCATAAATTCCAGCTAAGGACCTCATACCTTTTATTGGAACATCATTCATATCATCATCATGTTATGGAATTTCCATTAGATCCTTCTTTATTGATTCCTCCCAACTCCATTGTTTATCCTCCATGAATTTGACATCTTTGCTTCTAAGAATTCTTCCATTTTGTGGTTGGAAAATTCTATAAGCTTTGGAAGTGTTGCTATATCCAATGAAAACTCCAGGTTTTGCCTTATCAATTTTGTGGTGGCAACTTTGATTGAAGCAGATTCACATCTAGAAGGATTGAAGCCTAAATTGGTCAACTACTAAATTCAACTTGAGGAATAAAGATGATGGACTGATTTGCATGACAAGGCCCGTGAAGATATAACATATAGTTTTATTATCTATTAAATAAAGTTGTAATAAGATGTTTGGACTGCACTACTTTGTTTTAGAACATAGGCCCAAAACATTTGGTTGTTTTTCTTTATTTTATTTTATGTTTTATGGGCTGCATTAAAATAAAATTTGAATAGGAGTTCCACTTGGAGAGAACTGACTCACATGGGTTCTTCAGCAAGTCAACCTTTGATTTTATCAAAGGCCTTTTAACCCTCGTGGTGATCACTTCTTGTGGCTTATCAATTCTTTGGAATTGTGGTGCCTCTCGTCTTGTCTCCTTAACCCTTGAAGTGTGTCTTAGAAGCTCTTAGGCGAGAGCCTTTTTCTCCTTTTTTTCTTTTATAAACATATTTGATGTTTTTCTCTATTTTTCTTTCTCTCTTCCACTCTTTTTCTTTTCCCCCTTGTTTTCTTTTATCTCTATTTTTTTTATTGACCTTCACCACTTCTCTTGTAGTCAAAGGTGCAAGATTAGTCTTGCGTTCTTAGAGAACTTATTGGTGTAGTCATCATGCATAACTTTCCTATCATACTACCAAGGTCTCCCAAGAAGCAAATGACAAGCCTCCATGGGCACCACATCACATAAAATTGTATCATCATACTTCCCCATGGAGAATTCCACTTCCACTTGCTTACTTACAGTCACTTCACCATCCTCACTAAGGTGCCATTGAAGCTTGTATGGTTGGGGTGAGGTTTAGTCTCCATTCCCAATTTAGACACCATTCTAGCACTTGCAACATTGGTACAACTTCCCCCATCAATAATTAAAGAACATACCTTCCCTTGGATAAGGCATCTAGTATGGAAAATGTTCCCCCTTTGGCCCTCATCCATATCTCTTGCATGGCTACCAACATCCTTCTTACCACAAACAAATCTCCTTCTGAAATTATTTCCTCATTATACTACTCTTCCTCACTAGATGGGGTATAATTTGAAGAAGATTCACTAGTAATCTCCCCATTCTCCTTAAGTTACACAATCTTCTATGTTGAACATTGTGAAGCTATGTGACCTCTCCCCAAACACTTGAAGCATTTTATCTCACTACTCCTTGTCTTTTTAGGGACCTCATTGAACTTAATTTAAGTCTTTTGAGGTGCGACAATGGAATTGCTTGAAGAAGTACCTCTCTCCTTCTTATTTCTTTCCTTCCAACTTGGAGAATTAAAGTTAGAAGAGCACCTTCTCATGGCACCTTTTCTCTTGAGTTGTTGTTCTACTTAGTAGCTTGATGCACTAAGTCCTCCAACTCCACATAATTTTGTAACTCCACAACATCCCTTATATCACTATTTAGCCTATGTAAGAAATGTGCCATAATAGGCCTCCTATCTTCACTAATATTGGCTCTAATCAAGGACACCTCCATCTCTTTATAATACTCATGTACACTCTTGTGACCTTGTGTGAGCCGTCAAAGCCTATTGTGAAGGTCTCTATGATAATGAAAAGGAACAAATCTTCTTCTCATTAACCTTTTCATCCCCTCCTAACTATTCACCAAGGTTCTCCATATCTCGCCCTCTCCTTTTATACTTTGTCCCACCAAATGAGAGCATAATCAATGAACCCCATGGCTGCCACCTTCACCTTCTTATCTTCTATATAGTTGTGATATGCAAATAATTGCTCAATCTTCTGTATAGTTGGTTTAGATTCACATCACAAAATTGAGGGAGTGAAGCTTAACATACCACCTTAAATTTTGTGAAGCTTAAGGTGGTATGTTAAGCTTCACTCCTTCAATTTCGTGATGTGAATCTGAACCAATTGGATATGATCCGAAGGCCTATTTGGAGTGGGAGATGAGGATTGAGCAATTATTTACATGCCACAACTATACAGAAGATAAGAAGATGAAGGTTGCAGCCATGGGGTTCACTGATTACGCTCTCATTTGGTGGGACCAAGTACAAAAGGAGAGGACAAGATATGGAGAACCCTTGGTGAATAGTTGGGAGGAGATGAAAAGGTTAATGAGAAGAAGATTTGTTCCTTTTCATTATCATAGAGACCTTCACAATAAGCTTCAACGACTCACACAAGGTCATAAGAGTGTACATGAGTATTATAAAGAGATGGAGGTGTCCTTGATTAGAGCCAATATTAGTGAAGATAAGGAGCTTATTATGGCACGTTTCTTACATGGGCTGAATAGTGATATAAGGGATGTTGTGGAGTTACAAAATTATATGGAGTTGGAGGACTTAGTGCATCAAGTTGCTAAGGTAGAATAACTCCTCAAGAGAAAGGGTGCCAAGAGAAGGAGCTCTTCTAACTTTAATTCTCCAAGTTGGAAGGAAAGAAATAAGAAGGAGGGGGGTACTTCTTCAAGCAATTCCATTGCCGCACCTCAAATTAAGTCTAATAAGGCCCCTAAAAAAACAAGGAGTAGTGAGATAAAAAGCTTTAAGTGTTTGGGGAGAGGTCACACAGCTTCGCAATGTCCAACTAAGAAGACTATGTTACTTAAGGAGGATGGTGAGATTACTAGTGAATATTCTTCAAATCAAACTATAAGTAAGCAAGTGGAATTCTCCATAGGAAAGTATAATGATACAGTGTGATGTGGTGCCCATGGAGGCTTGTCATTTGCTTCTTGGGAGACCTTGTCAGTATGATAGTAGAGTTATGCATGATGACTACATCAATAAGTTATCTTTTGTACATAAAGAACGCAAGGCTACTCTTGCACCTTTGACTCCAAGAGAAGTTGGTGAGGATCAATAAAAAATGAGAGATAAAAGAAAACAAGAGAGAAAAGAAAAAAAGAGTGAAAAGAGAAGGGAGAAGAGAGAGAATAGAAAAAGAATGGAAGAGAGCAAGAAAAAGAAAGAAAAAATCAAATTTGTTTATAAAAGAAAAAGAGATGAAAAAGTCTATTTCATAAACTGATTTGATGGGTTAAGGCTATTGTGGTGCCATAAGGGTTAAGGCCCTTGATAGGATCAAAGGTTGGCTCCATGAAGAACCTAAGAGAGTCACTTCTCTCCAAGTGGAAAAATTCAAAAATTCAATATCCATGTTCTATTTAATAAAATGTGACTTTACATATATATAGGAGGTATTGGTTCCTGCACAAAAAGGCATACCAAGAGGCCTCTACACAAATGTAACTCTTATTCAAATATTATTTTAATGCAGCCCACAAAACATAAAATAAAATAAAGAAAAATAATCAAATGTTTTGGGCCTATATTCTAAAACAAATTAGTGCAGCCCAAACATCTTATTACAATTTTATTTAATAGATAATTAAACTAGATGCTATATCTTCGTTGGCATTGTCATGCAAATCCGTCCATCATCATTATTCCTCAAGTTGAATTCAATATTTGACCGATTTGGGCTTCAATCCTTCCAGATGTGAATTTGCTTCAATCAAAGTTGTCACCATTTGGTTAAGGCTTCTTTTGCTTTCTTAGCACGTGCCCTTGTCATTGGTCCACCAAGTCCTTGTAGTGCTTCAATGTCCTTATTCTTTGGTTGATCCTTATCACAAGAGATAATTAAATTTAATTTCATGAAAAAAAATTCATATGTGTGATTTATTTTATTTTCTCTTAATTGGGAAAGACCCTATAGACTCTACGCACTTACATATACTAGAATTTAAAGCAAATAACTATATCTCCATTCTTTTTCTTCCATACGAAGATTTAGTTTTAGGAGATTAGAAAAAAAAATGTAGTGCCAATCGCTTTAAGTGTTACTAGTAGTTGTTGAAAAGTCAAAGAAAGTTGGCTATAGCATTCATGATCCGTTTGAAAAAATAACTTAATTAAGATCTTATTCAATAAGTTCTTATTATGTGAGAGTTTATGTTATAAGTGCTTAAAATTGAATAAGTTGTTTGTGTTTGGATATACATGTTAAAAAGTGCTTACACAATTTTATAACATTTGGATATACATTAAAAAATGTTTTTTTTATTTTACAAATTAAAAAAAAATTAAGAATCAAAATATGATTAAAAATAAAATAAAATTTTAAAAGTAACTATTTTTAAAAAAAATTATATACCACAAAAATATTAAAAATAAAAAATCGTTGATTACCATTTATCTATTTTTTGTTCATAAAAAAATAAGAATCATAAATATAAAAAAATTAAAAATAATCATAAAATTGAGAATGGTGTGGGTTATGAGAAAAGAGAATGATGAAAGTTTAAGTTTCCAATAAATAAAAGAATGATTTTTGAGTCATGAAATTTTTGGGGACAAAAATGAAAACTGAGGCGGAAAAAATAAAATTGGTACGCTCACTCACGGAAGAAATGAAAAATAAAAATAAAAAATTGGAATGCTCTGTTGGGTTTAACAGGATTCGAACGCTGGCATACATAAAGTACCGCTTAAGCATTGCTAATATGCTACCTAGAACAACATATTACTTTTAAGTTCAAAAGATCTTATGAGTAATCTATAAGATATTTTTATAAACACATCCAAATACTCACATAAGTCTTTATAACATAAGATAAGTCAATATAAGTTGTTGATAAGCTCTTTCAAACATGCTCTTAGAACTCCTTTTCTTGTTGCATACACGGTGAGTGTGGAGTGTACTACCAAATACATTCCTTCAATTTCTTTTAAGCAAAACAACCGTTACACATTGCTATTTAATGGTGAGGTTTAACTTTCTTCACTCTCTCATTCTCTTTGCTTGGTACGTGAATTGTTAGGAGGGTAGGACAAAACAATTTAATGCTTTCCAACTACATATTAGTCATGTACACATATAGAAAGAATTTTAAAAGAATGGTTTGTTTCTTTGCATGTACATCTTACGATTTGTTTTTCAACTGTATTAAAGAAATGTAATATTTTTTTTTTACTTTACTCTCCCTATAGCTTCCTCCTACTTACACCTATTGTGGGATATATTGTCAATGTGTTCACACTTTGCTTTTCTATTGTAAGCCTTCCTTGTAGGTACATGATGGTTTCCAATTCAAAGACACATCCTTGAAATTTAGTTGATCAAGTAATGCATGGTCTGACTTGAGAACCAAGCCTCACGTTCTCTCCACTTAGTAAATTGGCAATACAAATTCAAAAAAAAAAAAAGTTTGCTATTATAAATAAGCCTCAAATTGATAAAAGTCCTTGTTCTTGATTGGTCCCTGTAAGCAACTAGCCGAACATGTGCTCTAAATCGGAATGCATATTCCCTTTTTATTTTATTTGGTTTTATAAAATTAATAAATAAAACAATAACTTTTTATTTTTATCATTTTGAATCCCAAATATTTTATAAATTTGCTTAAGAATTGTGAAGAGTGGTTTACGGGGTTTTAAAAAGGCTTATAGACTACCCCTCATTTCTTTGTAACCGTGACATTACCAATCCTCCTCCTTCTCACGTTCATTTTTCCCCTCCTTTCCAAAGTGCTAGGTGTTCTTCAAACCTTAGGTTCAAATGTTAGTTCTATCTTCTCCTTCACTTGGTTGGTGTTAGCCTTTTGGTGAGTTGCCCTCACTTTCTTTTCTTTCTATATGGCAGCTGAACCTTTTCCCCTCTCTAACGAATTTTTCTTCTTGCTTCTACTCTTGGTGTTAATTATTTCTTTAGTTAGTTCATAGTATTGATTTAAAAGTTTTGTTCAAGAGACTAAGATTCTTTCATTCTTCCCTCCTTCAAGCTCTCATATTTTTAGCGTCTCTTAAGGTAAGGGAGCTTACTCTTTGCTTGTTTCCTTTCCATTCATTGCTTAGTGTTATTATGAAAATATTGAGTTACTGTTTAGTGGTAGAAAATATGGTTTCTAATATGATTTTAAAAAGAAAAATAATTACTTGAGTTGGTAAGATCATTATGCGCTTAGATAAAATTTTAGCATGATACTTAGACCTTATATATGCTACCCGAGAATAGAAGCCATAAGTAAGTCAATACATGTTTACTGTTTTGACATGATAAAGTAGAAAAAAATGTTACACCTAATAGCCTTAACATGAATATTATGGTTATTCTATTGTAAAGTTATAAAATACCTATAATACTCAAGTTTTAAATCGTGAATCATTGAAGTTTTTTTTATATATATATCACTGCATGAGAGTGGAACCGTGAGCCATATAGGGACTGTTTTAAGTCCTGCTGTATGGACTGAAATCAGATACAAAAGTTATAAAGAATAAAGACTTAACTTTATTTAGTTAGATGAAGAATCAGAGAATTTAAACTAAGAACTTAAGTTTAGATGTTAAGATAATTATTTTAAAATAGCAATTCATATTGTTTAAAGTTTCAAACGGTTCTCTTTCTAATAGCTTTTATCCGGTGATTACATAAGGAAAATAAAGGAACTTTGTAAGTCAGAATGGGTCCCAATAAAATCTAGAGAAAGTGACGTGATAGACAAAGATATAAATTTGTATTTTAAATATTCCAGAAAAGTTTACAATAGGTGTAATAATAATAATAATAATAATAATAATAATAATAATAATAATAACAACAAATCATTGAAAATTGTATGATCTTTAATAAACTTCAGTAGCTATAAAATATATTAGTTAAAGATGTTTAATATAAAATTATTTAGTAAAAAATGAATAAAAAAAAATTATCATTACTAAGTTTCCTATTATTGGAAATATTAATATTTATTTAATAAACTCTTTAGCATATTTAAGCATTTGAAATTTTATATTCTTAAGTGATGTAGGTAATCATAATAATTTTAAGATTTAATACCCTTGATGAATAGGATAATAATTAATAATTTTCTTAGAGAAAACATAATGACATATGTTATTCGACAAATTTAGTAATATCAAAAGCGTGAGGAAAATTGTTGTTGGAAAATCCTAAGGGATTTTTGTTATATAAGACCTTTAGTATAAGGTGATATTTTTGCTTAGTACCTCGTGGAAGGGCTTGACCTATGAGAGGTGGCGGACATGCTTTTGATATGTCTAATCCACGTAAAGGAAAATCTAAGCGGTGATGTTAAAAATTGTTGAATGTTGTGGAGTGACATGCATGAGTCGTTGAGGAACGCTGAATAAGCGTTGGGAAGGCTAATAGAGGTACCATTGGTATCCTTGAGGATATATGAAATCGCGAATCCGCATGAGGTTGGGGTCGTTGCAAACCCCATGTTGTGGTGGTTACCACCCACACATGTATATCCTGACGAAGCCACAGTTGCTCCAAGATCAAATCTAGTGTCGCCCCAATGGTTTTTTTTGGCACGTGTCGTTCTTTTTGTGGATCCACGTGGTCCGGTGTTATTGTTGTTGTTGTACCATGCTTAAGGGACACATCAGACTGATCACTCAACCTTTTGGTGATCTCCATGGAGTCGAGTATGCATTTATGGCATGATTGTTATTGTAGACGTATCTACTTTATAATTTTGTCTATTGTCTTTATTGAATGTTAAGTTTTTGTATCTTGGATGTATGAATTGTTAAGCATAGATTATTCTTAATTATGTAAGCTTACCCTTGCATTGTTTATTTATGTGATTGATTGTGATGATCGCGACGATGTGTTCGTGGGAGTAGATGTCGGAGATGCACCGGTTCCTAGCGAGGCTTTACATTAGATTTCTGAATACCTTCGTAGGATGTAGTGGAAGCATGGAGAACTTCATCCCAATACCGATGCTACTATCAGATTCGATAAGCAGTGGATAGGACGTCTTCAGTTGGATCTCAGTCTTATTTTTCATTTTTGTTATCATTAGAAGTAGTAGATGTGTAGTGGCCAACTAGGGAGTGAGTTAATGTATTAGATTTTCCCTCCCTCGTCTGATGTACTACTTATAGGTCATCTCATACTAGTATGGTATGCCATCTTTTGAGATACATTGATGTGTTTGTTATATGGGTTATAGTGCCATAAAGCATAATACTTATGTTTTATGCTGGTTATGTTATCTATGCATGTGATTCAGTATAAGTTCTTTTACTTTAAATCTTTAATTTACAAATTTTTCTTGTTGAAAACTAGTTTTGAAATCATAAAAAATTTACACGTATTTTTATATACAAATTTATTAAGGGTTTTAATTAAAATAAAAGAAATTTTGCTATTCCGTTGAAAAGTGTCATGTAGCGACAACAGGTCCTAACACATTCCAAAGGGACAATTTTCCCGGATTTGTGTTGAAATTGATTTATCAAAAAGATTGGTGCCTAATATAATTGTTAGGGGCGTGAAGTTGAACCTTGAATATGAAGGATTACATTCTGTGCATTTTAGATGTAGAAAGTGTGGCCATAAGAAGGATGAACATGTGGAGTTTGGGTTGCATGATAATGTCTTAGTGCATGAGTCCAGCACAAGGTTTGATTCTGCCATTGGTGCTAAGGATTCGAAGCTTGGGGAAAACAATAGGGCTGACATGGTCTCAGCAGCGGTGAAGGATGCCAATTTAGGTAAATTATAGACACAATACAAAGGTCAAGGCCCAAATCTTATTTAGAACACTTTTGGGGCAATTACTTAAGGCACCTCCTTTTTTTTCTCGGTGCACCCCATAGTTTTAAATATTCCCATAATACCCTTATTTATTATAATGTTTTACTATGTGACTTCTTTATCTTGCTGTCTCTCCTTCGCACCCCATTCTTCTTCACTGCGACTCCAAGTACGCTGTCGTGGTTCCTCCACATTCTCCTTCTCTTTTTGTCACTCTATCGCCTTCATGGTTGATGTGTTTACTTCCACGAAGCTTCCATTTAAGGTGAAGAAGGTGTCATAGGTTCTTCTGGTGTCCTCCTTCGTCCTCTTTCCTCCGTAGACAGCGAGGTTTCTATTTAAGTTCTTCATCTGGTAAAGTTTTTATTTTAATTTTATTTTTTATGGTATATGGATCAAGCAATTTGTAATTCATTTAACAATGTTATGAAATGATGGGTCCGTAATAGAATACACATTACGGAATGCTCAATCCGTAATTATACATTACAGATTGCTCAATCTGTAATTGTATTATAATAATTATGGATTGCTTAATCCATAAGTATTGTAATACAATTACGAATTGAGCAATCCGTAATGTAAATTCTCTTACGGATTTCTCAATCCATAATATAGTTAGGAATTTTCAAAAAAAAATTCCATTTGCTATGATTAACCTGTTTAACTTCAATGAGTTGAAATTGTATTTTTCAATGCATGTTTAGTTAATGGTAATTAAATTATTGTTTGTAACAATGTGGGCAAGTTGTTGGATGAATTTTTGTGTTTATTTAGTTGACTGTTATTTTTTTGAAATATTAGATTTTATGGAGGACCATTATATGAGCAAGATGTCGGATGAGGTGGACATGGATGTTGATCAGACACTGGATGAAGATATAATGATGCAATATGGACTAGACATTAAAAAAGATGATGATTGTACTGATGTATTCACAAATAAGGTAATTGTTTTGCTTAGTTATTTAGTGAAATAACTGGAAAGGTGAATAGGCATACTGATGTTGTATGTTTTAATATGCGGGTGTTTCCCACTCGTGATGAGTTACTGAAATGGGCTCGAGCGGTTGCATTTAAGATGGGTTTTGTCATTGTGATTTTGAGGTTAGACACATCAAATGGGATACCAGGAAGGAAGACATTTATTTTGTTGGGTTGTGAGATGGGTGGAAAGTATAGGCGAAAGAAAAAAGATGTAGTGGGCACGGTGACTAGGACTAGAAAGTGTGATTGTCCCTTTAGATTGAGAGGAACACCACTTAAGAATGGTGAAGGATGGGCATTGAAGTTATTGTGTGGGTCTCATAATCATGATTTAGCTGAGACATTGGTTGGCCATCCATATGTTGGTCATCTAACATCTAAGGAGAAGACAATGCTCGTTGATATGATTAAAGAGTATGGTCAATCCAAGAAATATTCTCCTCACATTGAAAGATAACAATGAAAATAATGTGACTACAATAAAACAAGTATATAATGCAAGGAGTGCATATCGGAATGGTGAAAGAGGCCCAAGGACACAAATGCAACATTTGATGAAGCTACTCGAGCGTGATATGTATATTCATTGGCATAGAATCCATGACACATCGAAAGTTGTTTGTGATATTTTCTGGACACATCCTGATGCAGTGAAGTTGGTGAATGCATTTAACATAGTTTTTATGATGGATAGTACATACAAAACAAACAGATATAGACTACCATTACTTGAGATTGTTGGTGTGACACCTACTGGGTTGACTTTTTCTGCAGCTTTTGTGTATTTAGAGGCTGAACGACAAGATAACTTTGTTTGGGCACTTGAGAGACTGAGAGGACTTTTTTTGAGACTTGATGGATTGCCTCAAGTGTTTGTGACTGACAGAGATATAGCCCTCATGAATGCAGTGAAAATTGTCTTTCCTGAGTCTATTAATCTATTATGCAATTTTCATATTGACAAGAATGTGAAAGCGAAGTGCAAGACCTACGTGACTCCCAAATAGGCATGGGACCAAGTGATGGATGCACAGGGTAGTGTTATGGATTGTCCGACTGAATCTAAGTATGAAGACCGTGTCACAAAGTTTGAAGTTGTTTGTTCACCATGGACATTCTTTGTCAACTATGTGAAAAATACATGATTATTGCCTCACAAGGAAAGATTTGTAAAGGGATGGACAGATAAAGTTATGCACTTAGGGAATACAACAAGCAACAGGTATGTGAATTTGTTATACATAATGTAATTTTCAAACAAATATGCAAGTATAAGATTCTAACGGAAACTTTATTTATTGTTAGAGTTGAGTCTGCGCATTGGAGCTTAAAAAGGTTGCTTCAAACTAGCATAGGGGACTTGTGTAATTGTTGGGATGCCATGAACAATTTGATCACATTGCAACATACCGAAATAAAAGGCTCATTTGATAATAGCATTAATGTCATAGGTCATAGTTTCAATGTGACATTGTATAAGAGAGTGCGCGAATTTGTTTCAAGGTATGCGTTGAATCATATTGCAGATGAGTTTGATCGAGTCAGGTTTGTTGGTGTTGATAGTGCTCATTGTGGATGCATTGTAAGAACCACACATGGTCTCCCATGTGCTTGTGAACTAGCTAGGTATGTCGTGGGTAGCATACCACTGAATGTAGTTCATATTTTTTGGACCAAACTCAGCTTTAATGACATGGGCTCTAATGACGAATATGCAAAATTGTCTGTGCAGCAAGAAGTTGATGTCATGCTTAAACGTTTTAAAGAGGTTGACATTGGTAGGAAAGTGACTATAAAAAGCAAACTTCGCGAAATTGCATACCCTGAGATGACTTCAATGTGTCTGCCTATTGAGAAAGTCAAGACTAAGGGTTCACAAAAAGGGCGTGCAGAGCTAAATTGGAAAGGTCAACTAAGCGTGACCCTTCGTACTTTGAGCATGTGGATACATTACATTCTATGCATGACAACTCATCTAGTTTGAGGTCTTCCAAAAGATCATCTCAGCAAACAAGATGCTAGAGAAAGCCTCCCACGATCGATCAATTTAATGTACATTGGATATTGTTGATGTCAAAGCTGATGGACATTGTGGCTACCGTGCAGTTGCGGGACTACTAGGTATTGGTGAAGACTCTTGGCCCTTAGTGCGTAATGATTTGCATAAAGAACTTGGGCAGTGGCATGATGAGTATGCCACTATATTTGGAGGTTATGAGCGTTTTGAGCAACTAAAGCGATCATTGCTTGTTGATGATCTTTCAATGGTAAAATAATATTACTTGCTTTTGTGAAATTTAACCTTTATGTCTTATAATTTGTTCCATTTGACTAACTTGACTATGAACAAGCATCTGTGGAAAAATGGATGACTATACTAGACATGAGATATGTTATTGCTTCTAGGTATAATGTGATACTTGTTTTCTTATCACAAAAACAAAGCATCACATTCTTCCCTCTTAGAACTCAACCTCCCATAGACAACTCAGTTCATCGTATGATATGTTTAGGCCATGTAAATGGCAATCATTTTGTACAGGTATACCATTGGGTACAACCTCACATTATGTTATAACTATTGTTAAAAAATACCCATGTTAACTTGTAGGTATTTATTATTATGCATGTCTTTTTGCAAGATCGTTGTTCGATACCAAATGCTGATGTGTTGTGGTCTACATATTGCCATCCTATTGCCAAAGTATGGGTCTCTCCTTACATTGGACAAATGCAACAATTTGCACAATTAATTGGGGCGACACGTGATTATGTGAACATTACAGAAGATTGATTAGTTATTTGTACTTTATAAAGTTGTATTGCTTAAAAGACAATATACTTATCTGCGATTGTTACTAGATGACATATTTGATTACTTACTTGAGTTGCATGATACTTTTCTATGAAAATGTTAACATTTTTCTACAAAAAATTTAGCAGAACCTCCCCTAAAATATGGACATCCTACAACAGTGCATGTTACCTGTATCAATGAACATAAAACAGTACTAGCAATAGAACAAATGGCATACAAGCCTTTAAGTACCAACACATGGCATAAATGCCTTTAAGTACCAACAAATGTCTAAACATGTCATTTGGATCATAAACTAACAATAGCATAGAAGCCTTAAAGACCGACATCATTAAGTTCATACGATAGTCATGTCTTAAAACAACCGTTGTCCAATTTCAACAACTTAATACATTAAACGCAAATGAGTAATTCATTGTCTTCCTGCCTAACCTTGTTGGCCACCACGACCTCTCCTGTTATACACATTTCCTTCCTCGGTGACCCCTTGAGCTAACAATAATGCTGCATGTGTGGCATCCTAGGCATCAATGCCTTCAGTCACCATCCTTAAATTAATCATACACTGTAACTGTCCAGCTATCCTATAACATACAACCTATGAACATAGAAACATAACAAATAGATCACATATTATTGTCACAAGTAATTACCAATGTATGATAACAATAACTAAAATAAGTACTTACAACAGCAGTGGTATTTGCATGGTTACTAGATTCGGCCTCTTCTACCACATGCTTGGGCTCGTGTCTGTTGTCTGGTATCATTGGTGGGACTATGTGATGGAGACCCGCATTAGGTGGGTCCACAATTGGGTGGGAGATCCTAAAGTACCATGCCATGTACCCTGAGGCACAATCTGAGGGATCCATTGCCTGCTCTCCCGGCCCGATCAAGTGATTTGCAAAATGCAACCACCTTTCATCAACTTCTTCTGCAGATGGATAAACAGTTGTCAAGACATTGGGGTGTCGAGGAATAGTCTGGACATAACCATATTGGCGTAATACCCTCTTTGGAAAATGCAAGTGCATGTCAAAGGCCCATCTAATGAATCTAGAGAATAAAGATATCAACCCAAATGCACGAACTACACGATGCTCGTCATATGGCCTCCAACAAACTTTATCTGTGGTCAGCTCATCCAACTGTGAATTATAATGGCTTACTGATAACAACTTCCCAGGCACCCAACGACTGCATCATGATAATGACTCATTGTATTTCTTAGCTAGTATACTCAACCCGATAGTAGGGAAATGCTCATAGATCCATGCCTGTGTCAAAACAACGAAGCAAAAATTATGGTAAATACGTTTAGTTTATACACATGAAATATAACATAGGTACCATACTAGTCTGTAGAAGAGTAACATAACCGCCGACCTGCCTTGTCTTAGCAAAACTAGCATCACTCATATGCTCATACATATGAACCAGTGCAGCTGCACCCCATGCATAACCCCCACACAACTGAAGGTCACGGAAAAGTGGTAAGAATCTCACGTTAACAGTGCCAAAACTCTTGTCAGCAAAGATGGTTGACCCCACTAGATGCAACAAGTATGCTCTAGCAGCCTACGTCCATTGCATCAACAATTGCCTTAATACGAAGCAAATATTCAGCAACAAGTCGATTTCCCTTTTTAGAGTTGCGAAGTTCAGTTTGCAATTGTTGTGACTTAGCTTTGGTCTAAGAATGAAAATGTGTATGAATTTTGTCCCAAATTTGGAACGAATGTTTGCTACCTATGATGCGAGGTAAAAAAGAAGCAGAGAGAGATGATTGTAACCATGTCAATAGGAGCTGATCTTGAAATTCCCAAACTCGATATGCAGGATTCTTGATTCTGAGATCTCGATCAGACGCAGAGAGATATTGAAGTAGAATTTCTGGATTCACAACAAATCGATGAAGACGATGAGCTTGAATCACCAGATCGACTTGTTGTTTCCAAACAAGAAAGTTCTTGTCAGAAAGTTTCTCCGAAATCGTGACTCCATAAAATGCTGGAGTAGGAGTAGCGGAAGCAAAAGAAGAACCAAACACCGCCGTAGAAGTGTTATCAACCAGTGTTGGAGTAGGAATAGGACCAGTGCCACCGCCGTTTGGTGGAAAAGTGGACACAGGTTCGGGACGAAAAGGACCGGAAGCCATAGAAGGAGCTTCTCAAGCTCTGAATACCATATTAGAATTTGTGATTTGAGAGAAAAACAGAAAGTAGAACTAAAGATTATTATTACTCACCATGGTTCTCAGAACCGGACCGGATCGGCCGGTTCAACCGGGAATCGGTTGCTTGTCCGGTCCGTTTGCTCCTTAAAACCGGCCTGCAGTTGAACCGGTCAAGAACCAGTCAAACCGGTATAAAATCGGCCAAAACCGGTCAAGAATCGGTGCTAAAAACCGGTTTGAACCGGTAGTTTTTTAAAAACTTTTATTTTTTTTTATTTTCTTTGAAAATTTTAAATTTAATATAAAATATTTTAAAGATAAATAAAAACACATTTTTAATAAATATTTTAAATAGATACAAATTATTTTTATCAATTATTATTAAATTTTTTCTTGTAAAACATATAATTTGCTAATTTATATTTATTTAAAAAAGTTTATATCTTGATTTTTGATAATTTTATATTTTATTAATTTGTCATTTTTTTTGTTATTGTTAATGAAACATTATTGTATTTTATTAAAATTTGAACTTAAGTATTATGGTATATTTGATTAGACTTTTATATATATATTGAATGTTAAAAACGTGTGAAATGGTTTTTTAGGTTTTAATTTAGTTTTTAATGTTTTAAAGTTATGTGATATTATATTTACTTAATATTATTATATAAATTATTTAATTATTATTATTTTATTAATACTGGTTCGACCACGGTTCAACCACGGTTGAACCATTGAACTTTAAACCAGTACCTTCACCGATTCAATGACCGGTCCGGTTTTAAAAACATTGTTACTCACTGAGAAAGAAGAGAGTACATAGACACAACTCTAAGAAGAGTCTAGAGGAAGCTAACTACAGTGCTGACTCGGCACACTTAACAGAATTGTAACTAACTCAGTTAGTTACAGATAAAAGATCCCCTGTAATAAGGTGTACAGTAAGCTACACTTCGAATATTTACATATTCTACTATATACTCTAATAAGGTCCTTCATTTGCAAAGCAAGCCTTTTGTAGGAAGTGACAACTGTTGATTCATCTAAGTTTTTGGCTCAAGTGTGTGTTTTTTGATAAATTAAATTTGATTACCTTTTGTTTTTATTGTAATTTTTTTTTTTTTGATACAATGAAACTGTGGAGGTTTGAATCTATTATTTCCTATAAACTATTTAAGTCCCTAACCACCAGTTTACTTTTGTGGCTTGATTGGTTTTATTTGAAGTAGTCTTTAAAATGTTCTCCATGTAAATATCCATGATATATGTCTTCCTTTTGCAGTCATGCATTAAGGTTGCATTGAATTTTGTCTCTCCTGAAAATGTTGGGGAGTGCTTTCGTTTGACAGAGGAGTTTCGCACACTTCCAATAAACCACAGGTCTACTGAGGACAAATTGGAGGTATGCCAAACTTTTATCATTTATTTGATTCTGCCATTTATTTGCTTCTCCATTGTTTTGAGATGTAGCATCTACATTTTTTAGTCTTTGATAGGCTAAGTTTAGTATTAGGCAGTTGTTTTATATATTTATGGTCACATGGTCTTTGGGGCAGTAGCTTGCTGGATGCTTTGAATACGGCCTGATATTTTTGCAGTAACTCTTCCAACCCTTCCACATGTGGCTGCACCTCTTGTTGTATCAAAGTCATCATCCCCAACACCATGTAACAGGCCTCAGCGTCCCTCTTCAACGCTTTCATTAATGCCTTCAATGATAGCATCCATCTTCAACTCTCTAACTGATGCCTTCAATGATGATCCATTCCTGACAGAGATGGATCTCCCCTAATCTCCACCTTTGCTCCACTTACACTCACTTTAATCACCAACTCTTTAAAATTAGCCTGCACTTCCCTGATAGCAACTTGATAGCAGTTCTAGGTATTTTTGCGGGTATTTATCCGACCCGCTTGCGGATATTTTTGCGGGTACCCGTAGGGTCCGGGTACACTTTGCCATCCCTATTCTGGACTGGAACATGAAACCATGTTTGTCCAAATCCAAACAGTGCCGTCTGGTGAACTGAACTTAGCACATTGTTTACATCTGTAGACTGCCAAGTGCTGCTGCCAACTACTGGGACAATGGACAATTCACTCTGGTAATTAAAATATAACCTATTAATTACAAAAAAAAAATGATGTGAAAAATAAACATTTTTTTAATATAATTCGTAACATTATATTCTTTTATCTGATTGTTTATTCAAAAAATAAAAACACTAATTAAGAAGGAAGACTTTAATAATGGTTTTGGAACTTCAATTTTCATTTTCCTAGTATAATTAGTATTTATGTAATTCAAAAGACTTTAATTTTAACTGAATTTATTTTTATCCAAGTTAAGTCCTGGTTTAGATTTTTGAAGCCTTGATTTTCAACCTTTACCCATTTTGACTGGTTTTGTCTTCCCTGCCTACTTTATAGTTTTCTTTCACAGCACTGGATTTGACTCAGATTCTATTAGGGGAAGATTTGCATTTCATAAAGGGTAAAATATGTTTTTGGTCCTTGTACTTTTAGAAAAACTTGGTTTTAGTTCCTGTACTTTCGAATAAACCATTTTAGTCCTCAAACTTTGAAAAACACTTGCTTTTAATCCCTCCCCTCTAATGGTGTTAAAACTGTTAATGGAAATACAGTTTCCAGCGGCTATAAACCACCACAAAACACACATCTTTGCGGCGGTTATAGCTGCCAATAAATGTTGAATTTCGAATACAATACACATGTGTGTTTTGTGGCGGTTTATAGCCGCTGGAAACTATATTTCCGTTAACAGTTTTGACACCATTAGGGGGGAGGGACTAAAAACAAGTGTTTTTCAAAGTTTGAGGACTAAAATGGTTGATTCGAAAATACAGAGACTAAAACCAAGTTTTTCTGAAAGTACAGGGACCAAAAACATATTTTACCCTTTCATAAATGGGTAGGTGCTTAAAGTCAGAAGAACTTAAATGCATGGTCAATGCTAATGTATAAACTTTCTTCAGCCCACTTAAAACTGTGTTTTACCACTGGCCAATTAATTTCCCTGCAAGGCTCTAATAACTGGTTTTATAGAACCCATTTCGATCATTAAAAAATGTAAGTATTTTCTTGTTGGTACTGTCAACTTTTGGTCTCAACTTGGTCTTTTAAATTCAATGTTTTTTTGGCATCAAATTGGTCTTGAAGGACTATTTTGGGGAATGGAAATGGGTATTTACACTTGACCCTAAGGCATGTGGTTAGAAGAGTCCAAATTGTGAGCTATTTCCCTCAGCTTATGATGGGGGTGTGGTTTCTGCTTATTTAGGTGTTTGGTTCTGAGAAGTTAAGTAACAAACTTATTGCAAACAGTTGTATTATATTGTCATGTCAACAGTTTCGTGCTGTGATATTATGTAACTTTTCACCTTAATTGCTGCTTCTGAAACAGGTGAAGAAGATGACAATATATGCTATGCAAGATGCGATAAAAAAATTGGAGGAAGCAGGATTAATAATTTATAACTTCAGTCCCTTTGAGAATGGATTGTGATACTAGCAATTGCTGAGTACGCTGTTTACTTTGCTGTCAGAGGCATTTAGATTATCTCTTATGTACTGTGCTCATTCTGATTATGTTCTTTAGGCTATTGATTCAATTTCACTTGTGAAATTGATGATTGTCATTCAATTTACAGGTCCGGGGAAACCAAGGTTCCAGAGTAAATATATCTGTAACAGATCAAAGCCAATTGGAAGTGTAAATTTTGAGTCAAGCATATACAGGTGTGATGGTGTTGGGTTCTTTATATCGTGACTGTAAGATGGTTCCATATTTTGTTTTCACAACCACACCTGGAAGGTTTTTTTTTTTTTTTTTGGAAATATCATATATGACTTGAACTGTGTTACACATAATTGTCACATGTTTACCTAGGGTACTTTTTGAGCTTCTGAATGCATAGATTATGAGATTCTAAGGTTCGCTGTTGTATTATGAGGCAAAATGTTGGGAGTTCTGAACTGCTGTTTTGATTGATATGTCCTCTGTTTTAGCCTCAAACAATGTTAAGCATAAAAGAGAATTAACTACAATGCCCTTGACTCTAGGTCAAGGTGGACGGAGATGCTTCATTGTGTTTTAAGTTGTTTTTCAAAACTATTTTATAATATAATTTCTATTTCTAAAAAATGTTTTTCAGAACAAGAAAAAAAAATTGTCAACATGTTTTTGACAATAGTTTTTAAAGGAAAGAGACACAATTTAGGGTATTTGGGGGTGAGTATGAAATTGATTTTGAATAAAATTAATTTTGTTAAATTGATTTTGGTTAAAGTTAGTTTCGAAGTGAAATAATTTCTATTTGAATGTTTATATTCTAAAAACAAGTTTGATGTAAAATTTAATATTTTAACCTAAAACAAGCTGTTTTTTTTCTTCTTTAAATTGAGGTTTGGGAACAAAAGTAATTAACTAACCATTTATATAATTCATAAAAAAAAACTAACCATTTATATTTTTATTAAAATCACGTGAACTATGATGTAAAATTAGTAATAATATTTTTTCATGTAAAATACAAGTCTCATCTCCACTATTTTGTTTGTTGTGGTTAAAAATAATTTTCTTCTTGAGTAAATTACACGGATCCCTTAAGATTTGTCCTTATTACACTTGATATCCCTTCATTTTTGAACCCTAAAGATAACTCCCTAATTTTTGGACTTTCATTACACCGACCTCTCCTCTTAGGCGTAAATCATTACACCGACCCCCTCTTATTGTTACACTGACCCCCCTAGGGGTGTTCAAAATAATGTAAAAAAATGGAGGGGTACCAGGTGTAATAAGAGCAAATCTTAGGGGGTTTGTGTAATTTACTCTTTCTTCTTTAAAGGCCTTTCCCACTACCATCAATACACTCAAACTAATTTTCTTTCCACCATTATGTCGTAGTCAACAAATGGTTTTATTCTTTTAAGGCTTTTCTTAATATTGTCAATATTCTCCCGTTGAATTTCACAACAATGACTTATCATCAGTGATAATTTAAAATATTTTTGTTAGTTTTTTTTAAGTCTTGTAGTATTTGAATGCCCTCGTTGTGGAGTTATCGAATTCCTCCAATAGTTTAGGGATCAAGGAGAAGACACAGGGGATAACTACTTGTCCCTTGTACAACAAATCACCCTATTGATAAGAGAACTCATCCTTAACTCGAGTATTGTATTGGAGATTAACATTTATCTTGCTAAGGTAGGAATCTTGAGCCATGTCTTTTGGTAAGTTTCTTCCTTCAACCCAAGTAGGGAATGAATTTATCAAGGGTTAAGCTAACATGGACATACATGCACGTGTTAAGAATGTTATTATATTCATTAATTAATTTATTTTATTATTATCTTAATAATGAAAATTAATTTGATCTCTTTCAATTAAATTTTTTTTATCTCTATCATAATCTTAATATTAAGATTACATGGGGGACAATTTAGGATTTGAGTAGTGGTCATAAAAAATGAGTTTTTTTTTTTTTTTTTTTGTAAAAAGAAGAGTATAATAGAGAAATAACTGGGAGAGAAGAGATAATGAAAGATATAATTTATTTTAATTTTAATAATTAAGACAAAATAATAAAATAAATAAATTAATGAATGTAACAACACTTTTAGAATCTGTTTGGTGGTTAGGATATGATAGGATAACTATACTAAGGAGAGAGCTAGGTTAGAAAGGAACACAATAGGATAAGCTCCCCCCTCTCTCTCTCTCTCTCTATATATATATATATATTACGCAACTAGTGTTTTAGCTTGTGTATTGCACGAACTTATTCAAATTTTCACTACCATATTTATATATTCAATAGAAAGAAATTTGAAAAATAAAATAAAGGATTATATAGCACATCGATTTTTTTTTAAAAAAAAAAGAGATAATTATAAAAGAAATTAGAAACTATAAAATTAAAAAAGGGAAGATTTAACTATGTAACTTTAATTTTTTAATATTAATTTGAAAATTGAAAAGTAAATTGAATTAAGGATTTGAAATTATTGATGAAAGAGAGAAATCTTTGAAATTAAAAAATAGAGTTAGAAAAACGGATAAAAAAATATTAAAAAAAACCTAAAGATTAGAGACTATAAAATTTGAAAAAAAGAAAAAGGATTATATAACACATCGAAAGAAATTTTAAAAAAGAGATAATTATAAAAGAAATTAGAAACAATTAGAAACTATAATTTTTTTATAAAAAAAATAAGGGAAGATGTAACGATGTAACTTTAATTTTTTTAATTTAACTTTGAAAATTGAAAAGTAAATTGAATTAAGGATTTGAAATTATTGATGAAAAGAGAAATCTTCAAAATAAAAAAAATAGGGTTAGAAAAACTGATAAAAGAAATATTAAAAAAAAAGATAGCATCAGATAAAGAAGTGAATGAAGCTAGTTATAGAAATATTGTGAATGTGGGTAGAAACAGAAATTGATAAGAGAAATGTTAGGAAAAGTGGAAGAACAAGATCCATGTTAAGAGAGTGAACTACACTACTTTACGCGAGAGGAAAATATTCAAATGAGAGTGAATGTGAGGGAGAGTGGAGTGATGAGAACGCTGATAGACTTATTCATTTATATATATAATATAAGGAGATGTGTTGAATATTATAAGAACTATTAATTATATTATATATTATAATATACACATATTATATAATATATTAAAAATATACATATTAAATTATAATATAATTATATATAAGATTTATATATAATATATAATATATTTTATAAACATAATATATCGTAATATATTAATTTAAATAACACAAGTATTTAAATTATATTATAATTAACTAAAATATTAAATTTTAAATAATTATTATTTAAATACTTTTACTTTAATAATAATTATAATTTTAAAAATCCTATAGATTTTTTTTTATAATTTTAAGAAAAGTAACTAGACAAGTAAAATATAATTTTGTATAACTTAATTAAAGTTATAATTTTTTATAATTTTCATAATTTATAAAAAAAAATCATCCAAGTTAATTTTTAGAAAATTATATGTAATTTTAACGAAACAATAATTGTGTCATTTAAACATAATTTATATTATATTCTATCATTATCCGATTTGTAATTTGGTGTGCACCAAACATTAGATGTGATTAAAGTTTATCTTGCTCTTATCCTGTTATGTTCTTATGTTATCCTATTCTCATATATTATCATAGTTGTCGACCAAACGAACCCGTAACATGTGCATGCATATACATATATCAATGAATGTAACAACATTCTTAACATATGCATGCACATGTTAGTATTAAGATTACATAGGAACTACTTATGATACGAGTAGTGGAGCTAAATGATATGAGTTTTTTTTTTTTAAAAATAAAACAAGATAATATAGAGATAATTGAAGGGGAAGAAATAATGGTAGCGATATAATTTGTTTTAATTTTCATAATTAAGAAAAATAATAAATAAAGGCTTAAATAACCTTTTGGTCGATATAAAATAGGAGGGTTTTGATTTTAGTCCTTTAAATATTTTTGTTTTGATTTTAGTACTTTAAAGTTTTTTTTTGTTTTTTTTTAGTTCTTGTTATCAAGTAATAACGTTTTATGATGATGTAACAACAACGATGTTAGTCATTGACTTGATACATCATCAAAAGTTTGACAGAATAGTCACGTGTAATTTTTTTTGGTAAATTATGTTTTTGTGAGACTTCAATGAAGTGACAAATTAAAGGATGGTTAACGTCGTTATTACAACATTAGTAACGTTCGACAACAAAGACTAAAACAAAAAAATTTAAACTTTAAAGGACTAAAAAAAAACTTTAAAAGACTAAAATAAAAATAAAAAAATACCCTATTTTATAGATACCAAAAAATTATTTAAGTCTAAAATAAATAAATTAAATAATGTAATAACACTCTTAATATATATGCATGCATGCACATAAATTAACGAATGTAACATTCTTTCTCATTTCTTCCTTTTTCTCTCCCATGACGGCTAGGAACGGGCAAATAAAAAATTTCAGTGAATCCTATTAATAAATCAAATTGATCTTATCATGTATATTGTTAAATTCAAAATTAAATTAAATATAAAAATCACTTAATCGAAATTTTGGATGAGATAATCCAGCTTAGTAACCACAATAAAACGATGATCTCGCTTAACAGTACTTATATAAGCGCCAGTCTTAACCAGCTTCGGTCACTGCCCCTGCCGGAGAGTCACGTGGAATTCAAGTCTGGCGACAAGGTGGACGCGTTCCACAATGACGGCTGGTGGTCACCGAAGATTTGGGGAATGGAAGGTTTGGTGTGTATTTCAGGTTCTCAAAGGAGAACATGGTGTTTCCGAAGGAACTGCTCAGGGCACACCATGAGTGGATCAATAACAAACCACAAGGTATTTGAGATATTCAGTTTTTTCTTTGAGGAAAATAATACTCTGTTGGAAAGGTTGTTGATATAACAATATTTGTATGTTTCCAAGCAAGTAAGTTTGTGTAACTTTGTGATTCAGGTATGACTATGGCTACGGTGAACCAAGTAACCTATGTGGTTTATAGTGAACTAGTTTTGTTTACCGTTAGATTTATTGAATCCTTATAGTTGTATCCTAATGTCTCCACACAGGATTCCTCCCCAATCCTTTCTCTCTCCACCAGTTCACCCCCTCAAGAACCTCACAACCACGACACCCTCTGTAAACCTTCCATTACAGCTAAAATGAATTCGAAACTGGAAAAAAAAAACTCTAAAATGTTTAATGCCATCAACTTCAACAATCAATCAATAACAAAAATAAGATAAAGCCAATAGATGAGAGAATTCATATTAATAGGCAATCATTCAAAGAACAGTTAACATAAAAGACCAAATTCTAAATCCCTAACGCAATCAAGTTTGTTGTGAAAAAAAATATAGGAGAAACAGCAGAGAAAATGGTATCTTAAGAATTAAGCATGAAAAATAAAATATGCGAAATGGAGAAACCCTAGGATGCGAAATCCACCGACAGATAGCGAGGAGCAGGCATGGTTCATTATCGTTTTGAAGAACGATCAGAGTGGTGCGTCCCAGAAACATAATCATTTTGGTTTGTGGACGTCTACTACGACACCCTCTATGTCCCTTCGGCCTTCCAATCCGAGGCGTCCCTATTCTGGAAACTGTTAGCGCACGTGTGGATCTCCCACCTCGATTCCCTGGTTTGGGAGCAAAACGAAATCAACGGTGAAGGAGCGCGGAGGTTTGGGATTGGGTGTCGCCGGAGATGGTGAGGGGTACGCCGGAGACGGTGAGAGATTCAGCGGTGATGAGAAGGGATTCGTTGGTGGCAAAAAGGTAGATAGGGAGAGGGTCAGAAAATAATACTATACCTAAGGTGCACTGTAATAAGGTAGACACAAGATTAATCTAACGGCTAAAAAAATGGTACACCATGAACCACTTGTGAAAGTGGTCCACGGTAGAAGTCGTCTTCAGGTATTAGTGAGAGGAAAAGAAACATATGGGAGGTTGGTGGTGAAATTGAAGTGAGGCTAAGTATGAGAAATAGGAAAGATGATACTTAGGGATGATAAAGTGTACTGGGACCCTACGGGTATCCGCAAAAATATTCGCAAGCGGGTTGGATAAATACTCGCTGATTGGGGCTGGGGCCGGATATTTACCCGCATTTTTTCGCGGGTACAGGTCCTATAGTACTAGCCCCACCCCGCTTCTCACATGCCTTATATATATATATATATATATATATATATATATATATATATATATATATATATATATATATATATATAATATAAATATATATTAATATAATTAAAAACAACTTAAATAAATATTTTTTTTTAAAATATTAATTTTATATTTTTCATAAAATCCCCCTGAGAGTAAAAGAGACTTTTGAACCCTAATTCTTTCTATTCTTCATTGAACAAACACGAGCTCCGGCTGCTCCGCGCCTCTGCGACTGTGAATGCCATGCCTCTACCGGTTGCCACTTGAACTTTGAACACTGCACACCACCGTCCAAAGCTCTGCGCCACGCTGCCACCATCGTCTCAAGCTGTGCGCATGCGACACCAGTACACCACTGTTCGAAGCTGTGCGCCATGCCGCAACCACCGTCTGAAGCTGTGAGACACGCCGACACCATCATCTCACCGTCTGCGCACCACCTCTAGTTCTCTCACTCTCGCCGACTCAGCTGTGCCTCTGCCCTATCAACTCACGTCATTGTGCACCACCGTCTCACCTTTAGCTTCAATGTTTGCACCCCCAATTGGTAGCAAAGAGTGAATACTCAGGTGAATCATTGAAATTTACTAAGTTACTACTATTGATATGAAATTGTTGCTAAATTGGTACTGATTAATTGAGAAATTTACTTAATATTGATTTTAATTATTGTCGGTGTTAAAGAGTAACATTTTTGTATATTCTTACTTGCCAGTTTAAGGTTTTTTAATTGTTTTTGGTTTGAAACATGATTCGGTGATGGTGGATAGTAATATGATTGTACACATGAGAGATCCTTTTTGGCGTATGAGGAAGGAAATAAAATCAAATGTAATACATTTAATTAGCAAAAGCTAGGAAAGGAAGATATTAAATGGAAAACATGTAAATGGGGTGCAGTGGTGTTTGTTACATTTTGGTAGACATATTCAATTGTGGGAGGTGTTGTGTTGCTTGCTACTTGCTACTAGTAGTTATATATAATTTATGCTGTCAAAAATTAATTCATGAATATTATTTACTTTTATGTATGAATCTATGACTTTGTTAACAAGTTCTTTTAAGAGTGACTTCCAATTCTGAACTGATTTGGTGCTTCAAATTGATAGTGTAGATTTATACTATTTGTACCTATTTAATGCTCTAAATTTGTATTTTTTATGATCTAGGGAAAAATTTAATTTTTTATTGTTTCCTTTTTCATATAATATTAATTATAGATGGAAACTCCACATCAAGAGCTTCCTTCAAAGGAATCTGCAAGTAGTAATCCTGTGGATAGTTCTGATGTTAAAGATCAATCTCCATCTGAAGCTGAACCCCCTCCTATTGATGTAGATCATGATGATGATACTGAAGTAACTGAGGATGACAAAAAAAAGGAAGATATCTGTTGTTTGGAACCACTTCAAGAAACAAAAGATCAATAACGAAGAGAAGGCAGTGTGCAATTATTGCAACAAGCATTTGATAGCCAAGAGATCTGATGGAACAACTCATTTGCATAAACACTTGAAGACTCGTAAAAGAAAACCATATAGGGATATCAGACAATTACTTTTGTTGAAAGAACAAAAGAAGGCAGATGGGTCAAGTACTTATATGAGTAATTACACTTTTGATCCAGAGCAATCAAGAAAAGATCTTGCTTACATGATTATAGTTCATGAGTATCCACTTTCGATGGTGGAACATTTGGGGTTCAGAATATATTCTGAAGGTCTTCAGCCTTTGTTTAAGATTCTAAGTCGGAACACAGTTAAGAGTGATATTATGAAGATATATCAGTATGAAAAAGTGAACATCATGGGATATCTAGACAGCATTGGAAATAGAATTGCTTTAACTACCGACTTGTGGACAGCTACCAATCAAAAGAAAGGGTACATGGCCATCACAAGTCATTTCATTGATGATAATTAGGAATTGCAAAGTCGCATCTTAAGGGATAAATTTAATTATTATTTTTAAATTTTAAATACATAGGACATTTTGCATTGTATTGTTATTTAATTAATTATTTTGCATGATAGGTTTATGTATGTAGCATGTCCACATACGACTGAAGTTCTTTCTAAGGTGTTGTTAGAATGCATTATGGAATGGAATATTGATACAAAGTTGTCCACCATCACTTTGGATAATTGCAGCACTAATGATTCTCTTGTTGGATTGTTGTTAAATCAAATTGATTGTTCTTCTCTTATGCTTGATGGTCAATTATTTCACATGAGGTGTTGTGCACATATTCTAAATTTAATTGCTCAAGATGGGTTGAGTGTTCTTGGAGAGGGCATAGAGAAGGTTAGAAATAGTGTTGCATTTTGGACAGCTTCACCTAAAAGAGAACAAACCTTTAGGGAAGCCGCACGTCAAATCCAAGTTTCCATCACAAAGAAACTGATTCTTGATTGCAAAACTAGATAGAATTCTACTTATTGTATGCTTGTTGTTGCATTGGCTTACAAAGATGTTTTTAATCGTTTGAAAACAAGAGAGCCTTTATATACATGTTTGCCTACATCAGATGAGTGGGAAATTGCAAGAGAGATTTGAAGTAGGATGAAAGTTTTTAATCGTGTAACTGAAATGTTTTCTGGGACACAATATCCAACAACCAATGCATTCTTCCCTTTGATGTGTGAAATAAAACTCTCTTTGCAACAGTGGCAGAATTGTCCAATTGTGGCTATTAGAAATATGACTTCAAAAATGGTTGCCAAATTTGAGAAATATTGGTCTGTTATTCATGGAATTATGGGGATTGCTATTATTTTAGATCTAAGATACAAATTGAAGTTGTTGGAGTACCTTTTCCCTAAGCTTTATGGAAGTCCATATTCAGTTGAAATTAACAATATCAAGAAATTGTGCTACTCATTGTTTGAAGATTATCAAGCTAAGGTTAAGGGGATAGTGGAAAATTCAACTTCACATGCAAATGATATTGAGTCAAATTTGGATAATCTGAATGTTAGCAATTTCCTTAGTGATTATGATTCATTTGTGAATGATACAATTGAGACACAAACAAAGTCTGAAATAGATCTCTACTTGGAAGAGAAAGTATTGCCTAGGAGTGCTACTTTTGACATTCTTGGATGGTGGAAAACAAATGGGATCAAGTATCCAATTTTGCAGAAAATTGCTAAGGATGTTTTGGCAATCCCAATTTCAACCGTTGCTTCAGAATCTACTTTTAGCACGGGAGGTAGGTTGTTGAGTCCTCATCATTCTAGGCTTCATGAGGATACTTTGGAGGCTCTTATGTGTGCATAAAGTTGGTTGAAACATAAGCAACAAAGTAATGAATATTGCATTATTTTATTTATTCAATTAGAGTTGTTTTATCTTCTATTGGTAGTTTTAATTATTGTTTTAGATAGTCTAATCCTTAGTCTTCTTGTCATGTTCTAGTTTCTATTGGTATTTTTGGACCAAAGCAATATATAGACTTGGGAGATAAGCGTTTGCAAAAATATGGAGAAGTTGATTCTGATGATGAGGTTAAATATCCTATTTATTTGTGTGTGTGTGTGTTTTTTTTAATTATAATATATAGTTATAAGCTAATTAGTTTCAATTTATTATTTTTTGGCAGGTCTTGGAGAGTACCGTCACCACATGATGTCCAAGTTTAATTAGAGTTTTTGTTAAGTGATTAGAACATTAACTTTGAGAATCGCTATGTTAGATGACTATATTTATGATGTCGTTTATTTATGACTTAAGTTTGGACGAATTAATGTTATGTTTGGTTGCTTTCAATATTATGTGTGGACGCTTTTAATGTTAAGTTTGAATTATTTAAGTGTGAAATTTCAATTTATTTGTAGTAATTTTTTTAATTAATATTTTTCATTGATTTATTAACTGCATACATAAGTAAAGTGCGGGTATGGGTATATAGGTACCCAACGGGTACATGGATGGGGATAAAAGTTGCTACCCGAGCGGGTATGGGGCCGGGTATGGGTACTTTTTTTAAACGCGGGATGGGGACGGGTACTATAGGACCCTACCTAGAACCTACCCATTGCCATCCCTAGATGATAGGATTAGTGAGTTGCCTGACAGTGTTCTGTTCCACATAATGACTTTTATGGATACAAAAGATGCTATGCGGACTTGTGTCTTGTCTAAACAATGGAAGGACCTTTGCAAATGTCTCACTAACCTTACCTTTCGTTGCCCTTATGTTAAAAGTTTTGAGAAATTTGTGTCTTGGGTTTTGTCTAGTCGAGATGACTCTTATTCCCTACTTAGTCTTGTTATTGAGGGTTGGATTAATCCTCAAGTGAGTCAAGTCTTAGATAGGGTCATTAAATATGCTCTGTTTCACAATGTCCAGAAGTTGACAATGAATGTTAATTCAATCATCCATCCTACTTGTGAAATCTTTTGTTGTCAGAGTCTCTGACATCTCTTAAGTTTTGTACAAAAGTCACACTTCCAAAATCTCTGCACTTGCCTGCATCAAGAAGCCTGCATCTTGAGTATGTCATTTTTACTGCATATAACAGTGACTGTGCTGAGCCTTTCTCAAATTGTCACATGTTAAATACTTTGATGCTTAAATGTTGTTCCTTGCATTTTGATGCACGGGTCCTCAACATATCTAATTCTAGCCTTTCCAGTTTGACCATACAAAGTTATGGAAGAGAAGATTACAAAATTGCGCTTTTTACTCCAAATCTTAGTTCTTGCACTTTCATGGGTTATGCTAATCACCAACTCTTCTCCACATGCAATCTTTCCTTTCTTGAAAAAGTAAATATTTTTGACATGTTACTTCGGGTGGGATTAAGTTCAATCCTCATAAGATGGTTGCAAGTGCTCGCCAATGTAAAGATATTGACACTAACTTCAGGCATCCTTCAAATGACACTAGTTGTAAGTTTCTTTAGTATGTTTTTGCTTCTATATTTTTTAATGCTCATAATGTGTCTGCATTCATATGTCATTTTTTGCTACTAAATTATGTATTTCAAAATATCCATTTAAATCCTATTCACTCTAAATTGTGTCGGATATCTTAACCAGTCCAACGAGACCTAAACCTCCATGCTTTGTTAGATTGGAGTCATTGAAAGTGAAAAGACAATACCTTTCGACATATCTGATGAAGAAGTAACCAGAGTGGTGGAGTATTTGCTTCAAAACTCTCCCATGGCCAGAGTTGATATCATAACTAGTGATTAAAGCAATGTCTATGCTTTACTTTATAGTCAGGGATTTTTACATGGTATTCTGATATTCCTTATTCAATGGAATCAATGCATATTATAAGTGTCTTTACATGTTTTACAGTTATTTTTATTTGGCATGACTAATGACAAATTTTAAATTTAAGAAACTGGCACTGTTGAACAGTGTCTTAAAGATACAAATATTTCGATCTTTTGTTGTTGGAGAAGGATTGTAAGTAAAATATTCTGTTTACAAAAAGAATTGAGGCTGCAGTTTATTTTTACATTACAACAAATATTTTTTTCGTGGCTGGATCCTTGAAGAACAAAAAAGCTGAAGAAAAAAGGTCATGTCACAAACTGAAGAATCTAAATTGACTTCGTTTGCTTGTGGTATCTATTGCATTGTCATTGTCAATTTTTAATTCATGGGAGTGGAACAATTCTTAGAACTCAAACATCACTAACTGCTTAAGCTATGTCAAGCAAACTAAACATAAAACTCAAGAAACCCAAATTTTAGACATGATATAGGAAATTAGTGTAGTAATTTGGATGATTATATTAGATCATGTCAAGTTTTGTTTTGTTTTGTTTTGTTTTTTTTTTTTCCTAAAGACGATCTATTGCCACTATCAGGTAAGGCATGGTGTAAAACCGTAAATATAATTGAGAAGTCATTTTTTATTTTTTCTTTCAGGAAGAACAAAGTAAGAGACAAAAAAAAAAATCGTGCATAATATATTTGTGTAAGTATAGGATCTGAGAATTGAATAAGAATTGGAGTGAGTGACGATGGCTATGGCAAGAGCAAGTTATTGGCCAAATGTTAGTTGTTAGTATGTTAGATTTTGTTAGCGGGAGATTCGAATCCACGACTTATCCTTCATTCCCTTCTTCCCTTACCACCAAGCCAGCATTATAATTCTTAAGTCCTAACATAAGTGAAGTTTAAAATGCTAAGGAGTCAAATGTTGATTTGCCAATGCTGTGATCCATCCATCCCACCATTCTAGCTCCCTCTATCGAATGGTTTTTTGTTGTTTTGTTGAATGTGATAGTATTATATGGATTTGAAGTAGGGATTTGTTCATGAGGTTACGTGTAAATTTAATGCTTGATTTGTATGCCAGGCTAATATAGGACCTTGTAAGGTCCCAGAACCCAGTTCACGGAAAATTGTGGAGCATAGCAAATGGGCCAGGTTTGTGTGCTTTAAACATTCAAGCTTCCCTTGCTTTCTGTAGTCTCTAAGCTATTTCTATATTAATCTAACTGATCCCTTAACTCCATTAACGTATGCATTTATGCATAATGCAGATTTTACCATGCTTCTCTATGCCATATACAGTTATACGTTATATATGCTGATATTTTGTTATGTATATACTGCATTAGTTTTGATCAACGCTTATTTTATACTATTCTTGCAATTTGCACTATTGCATTTCATTTTGTTTTGTTTAAAATCTTTATATATATAAAAGTAAGTGTCGTGGATAATTTAGTAAATTCAATTTTCCCACTCATTCTAAGGGTAAGTATGTAATTATACAACCTCATGTTTTTTAAGGTATTAATGATATTTCTAGAGCAATTAATGATACTTAAATGCAAATTAAATACAAACTAGTTTAAATATCTATGTTTTTTTATATTAAAACATATTCAAATTAATTATAATTAATTATAAAAATCTAAAATAAAAATTTCTACATACTAAAATCAAAATATAAATAAACAACTAGACTATATTATAAATTTGATAAATTAAAAAAATCATTATTTTGATATTCGATAAATGCTTATATTATTTTTTTACTTAAGAATAAAAAAATGTTAATTAATACTTTAAAGATATTGATTAATGTATTCCATCATGCATATTTTAAAATATAAAAAGAAATATATAATCTAAATATAATATAACAATACTATTTAAATATGTTATCAGTTTTTAAAATCAATTACAGGGGTAATCAATAGAATCAAATTTTATTAAATTGGGTAAGTTGATTATTTATGGTTTTATTTTTTCATTTTTATTTTTTCATCATAAATAAGGTATATGTGTATTTTTGTTGTTTAACTTGCAATTTTCAATTATTTCAATATAACATAAACATTGTTAAATTTATTATATCATACACTCATAAATTTGGATGTGAATTTTATGAAATTGTTACTGTTTAGGAATATAATTTTAAAGAATATAAATGGTATAAACAATATCCATGGCGTCATCTACGAAAAGTCATTAGAAAATTAACAATCTTTTTATATTGATGTCTAATTTTTTTTAATTGTTTTGTGATACATCATGAGAGGCAATGACTTACAAAAATATTCAAATAAACGAAGTTAAGTGTATTAGAATAAAAGATAAGTATTATTTCATATTTTTAATAACAGAGGAAATTAAAGAAGTTGCACTCCTCACAATTCACTCGTGCGTCGCACAAATTCATATACTTTCTTTGTTTAAGTGGGGAAATTATATTATTTTTTATAGTAATTTTAATTTAAATGTATTTTTAATTGTTGTCTCTTTCTTGTCTAAAATAATTATTGAATGTTTCATTTTACGAACATAGAAAATATGAAAAAATATAAAAATGGGGTGAATATTTCTTTTTTGAAAATATGAAGAGAAATTTAGATTTGACTTACCAAATTAGATATATAAACTATAATACACAAGGATGAACATTTTTGTATTAAAACAAGTGAGAAAATTTATATTGAATTCACGGGGATAAACTTTTTTACCAAAGATTTTTCTCCAATCAAAATTAAAATTTCTTATACATAATTAATATATATTTAATTAGATAACAAAAACTGAATTAAATCAACATAACTACTATTATTTTCTCCACTCAAAATTAGTGTCTAAAATTATTTTTTAAGCAAATAACTATTCATTTTTTATTTATTATCTTCTCACTTAAACAAATTATTCAAGATTTCTTCTACCTGAACAAATTATAATTTTCTTTTATGCATTGATATGTATGTGCTAATATATTAAAACAAAAATTATCTATAAAATGAAACACATAGCAATGAATATATATATATATATATATATATATATATATATATATATATATATAAACAAGTAGAAAATTTTCATTTAATTCACAGGGATGAACAATTTAACATAAGTCACATTAATATCTAAATTATTATGGTGAAATTATATATTTTTATTATTATAATTTTAATTTGAATGTATTTATTTATAGCTGTCTCTTTCCTTATTTAAATAATTTATTAAATATTTTATATTACAAACATAGAAAGTATGAAAAAAATATATAACAAATGGTATGAATATTTTTCATGAAAGTATGAAGAGAAATTTAGACTTAATTTATCATATAAAATATGACACATGGGGAAGAACATTTTTTTGATAAAAATAAGTAGAAAAATTTACACTGAATTCATAGGAATAAACTTTTTTACTAAATATTTTTGTCCAATAAAAGCTAAATTTTCTTTTAGATAATCAATATATATTTAATTACATAACAAAAATCAAATTAAATAAAGATAATCACTATTATTTTTTACATGCAAAATTAGTGTATATAATTAATTTTTAAGCAAATAAATATTCATTTTTTATCTATTATCTTCTTACTTAAATAAATGAGTTAAATGGTCATGTACAGACAGTGTAAAACTATTTTACGTTGTTAACCAAGAAATAATCGTTAGTATGACTTATAAGGTAGTTATTGTAAAAGTCAACAAACTTACCATACATGATAGTTGTGATTGGAGGACAGTGTTGTTTTACACTGTTAGCACATAGCTTTTTTTCCCCCCTAAATAAATCATTCATGATTTTCTTCTACCTAAACAAATTTTAATTTGATTTTATACATTGATATTTATATGTCAATGTATTAAAATAAAAAGTATATATAAAATATAATACATAGAAATTAATATTTTTTCTTATAAAAGCAAGTAGAAATTTCTACTTAATTCACGAGGATAAACAATTTACCTGAAGTCACATTAATATTTAAATTACTATGGTGAAATTATATTTTTTTATTATAATAATTTTAATTTCAATGTATTTTTTTATGGCTGTCTCTTTACTTATTTATTAAATATTTTATTTTAAGAACATAGAAAGTATGAAAAAATATAACAAATGGGGATTGTTCTTACCAAGTTTTGGTAAGTCTTCCGGTACGGTGGCTCCGCCGGGATCTTCTCCATGACTGGTAGGGGGTGTACCTGCAAAGACACTCCGACGCTCAAGTTAGAGGCGCAGAGGTAGGAGACAGGTATCACAATTGGGATTAGAGTTTTCGTACCTTGATAGGAGTGAATTGTTTTGTATTTATAGAAGGTAAATATATAGATTTGATAAGGTTATTTTCCTATCAAATCTTATCCAATCTCCTTAATTGTGATAGAGATAGGTTTATCTTCTATCATTATCTTTTATCTTAATCTTTGTGTATCTTATCTTTTAGTAAGATATACTTTCCGTTATAATTGTTTTGGTATGAGTCTATCTTCGTTTTCTCGGCGGGTCCCTTGACTCGGTGCTGGGCCGAGTCCGAGTAGTACATATGCTCCCCAAGCTCTGAAGTAGACTGTAAGAGCTTATAAGATGTTTTTACATAGCCGAGCTTCATTATGCTCTGACAACTGATCATACTAGTCGAGTTGCAGGTGCTTTGAGCTCGTGGTTGATCTGAGGATGCTTAAGGTGTCTAGTCGAACTCAAGATGATCTAAGCGTGAGGCCGAGTTGAAAATGTTCTATAGGCTCAAGGCGTAAAGCTGAGGTAAAGAATCTCAGGTGGCAAGGCCGAACTGAAGATGCTCAAAGCATAAAATCGAGTCGAAGATGCTCAAGGCGAGTGATCAAGATGAGGATGCTCTAGGCACGAGGTCGAGCTGAAGATACTCTAGGCTTATGACCTAAGGTTGAGCTAATGATATCCAAGATGGCATGGCCGGGCTGAACATGCTCAAGTCTCGAGATGCAGATGAAGACCCATACAGTGTGAGGCGAGTTAAGTATTAGATAATTGAGGCTAAGTTCGTTGAGTTGAAGATACTCTAAGTGGAACTGGCTGAGTGTAAGGTACTCAAGGCCGAGTTGAAGTCACTCGAGGAAGAATTGGACAATGGCATTGGAAATGCTCAAGGCAATTTAAGACACTCGAGGCTTTTTGAATGATTTCCAACTAGTCATAGTGTATTTTTGTTGTTGATCATTGGAGGTGATTTTGTCCATGTTTGGATTTGATAATTCAAATGTCAGTGTCCCACTTCCCTCTTTCGCGTATTGTAAGGTTGGGTGGTATTCGACCCTGGGTCCCTTGAACTGTGTGCCATTCGGTAGGTCCCAATCATTAATCGGTCAAGTACCTTCTTGAGGGGCCTTGCCAAGACTAAGTAGTGCCCATGCCCCAAAGCTTCGAGTCATGGTAAGAAAGCTGAGTAGAAGTACCCTGCCTTGGGTTCCTTGAACCGAGTGTTGGTCATTTAATTCATGCTGGGATGTTTAATGGTCAATCGGAATGATATGTGATTCTCAACTTGTCTTTGGATCAAGTTGGAACGCTAAAGCGGTCAAACCAAAATGCTGAGAGGTCAAACTGAAATGTCGAGAGGTCAGACTGGAATGTCGAGAGGTCAGACTGGAATGCCGAGAGTTCAATTCTGAATGTCGAGGGGTCAAACCGAAATGTCGAGGGGTCAATTCGAAATGTCGAGAGGTCAATTCGGAATGGCGAAAGGTCAAACCGAAATGCCAAGGGGTCAATTCGGAATGCCGAAAGGTCAAATCCAAATGCCAAGAGGTCAAACTAAAATGCCAAAAGGTCAAACTAGAATGTCGAGAGGTCAAATAGGAATGTCGAGGGGTCAATTCAGAATGCCGAGAGGTCCAATCGAAATCCCGAGGGGTCAATTCGGAGGAGTCAATTCAGAATGCCGAGTGGTCAAACCGAAATGCCGAGGGGTCAATTCGGAATGCCGAGAGGTTAAATCGAAATGTCGAGGAGTTAATTCGGAATGCCGAGAGGTCAAACCGAAATGCTGAGGGATCAATTCGGAATGCTGAGAGGTCAAATCAGAATGCTGAGAGGTCAAACCGGAATGTCGAGGGGTCAATTCGGAATGCCAAAAGGTCAAACCAAAATGCCAAGAGGTCAAACTAGAATGCCAAAAGGTCAAACCAGAATGCCGAGAGTCAAACCGAAATGCCAAGGGGTCAATTCGAAATGTCGAAAGGTCAAATCGAAATGCCAAGAGGTCAAACTAGAATGCCGAGAGGTCAAACCGGAATGCCGAGGGGTCAATTCAGAATGCCTAGAGGTCAAACCGAAATGCCGAGGGGTCAATTCGGAAGGGTCAATTCGGAATGCCGAGTGGTCAAACCGAAATGTCAAGGGGTCAATTCGGAATGCCAAGAGGTCAAACCGAAATGCCGAGGGGTCAATTCGGAGGGGTCAATTCAGAATGCTGAGTGGTCAAACCGAAATGCCGAGGGGTCAATTCGGAATGCCGAGAGGTCAAACCGAAATGCCGAGGGGTCAATTCGGAATGCCAAAAGGTCAAACCGGAATGCCGAGAGTCAGACTGGAATGCCGAGAGGTCATACCAGAATGCCGAGTTTAATAGATAATCATGGTGTGAGGTTGAGTAGAAAATACTCGAAGCGCGAGACCAAAGACAGAGCTAAGTGCTTAAGGGCGTTGCTGAGCTGAATGCTCAAGGCGCGAAGCCAAGCTTTGGGTGCTTCTGGTGCGGAAGGTCGAGCTTTAGATGTTGGTCCAAGATAAGTTAAGCTCCTAGCATGTAGTGTTGTTGAAAATTCAAGGTGTGAGGTCGTGCAATAATGCTTGTTTCTTGGTATAGCCAACTTGGTTTTTTGTTGCCTAGGGTGCAAGGATTTGCTCTAGGTCAGGTTCAAGTCGACTTTGATGGAAGCCGATCTAAGGTAGTTACCCTCGAGGTGGGATACGTAAGCTGACTCTCGGGTGTTGACATAGCACATCCTGTAAAATAATATATATTAGCCAGAAGTCAGTCGGCAAAAGTCATTAAAGAGCTCAATCTTCAGGGTTGGATCAAAGTCATCTTAAATCCAATCACAAGTTTGTCTAAGAAGGCGATGTGCTGATCTTGATATTCTTTAAACTTGGTATAGTATCAAGTGAATTAGCTCGATTGTTTCCTATATTCGAGCTGTGATAAAGCTTGTCGCCGTAAAAGTACTTATAGCATGCTTGACTTAGTCGCTATTTTGAGCGTAGGTTTTTTGCTTCACCATTTGTCCCCCGTGTTATATGTAGATAGTCCCTGTAAATGTGTTGGGATCTATAATATATGTCATTCAACGAAGCTAATTCCAACAATCTTTGATTGAAATTTGCCTCGAGTCAATGATCATAAGTGTGGCAGGCTTAATGCTTATGTCTTTATCTCACACGACTTCAACAGAAAGCGTAGCATATGCCACATTGTAATTCTTTATTTGTTGGGAAGATTTTTCTAGTGTATCACTTGGCACCATCATGAATTTTCCAATCGGGGTGAGATGAAATCCTCCTCATTTGGGGCAAGATATGGCGCATATTTTGTAATTACATCCGAACAATGGCACATGACAATTATGCAGATGCAACATAGAATGTATGATGTCATCCTTACATGCCATGGCATGATATAATCCCCCCCAACATGATATGTTGCATAAATTTTACATCTATGATAATATGACAATTTGTATCATGATATGGCATATGAAACATAATATGTATCATGGCGTGATGACATTTGAAAATAATAATTACCATTATCATGTGAAAATAAATGGTTGGCATATAATGCTTTAGATGTGAGTATTTATATCTTAAAGCATTTTATATGCTCTTGAAAAAGTCCAGTGATCTTGCGCATATGCATATTACTGATAAACCATACCTTAACGCTTGTAGCTTTATACAGAAATATAGTATGTTTGTACCGTCACAACCTATGTGGCTTGTAGGCGACATGGTGTGTGCACATGGCTGCTCGGGGTATAAGCAAATCAAATGCGTGTTTTGTCAAAATGTTGTAGCGGCGCAATGACGGGACATGATCTCGAATCGATGCCAAGAGGTTATGAAATCTGCACCTGGATCGACCGACAAACTAATCATTGCAATTCAAAGCTTTCCTCCTTCGAGTCGCTATGTTGGTGCCAATCACGATACCACTCAAAGACATGATGATATATTTAGGAAATTCAAGCTTGATGCCTCTCAGTGTTGGAGGGCGTGGCAGGGCATCAGAAGCAAACCTACTGTGCGTTGTACCTATTATTCTCCTTCACAAAAGAGCTTTGCAAATATTATAATATTAAGGATAGCAAGATACTAGGATGTTGGCACCATTCATGTGATCTTCACTGAAATTTCTAATTGAAGTCACAGTTATGTGGCAATGCCAAACATACAATAACAATTTGAATTGTGAATAAAATGTTTTGTGAAGGGAATTCAATATCAAAGGTCACAATATCCAGTGCTTTAATTATGGATATTGTTGCTATTATGCGGGATTCATATATTCCGTAATATTAGTGCTCCAAGATATTGATAGCATCAGCTAAAATATTAGCAGCATAGGCCAAGTATCAATGGTATAATTTGAATGTTATACACATGGTAAGATAAATTAATTAGGAGTATGAATGATATAACCATGTTTGAGGCAACAAAACATCCAAGGAATGTCTTGGTGTGACAAATTTGGGGGCAAGATCTATTACCAATTAATGAATGTTGCCCACCTTATAAAGTATTCGACTCCCATCCACGGCTTTGGTTTGCTATGTCAGCACCATGTTGCATAAGGTTTTACCTGTTAGCATTAAAAAGCTATCCAAGACATGATTGGTATGTCAATACCAAAATCAAGGTATTAAAATAATATCACATAATAAGATAGTCAAATGATATAGGCATATTGCGTTGCAACATGTAGGATGATAATGCTGGATAGTATTATATCAATATAAAGATTGGCACATAAATTGGTACCATCCATGAGCCATTATTGGCAGGAGCTAATGGTCATGGCCGTGTAACTTTTAACCACATCACAAACTATGCATGTATATGACATTGAATGGGCATTCCCCAGATTAAGAGGAGTTGATGCCATGTTCATGGTGCATGTCGGTGGCATACACTAGCACGTTAGATATATATCAAATATAGTATGTGATGAGTTAACTATGCATACAATGTTCTGATGCATATAGGAAAGAAGTAGAGAAAATAATAAGGGGTTGAAGAGATAGAACCGTGTTGGAGACTGAGTAGTCAAACGGTTAAAAGAAGAGTCAAGGCTCTTGTTCGTGTGGTCGGGCAAAGTTTTACCAGGCCCCACGGTGGGCGCCAAATGTTCTTACCAAGTTTTGGTAAGTCTTCCGGTACGGTGGCTCCGCCGGGATCTTCTCCGTGACTGGTAGGGGGTGTACCTGCAAAGACACTCCGACGCTCAAGTTAGAGGCGCAGAGGTAGGAGACAGGTATCACAATTGGGATTAGAGTTTTCATACCTTGATAGGAGTGAATTGTTTTGTATTTATAGAAGGTAAATAGATAGATTTGATAGGGTTATTTTCCTATCAAATCTTATCCAATCTCCTTAATTGTGATAGAGATAGGTTTATCTTCTATCATTATCTTTTATCTTAATCTTTGTGTATCTTATCTTTTAGTAAGATATACTTTCCGTTATAATTGTTTTGGTATGAGTCTATCTTCGTTTTCTTGACGGGTCCCTTGACTCGGTGCTGGGCCGAGTCCGAGTAGTACAGGGATCATTTTTTATGAAAGTATCAAAATAAATTTAGACTTAACATATCATATAAAATATAACACACGGGGATAAACATTTTTTATAAAAACAAGTAGAAAAATTTACATTGAATTCAAGAGGATAAAATTTTTTACTAAAGATTTTTGTCCAATCTAAGTTAAAATTTCTTTTACATAATTAATATATTTAATTACATAACAAAAATCAAATTAAATCATATATAACAAAATTTACTTTTCTTTTATACATTGATATGTTTATGCCAATATATTAAAATAAAAACCATATATAACATATAACACATGGATGAATTTTTTTTTCTTATAAAAAAAGTAGAAATTTCTACTTAATTCACAAAATGAACAATTTATCTGAAGTCGCATTAATATTTAAATTATTATGGTAAAATTATATTTTTTATTATAATAATTTTAATTTGAATGTATTTTTTATGATTGTCTTTTTCTTGATTTAAATGATTTATTGAATATTTTATTTTACAAATATAGAAAGTATGAAAAAAATATAACAAATGGGGGTGAATATTTTTCATGAAAGTATCAAGAGAAATTTAGACTTCATTTACCATATAAAATATAACACACGGGGATGAACATGTTTTATAAAAATAAGTAGAAAAATTTACTTTGAATTCACGAAGATAAACTTTTTTACTAAAGATTTTTGTCCAATCAAAGTTAATATTTTTACATAATTAATATATATTTAATTACATATCAAAAATCAAATTAAATCAACATAATCACTATTATTTTCTCCACGCAAATTTAGTGTCTAAAATTAATTTTAAGCAAATAATTTTTTATTTTTTATTTATTATCTTCTCATTTAAGTAAATTATTCGTGATTTTCTTCTACCTAGACAAATTTTAATTTTCTCTTATACATTGATATGTATATGCCAATATATCAAAATAAAAATTATATATAAAATATAACACATAGGAATGAATACTTTTTCTTATAAAAGCAAGTAGTAACCTCACAATTCACCCGTGCATCGCACATGCTCACATACTTTATTTGTTTAAGTGATGAAATTATATTTTTTATTATAATAATAATTTTAATTTGAAAGTATTTTTTTATGGCAATCTGTTTCTTGATTTAAATTATTTATTGAATATTTTATTTTACGAACATAGAAAGTATGAAAAAAAATATACAAATGGAGATGAATATTTTTTTTATGAAAGTATGAAAATAAAAGTATAACAAATTACACTACATACAATATAAAATTCAAATAAATTTTTAGACATTTTGTTTATCCCGTGCAATGCACGGGTCAAAATCTTGTATCATTAACAGTAGTAGTTGTTGATGCAGCTTGAACCAGCTTGGAAATATGTCTTCCACAGAAGCCATGCACCTTTTTGTTAAAATATTGGAGGTCATGCTAATAATTTTATTTCACATTTCTTGCATATGTAGCTTTTAGCAACATTTAGTTACTTACATTTTTTTAAATGCTACCAGTAAGACCATTGTGTAACATTTATAAAATTAAATGTTACTACTAAAATGTGATAGTATTACCTTTTATTTTTGTTAAAATTTAAAATGTTGCCAAGCGCACATATATACGTTTTCGAAGGATATAATTAACCAGTTCGCTTACCTTCTTAAAAAGATTTAATAATTAATAATTAATAATTATAAATAAATCCTTTCCTCTCCCGTTTCACAACCTCATCCCTTAAAATGTTGCCAAACTCTATTATGTTCCTTACCCTATCCTTTCTCGATGATCCTTCTTCTATTTTAGGAATTGCCTCTCGCTACGTTGTTCGTGCATGTTAGGGTTCAGCTATCACAATTTGTTGATTCTAGTTTTGGATCTGGTAACGTTTCTATTTTTTTTTTTTATATCAAAATTTGTTTCTCTTTTTCATTAGACTTAGATCAATTTAACATGATTCTGCCCTAAATGTTGTGGTTCATCCATGATCGCTGAAATAGGAGAAAGAGTGAAAGATTCATTGTATTTCCTGGAGTGGTGAGTATTTGGTTTGAAATCTAAAATTCGAATCAGATGCTATTGATATAATCGATATTCTGTTTTGTTTTGAGTATCGCTTTATTTTCTGGTTATTGTTTTGATATATATAGCCTCGTAAACGGATAATTATAGCCTTTAGTTGTGAGATCCTATTTAGTTGTGAAATTTGGATCACCGATTTTAAATTTGTAATCTGAATCACTATTTGAGATGTTGAAATTGGGGATAAATAAGGTTATACATGTGAGTTATAATAAGAAGCTTCGTTTCATAACTTTATGGCCTTGTATTTTTTATTTTATTTTATTTGAACAGAGCTTAGAAGTTTCATTTCAAGACTGGAGTCCTCTTGTTTGTGGAAGGCTTGTATCTGGTAATCATTAGTTATACTTTTTTCAGATTAGCTATATTTTCCTCTGGCATGTCTTTATATTTAGTTATCATAGATATATGAAGTTTGACAATGAACTTCATTTTTGAAGGGGAATGTGATAATAATTCTATTAAGTTCTCTCTATTAATTCTGTTAATTGTGATCTGAAATCACAGATCAGGCTAGGAAACGTGCTAAAGTTGCAAGGTAATGTGCAGTGGATGCTAAATATTTATTAGTTGAAGTTCAACCCAAAACCAGTATGATATACTTGTTTTCTAGGTTGCAGGTAGGGGTGGCACGGATTGGATTTTTAAAAATCTAATCCATATGAACGTTATATCCAATTAAGTGAATTGGATTTAAATCCATATTAATTTTAATTGGATAAAAGTGGCTTGGAATTTTTTAAAACCAGTTTAAATTGGTTTTAAAACTGGTTTGATTTTAAAATCACTTTCAAATCATAAACCAGTTTTTAAATCGACTGGGTTTTAAAAATCAATTTTAAACCATAAATCATTTCAAAAATCAATTTTAAGTATCGTGCATTTTTGATTAAAATTATAACATCTTTAATTTCAATATACTAATTATATTTAATTAATAATTAAAAATATATTAAATATATTTATCCCCTATATATTTTTTGGTCCTAGGTTAAAAAGACCACGGATGTCCCCCAACCCGTGGTTGCGCTGGCCCAAGGGAATTTTGCACATGGAGGGAATCGAGTACGGGTTCTCCCGCTAAATAGATCGTTCCCCCTCATGTGAAAGCAGTGGGTCTTACATCACTGCACCAACCCTTTGGGTTATTTATCCCCTATATATATAAACATATAAGATTATCTATTTTCTTAGGTCTTTACTCTTCCTTACATTCACTTTTATTTGAATACTCTCACATCATGAAGTGGTGAACTTCACTTTTGACATGTATCTAGTATATCATCTTAATATGCTTTTAATATCAACCAAACGGCTTATCAAGTGGTAACCAAATATCAAAAATCAATTTCAAATGTGTGTGTGTGTGTGTGTGTGTATGTGTGTGTGTGTGTTTAATATTTGAGATATGATCTTATGTTTTTAATATCAATTGAATGGTTTAACTTAATTTCTTATCTCTTCCAAATTATCATTTTCAAGATCTTTAATTCTAACTTTAATTTGAATGTTTTTAAAATAAATTATCAATAATAATAATAATATATCAAAATATAAATTGTTTATCATAAATCTAAAATATAATTTACATGTTCAAAAATATTTATTTATTACATATTTTAATTGTAATATAATCTATATATTATAGATTGTAAATTTTAAGTTGTATAAAATAAATATTTATCTTGTGCAATTCACAAGCTAAAATACTAGTTAATATTATTTATCAAATAATTATTATCAGTATTATCAGAACTGGACCGGTCATTGACCCGATCAATGGGTTACTGGTTGAACCTGTGGGTCACTCATTGAACCGCATGAACCGGTATATACTGAACATTTTTATAAAGTTATATAATAGATATTAATATTATATACAATAAAAAAATATAATAGATATCTTATATAAATAACTTTTTTAGTATGCATATTAAATTGATATCATGATTCAGTGGCTAAAAATATTTTAGCTAAACAACACGGCCCTGGTTCAAATCCTAGTAACTTTTAAATTTATTAAATTAAAATTTTCATTGTACACATCCTCAAGGTTTTATTGTGCTTTTTCAAAATTTCTCCCTATTTTGCCTTTTGATATCTATGTGTTTTTTGCCCACTCATTATAAAGAAATAGGCTTCAAATTTAACATTTTTTTATTTTTCTATAATCCGCATGTGTTACAAACATGTGAAATTGTTTAGCTTGAGTTCATGTTTATATTTACCTGTGAAAGGTTATAAAATATGTTTATAGTTGTTTGAAGAGTTTAAGATGAGAGCATAGTTTTTGGTCTAAAGTATTACCCTTATTTTCTCTAAATTTTTAGTAGGTTCTAGTATAAAGTGATTTTTAGTTCTAGTAATAATGAAATCTAAGAAATAGTGCATTTTATGATTGGTGCATATACATTCTGATGGTAGAGCCCTGGCCACATATTTGTAAATCCTTTGCCTAATTTGGCTTTTGGAACCTAGCCCGCAACATTTCCATTTTCTATATAAAATCAATTCAAAATGAAAAATATATTAGGAAATTCTATCCTAAGGAAGAGGGTCCTATTACTGATATTGGTCCAATTGACAATTCTCCTATAATCACTCAGAAGGTGAAGTCTCAATTACTAGCTTGCATATGATGTTTGATTGGTTTTCAAAACTTCATATTTGGAGATCAGCTTGCTAGGTCTCTAGTGTGTGTTGAATTGTTACTTTCTTTAAAATATTTATTTATTACTGTGCAGTTAGCTGGATTCCAACTCAGGCTCACTAAGCTTGCTTTGTTGAGTGGACTTCTCACATCTTCACATGTTAGATTATATTGCATATTAGTGATTTTCTATGATGCCTCTTTTGAAGTTGTTGCTTACCTTGAAATTCATGCCAATGTTGCATTGACTCATTACAGGTTTTTGGAGCTATTCTGCAGGCTGTGCAGCATTCTCCTCAATATCCTGGATCCTATAATTTACATGGACTAGTTTGTGAGGCTCGAAATAATTATTAGTTTGTTGCTACTAAAAATTCAAAGAGAGTGTACTTGATACCATAGTTTATAGTACCTTTAACATATTTCACAATATGTTTGGCAGCTTGAAGATGCACTTCACTGGCACAATGCATAAATCTTGAAAGAATGCTTACTGCAAACATAATATCGGGTCTGGTTGCAGTAAGGTACATTAGGCAACCAATTAGGCTTCTATAGTGGTGCTCATCAACCATATCAGCTCCATCATCATCTTTGTTGAATTTTTCCTTCTGATTCATTGGAGTGGTAGTACTTTTGCAATTCTCCATGCAAAACTTTTTTAGTATCTCCTTTGCATACTTCTTTTGGCATATAAAGACTCCATCATGATCTTGTTTTACTTCCATTCCCAGAAAAAAGGACATCAAACCAAGATCTGTTATCCCAAACACTTGGAGCATTCAACTTTGAACTCCATTATTAGTTTCTCATCAATGTCGTTCATAAGGAGGTCATCAACATAGATAAAAACTATGATTAAATCATCACCTGCCAGTTTCACATATAATGTAGCTTCACTTGGACTTTTAACAAATCCAAGGGTTTGAAGATAATCATCGATTTTGCTATTCCAGGCCCTTGGAGCTTGTTTAAGACCATACAAGGCCTTCTTTAGGTTATAGACCTCTCTTCTTGTCCCTTGACCTAAAATCCCTCTGGCTGCTCCACAAGTATCTCCTCCTGCAAATAACCATTTAAGAATGTAGATTTTACATCTAAATGGTAAACTTTTCATCCTATGTGCGCAGTCAAAGCAAGTAACATCCTGTTTGTATCAAGGCATGAAACTGGAGCAATTATTTCTGAAAAATCTACCCTAAACGCTTGAGCATATCCTTTCACTACAAATCTGGCCTTGTATTTATTTATAGAACCATTTGCATTAAGTTTGGTTCTATAATTTGACTCCTATGGGTTGCTTGTGTTGTGGTCTGTCCACCAACTCCTAAGTGTCATTTTTTTCAATCATCCTTAAGTCTTCCTCCATAGCTTTAATCCACTTGTCATCCTTCATAGCTTCTTTGAATTCTGTAGGTTCTAGGACAACAACATTGCTTCTTTCATAAATTCCAGCTAAGGACCTCATACCTTTTATTGGAACATCATTAATATCATCATCATGTTGTGGAATTTCCATTAGATCTTTCTTTATTGATTCCTCCCAGCTCCATTGTTTATCCTCCATGAATTTGACATCTTTGCTTATAAGAATTCTTCCATTTTGTGGTTGGAAAATTCTATAAGCTTCGGAAGTGAGTGTTGCTATATCCAATGAAAACTCCAGGTTTTGCCTTATCAATTTTGTGGTGGCAACTTTGATTGAAGCAGATTCACATCTAGAAGGATTGAAGCCTAAATTGGTCAACTACTAAATTCAACTTGAGGAATAAAGATGATGGACTGATTTGCATGACAAGGCCCGTGAAGATATAACATCTAGTTTTATTATCTATTAAATAAAGTTGTAATAAGATGTTTGGGCTGCACTACTTTGTTTTAGAACATAGGCCCAAAACATTTGGTTGTTTTTCTTTATTTTATTTTATGTTTTGTGGGCTGCATTAAAATAAAATTTGAATAGGAGTTCCACTTGGAGAGAACTGACTCGCATGGGTTCTTCAGCAAGTCAACCTTTGATTTTATCAAAGGACTTTTAACCCTCGTGGTGATCACTTCCTATGGCTTATCAATTCTTTGGAATTGTGGCGCCTCCCATCTTGTCTCCTTAACCCTTGAAGTGTCTCTTAGAAGCTCTTAGGCGAGAGCCTTTTTCTCCTTTTTTTCTTTTATAAACATATTTGATGTTTTTCTCTATTTTTCTTTCTCTCTTCCACTCTTTTTCTTTTCCCCCTTGTTTTCTTTTATCTCTATTTTTTTTATTGACCTTCACCACTTCTCTTGTAGTCAAAGGTGCAAGATTAGTCTTGTGTTCTTAGAGAACTTATTGGTGTAGTCATCATGCATAACTTTCCTATCATACTACCAAGGTCTCCCAAGAAGCAAATGACAAGCCTCCATGGGCACCACATCACATAAAATTGTAGCATCATACTTCCCCATGGAGAATTCCACTTCCACTTGCTTACTTACAGTCATTTCACCATCCTCACTAAGGTGCCATTGAAGCTTGTATGGTTGTGGGTGAGGTTTAGTCTCCAATCCCAATTTAGACACCATTCTAGCACTTGCAACATTGGTACAACTTCCCCCATCAATAATTAAAGAACATACCTTCCCTTGGATAAGGCATCTAGTATGGAAAATGTTCCCCCTTTGGCCCTCATCCATATCTCTTGCATGGCTACCCAACATCCTTCTTACCACAAACAAATCTCCTTCTGAAAATATTTCCTCATTATACTACTCTTCCTCATTAGATGGGGTATAATTTGAAGAAGATTCACTAGTAATCTCCCCATCCTCCTTAAGTTACACAATCTTCTAAGTTGAACATTGTGAAGCTATGTGACCTCTCCCCAAACACTTGAAGCATTTTATCTCACTACTCCTTGTCTTTTTAGGGACCTCATTGAACTTAATTTGAGTCTTTTGAGGTGCGACAATGGAATTGCTTGAAGAAGTACCTCTCTCCTTCTTATTTCTTTCCTTCCAACTTGGAGAATTAAAGTTAGAAGAGCACCTTCTCATGGCACCTTTTCTCTTGAGTTGTTGTTCTACTTAGTAGCTTGATGCACTAAGTCCTCCAACTCCACAACATTCCTTATATCACTATTTAGCCTATGTAAGAAATGTGCCATAATAGGCTCCCTATCTTCACTAATATTGGCTCTAATCAAGGACACCTCCATCTCTTTATAATACTCATGTACACTCTTGTGACCTTGTGTGAGCCGTCGAAGCCTATTGTGAAGGTCCCTATGATAATGAAAAGGAACAAATCTTCTTCTCATTAACCTTTTCATCCCCTCCTAACTATTCACCAAGGTTCTCCATATCTCGCCCTTTCCTTTTATACTTTGTCCTACCAAATGAGAGCATAATCAATGAATCCCATGGCCGCCACCTTCACCTTCTTATCTTCTATATAGTTGTGATATGCAAATAATTGCTCAATCTTCTGTATAGTTGGTTTAGATTCACATCACAAAATTGAGGGAGTGAAGCTTAACATACCACCTTAAATTTTGTGAAGCTTAAGGTGGTATGTTAAGCTTCACTCCTTCAATTTCGTGATGTGAATTTGAACCAATTGGATATGATCCGAAGGCCTATTTGGAGTGGGAGATGAGGATTGAGCAATTATTTGCATGCCACAACTATACAGAAGATAAGAAGATGAAGGTGGCAGCCATGGGGTTCACTGATTACGCTCTCATTTGGTGGGACCAAGTACAAAAGGAGAGGGCGAGATATGGAGAACCCTTGGTGAATAGTTGGGAGGAGATGAAAACGATAATGAGAAGAAGATTTGTTCCTTTTCATTATCATAGTGACCTTCACAATAAGCTTCAACGACTCACACAAGGTCACAAGAGTGTACATGAGTATTATAAAGAGATGGATGTGTCCTTGATTAGAGCCAATATTAGTGAAGATAAGGAGCCTATTATGGCACGTTTCTTACATGGGCTGGATAGTGATATAAGGGATGTTGTGGAGTTACAAAATTATATGGAGTTGGAGGACTTAGTGCATCAAGTTGCTAAGGTAGAACAACTCCTCAAGAGAAAGGGTGCCAAGAGAAGGAGCTCTTCTAACTTTAATTCTCCAAGTTGGAAGGAAAGAAATAAGAAGGAGGGAGGTACTTCTTCAAGCAATTCCATTGCCGCACCTCAAATTAAGTCTAATGAGGCCCCAAAAAAAATAAGGAGTAGTGAGATAAAAAGCTTTAAGTGTTTGGGGAGAGGTCACACAGCTTCGCAATGTCCAACTAATTAAGAAGACTATGTTACTTAAGGAGGATGGTGAGATTACTAGTGAATATTCTTCAAATCAAACTATAAGTAAGCAAGTGGAATTCTCCATAGGAAAGCATAATGATACAGTTTTATGTGATGTGGTGCCCATAGAGGCTTGTCATTTGCTTCTTAGGAGACCTTGTCAGTATGATAGTAGAGTTATGCATGATGACTACATCAATAAGTTATCTTTTGTACATAAAGAACGCAAGACTACTCTTGCACCTTTGACTCCAAGAGAAGTTGGTGAGGATCAATAAAAAATGAGAGATAAAAGAAAACAAGAGAGAAAAGAAAAAGAGAGTGAAAAGAAAAGGGAGAAGAGAGAGAAAAGAAAAAGAATGGAAGAGAGCAAGAAAAAGAAAGAAAAAATCAAATCTGTTTATAAAAGAAAAAGAGATGAAAAAGGCTATTTCATAAACTGATTTGATGCGTTAAGGCTATTGTGGCACCACAAGGGTTAAGGCCCTTGATAGGATCAAAGGTTGGCTCCATGAAGAACCTAAGAGAGTCACTTCTTTCCAAGTGGAAAAATTCCAAAATTCAATATCCATGTTCTATTTAATAAAATGTGACTTTACATATATATAGGAGGTATTGGTTCCTGCACAAAAAGGCATACCAAGAGGCCTATACACAAATGTAACTCTTATTCAAATATTATTTTAATGCAGCCCACAAAACATAAAATAAAATAAAGAAAAATAATCAAATGTTTTGGGCCTATATTCTAAAACAAATTAGTGCAGCCCAAACATCTTATTACAATTTTATTTAATAGATAATCAAACTAAATGCTATATCTTCGTTGGCATTGTCATGCAAATCTGTCCATCATCATTATTCCTCAAGTTGAATTCAATATTTGACCAATTTGGGCTTCAATCCTTCTAGATGTGAATTTGCTTCAATCAAAGTTGTCACCATTTGGTTAAGGCTTCTTTTGCTTTCTTAGCACATGCCCTTGTCATTGGTCCACCAAGTCCTTGTAGTGCTTCAATGTCTTTATTCTTTGGTTGATCATTATCACAAGAGATAATTAAATTTAATTTCATGAAAAAAAATTTATATGTGTGATTTATTTTATTTTCTCTTAATTGGGAAAGACCCTATAGACTCTACGCACTTACATATACTAGAATTTAAAGCAAATAACTATATCTCCTTTCTTTTTCTTCCATACGAAGATTTAGTTTTAGGAGATTAGAAAAAAAAAATGTAGTGCCAATTGCTTTAAGTGTTACTAGTAGTTGTTGAAAAGTCAAAGAAAGTTGGCTATAGCATTCATGATCCGTTTGGAAAAACAACTTAATTAAGATCTTATTCAATAAGTTCTTATTATGTGAGAGTTTATGTTATAAGTGCTTAAAATTGAATAAGTTATTTGCATTTGGATATACATGTTAAAAAGTGCTTACACAATTTTATAACATTTGGATATACATTAAAAAATGTTTTTTTTATTTTACAAATTAAAAAAAAATTAAGAATCAAAATATGATTAAAAATAAAATAAAATTTTAAAAGTAACTATTTTTTAAAAAAAATTATATACCACAAAAAATATTAAAAATAAAAAATCGTTGATTACCATTTATCTATTTTTTGTTCATAAAAAAAATAAGAATCATAAATATAAAAAAATTAAAAATAATCATAAAATTGAGAATGGTGTGGGTTATGAGAAAAGAGATTGATGAAAGTTTAAGTTTCCAATAAATAAAAGAATGATTTTTGAGTCATGAAATTTTTGGGGACAAAAATGAAAACTGAAGCGGAAAAAATAAAATTGGTACGCTCACTCACACATAAAGAATGAAAAAACA